>JARYHS010013631.1:137298022-137767677 GCA_031002005.1 Vandiemenella viatica | reverse complement strand
CACGGTGTATCACTTTTAAGTGAAAACTATCAATCGCAGATCACTGGCGTTTGTGTGTGGTAGTAACACAGTCTCCGATCGGTCACAACGTTGGCCGAAATTCGGTAACTGTGGGAGTGTGTGAGATATGGTGTTTGAAATTGGTCCATTAGAATATTTTCGTGTTTCATCCAAAGACTTGTGTGTATCCGTAAATTTTACCTTGCTGCCGGAACTACATAGCGCAGAAGACTGGTACTTGTGTGTGGTAATAGTATCGAGTCTCTCATCGTGCACTAGGGTGGTTAGATGTCTATAGCTGTCAATATGAATTCTTTACAATCACGAACGAAGTCGTGGGTACCAGCTAGTTACTAATAAATTACTCAATAAAGTGATCAAAACATTGGGATAGAAATTTCAGTTAAACACAAACCAGATGTTGGAAAGTGCTACACCAATCACTTAAAAAAATGTGATTTTTGAAACTGTAGGAGGTACAGTAACAGTTTGTTACTAAGGAACAAAATTACAAAGAGATTTGTAACTGAGATATTGAAATGAGATTGATGTTTTCAAGAAAGAGCTTCCGTTAAAAAGAAAAGTATTTTTAGATTCTAAAATTGATATGGACCTTGAAAAGAATTTTCTAAAGCTTCAATAGCAAAGTTAAGAAATTACTAGAGGGACCTTTTTTTTTTTAAGGATCAAGTCTAGAAATGGATGATTAACGCTGTGAAGCAAGTATCAAGATTTTATTGTGTAATAGGATAATGCTTTTTGCCCTTATTTTTAGTAAATGAGTGCAGTTAATGCCTGGTAAAAGAGGAGGAAAGTAGGTGCCAAATAAGAAAACTTCACCACTGTGGTATTAACATCTTTACATTTCTTAGCATCCTAGCTGTTACAGAGTAATTGTAATCAGATAGTAATCACATATGCCTGTCTCTCCTCCCTGGAGACCAACAGTGCCTAAGTTCTTGAAAGTATCTTGTGAACTGATCAGTTAATTCAAATAAATAATTTATCAGTTCCCATTCTATTCCATCCTACTTCTCTCTTGTTCTCCATCCTTTCTCATCTACTACTGTCCATCGCAGTTTATCATGAGTGTAGCCTAGTGGGTGAGTGGTTAACGCACTGGCCTCACATTTGGGAGGATACCAGTTTAAATCCACATCCGGGCATCGAGATTTGGGTTTTAGGTGGTCCCCAAATCACTCCAGGCAAATACCGGGATGCTTCCTTCAAAAACACCATGGCCAAATTCCTTTCCGTTCCTTATCCCCAGTCCCATCCCACCCCTTATGACCTTGACTTTGATGAGGTATAAAGCCATAAGCAAATAAAAAATGTTTATCGTGGTATAGCAAAGCACGGGACAAATTCATTTGCTTAAAACATACACTTTAGCTGTTCTCTGAACATACATTTCGCTTAGAAGCTCATCACCTATGTTCCTAATATTTACCAAGTCTGGTGGGAGAGCTGGAATGTTTGGGTCCGGTGTTCTAGCAGATGGGTTCGATTTCTCATCTTGTCATCCTGATTTCATTGTAATATCTTGGTTCTCCGGGAGACGCGTCGATTTGTTAAAACCTAACGTTTCTGCCATCTTGCTGTGGCTTTCATCAGAGGACTGCTTGTAAGTTTGCCGCTATCGCCTTATATAGTAGCAGCGCTAGCCGCTGCGGTGACGTCATCGCGCCTAGTGTAGGCGGTAGGATGGGGCCGTTCAACTTGAGTTTTTCTGAGCAAGTATGACCAAATATGGTCAAGTTGTAAACCATTGTCGGCATTGATGTTGTTGGGCTGTTTTTGTATTTCTAGCGCTTCTCTTATGCGCCTAGGCCACCATCTGCTTTCAGTGGCTATAACGCTGGTCTTATCGAATAAAATTGAGTGGCTGCTAACGGCTGAATGTAGAACTACAGCGGACTTGCTTGCGTCATTATTTTTAAAATGCCTAATGTGTTCATTGAGCCACTCCTTAACAGTGCGTCCGGTTTCCCCAATGTAAACCTTGCCGCAGCTACAAGGAATTTCATATACTCCTGGTGTTTGCAAATGTTCTCTCTTGTCTTTAACGCCGGTCAGGATGCTGGATAATTTCCTGGGGGCTTTGTATACAGGACGGATATTCTTCTTTTTAAGTAGCCGACCAATTTTATCCGTAACTCCTTGGATGTATGGCAGAACGGCCACTGCCTTGTCAGGTGGTTTGTTGTTTTCCGCCGATGATGCTGCAGTGCGAGACAAAGTGGAGCGATCCAGGCATGCCAAGGCTTTATTACAGGCAGCCACGCTATATCCATTGGCTAGAAATGTCTCCTTTAAACTTCTCTTTTCAGCGGCCATACTCTCTTCGTCACATACCACGGCTGCGCGGAGTGTTAAGAGAAGCGCTAGAAATACAAAAAAGCCCAACAACATTAATGCTGACAATGGTTTACAACTTGACCATATTTGGTCATACTTGCTCAGAAAAACTCAAGTTGAACGGCCCCATCCTACCGCCTACACTAGGCGCGATGACGTCACCGCGGCGGCTAGCGCTGCTACTATATAAGGCGATAGTGGCAAACTTACAAGCAGTCCTCTGATGAAAGCCACAGCAAGATGGCAGAAATGTTAGGTTTTAACAAATCGACGCGGCTCCACCCGGAGAACCAAGATATTACATACAGTGACCGCGGAAGCCTTCGTAATCATCCTGATTTCAGTTTTCCATATGTTCCCAAAACCACTTCAGTGAAATACTTGGATGGTTTCTTCAAAGAAAGCAATGACAGAATTCCTTCCCATTTCTTGCTCCCAGTCCTCTCCTGCCTCTAATAACCTCGCTATCAATAAGGTGTAATACCCCAAGGAAAAAAAAAAACATAGTATGATAAAGTAATAGATCTAAATATTCCCCACTGAAATACCTCTTCTTTTTGACTTTGCATATCAAAGCTGGAGATGGACACTGTTCACAATCAAACCTATAGTTCAGGCAGCAGACTGTAGCTGAACTATAATGCTCCAACTTTGCCATAATGCAATTCTATATAGTTGGGAATAAGTGATATTGTTTGCCAAGTTGTCAGTGTAAAGACCTGACTGAGCTGCATGTGTCTTCTCCATAGCAAGTCACCACAATGATAACTGCTGTTGATGCAATTATTTAGTGACATTTCTTCTATATGTCATTTCTGAAAAGAACCATCCCATGTGAACCATTGATTTCTAGGAAGTTCGATTTGGAAGTGGCTTTAAACATTGTACCTGTAAAATGATTGATTCATGCAGAAATCCAGTAATGCGTCATATTTCCATAATAATAAAAATTCAAATTTATTTTAGGCCATTGGTTTATTTTTTCTTCTTAAAATTTTATTTCACATTGTTATGTAGCATATTTTTCATAATGATACCCCAATCTCTTCGTCCTCAGTTAAAAAATCTTAATTTTATGAGAAAGCCTAAAGAGACCCTTGCAGGCTAGTTGAAGGTGAATTTGCTCTATTCCTTCTACTGTCCAACCTCTCTGGGCAGCATGTCACCTCCATCTTCTGTTGAAGTTTGTCACTTCAAATTGTCTAAACCGAGTTAAGTGAGTGAACGGTAAATGCTCTGCCTGCATTAGAGAAAGGGGGGGGGGGGACCATCAACAAACAACTCTGTTAATTTTATTTCTATCGTCCATAGATTCACCATTCTTATGAATGGTATGTAGCCTTATATAGAATCAATTAGTCAGCTCCTTGTTAAGCGTGCGTCTTGGGAAATGTAGGTAAAATTGTGTACTGTTCTGGAACTTTGATTTATACTTAATTGTGTCAAAACTTTTTTTGTGAATTTGAAATATGTTATTAGGTGCAGGTCCAGCTATTGCAGAGGCATAGTATGTGGCATTTTTTTTCAACTGGTTATGAAGACCACACAATTTTATTTATTTATATCTTATTAACATAACATATTACTTGTCTGATGGTTATTTTACATTATTTTTCTTTATCCTGAAGATATTGTCCTTTGGTTTATCACGTTGTCTCAGGTTTGGACTGATTTACTTAGTCTTTCTATTTGAGTGTATAAAAACCTGTTTATTACACTCACAGATTTGTTCATATTATTGACAATATCAATGATGTAAGTGTAATTCCATTCCTGTTTCTGAGTTTTGTTCAGCATTAGTAATCACTAGAATAGAGTACATTAAATCACTTTCTTGCTTTAAGACTTCAGTAAAAATTTAAGGCTGGACACTTGCTAATGATGTGTTTTTCCATAATTACAGCTTGTTTGATAATGGGCAGCGAAGGTATCAAAAATTAAGGAAGGATATAGAGAAAGTTATTATTATGCAGGTTGGCCTGTCTACATTTCGTTTTTTGAGAGATGGAAATAAATATATAGTAGACACCTACAGAATACCAGTGTACCCTTGTTCCTTTGGCTCAATGGATACAGTATATCTTACCCAGGCTTCAGCTGCACATTTTCTATGCGAGTATGAGTTTGATTTTAACAAGGTGAGATCACACTTGTTTTAAAAAGGATGTGTAGATGATTATTGCAAATAATGATTAGTGCATATAAGGTTGGTATTTTTTTATGTTGGCTACTTTGTTTCATAGTTAAATTGTTAATTAGGTAGAAATAAAAAAGTATCTACCATTTCTGTCTTTCATTTAATTGTGGAAATTAGAAACAAATTACTGTAAAAATTGTGTTTGATATTACGATTTCACTCACTTGAAAAAATTTAAGATTTTGCAATCCACCTTCCTCGAAGGTTGAAATTACATTGCTAGTTAAATTCTATATGAATTTCTATATTATGAACATTTTAAAGGCTGTTTTATTTGTATGCTAGGTTTTGTATGAAGGAGTTCCTTATTTGAATAAAGAGCAAGAGAGAAATCTCAGACAAGAGCTTCAGCAGTGCAAGAATATATTTGATGTTCTAAACTTGAATTACTTAGAAGAGAAACAGCACTATTCCGTGAAGGAAGAAATAAAGAGAGTATTGAATGGGCTCCTACAGCATGTGTTGGAGATCATTTGCAGTTGTCTGAGTTCAAGAAGTCTAAGATATGGAAACAGATAGCATATGCTATTCATATAGATTTGCGGCATACATTCAACAATATTTGGACTTTTGATAATGATGAAGGGGTAAGTAGATGGTGCTAGTTAATTTTGTTATCAGCATATTTCTCATCGAACTCAGTTTTTTCAGCATATATGAGAGAGTTAAAAGTGAAATAGATATTTTCTTCTATTAGGAACTTTTTCCATTCTTTAGTTAATTCTTCAATAGTCATTTATTTCTCTGTACCACAGGTTACAATTACACAATATTCTCTTGGTACTTGATTCTAAAAATAATATACTAGAGCAGTCTTGTGGCTCAGTGGTTAAAGTGTTTGATTGGGGATTGAAAGGTCCCTGGTTTGAATCCCACAGTGGGGATTTTCATAAGCACTTAACCCAAACTTCACCTCTGGCACAGCTTGCCGTGTAATGTGAAGTATGCCAGATCACTTGCATGGTTCAAATTCCATGTTAAACTGTAGGTCTTCTGTACCCAGTAGTATTGCTGGGTTAGGTTAAGGCGGCTATAACAGGGGCAGAATGTGCAGCTAATAGAAACCCTTCCACCAGATCATCGGCTCTTAGTTTTAAATCGTTACCTCTTTCCCTGTCCTCTGTTTGAATTTGCCCCCTCCATGTTCCTGGCCAACAGTCACTCTTGTGAGGCAGTCTCCTACAATACACACTTGCACCCCACCTCACTTCTCATCTTGATAAAGGGTTAAGACATTAAGACCCGAAAATTACTTTGTGTTTTTGCTTATTTGTTTACACCACACAGCCATCATTTAAGGTAAGTGGTTGTTCATTTCCCTATCCTAATTTGTAATTCATTTTTGCTACTTGGCACCTATTATTTTGTGGCTACCATATTAGTGTTTACTGTAGATTAGATAACTATTCATTTAGGTAGGAACCCTAAATGTGGGGGTACTCGTCTAATGATAAAAGTCTAAGATAAATCATAAACTTCACGGATTTTTCTTCATTATTGGTTTTATATATATATATCTATTGTGGTTAAATATGATATACTGAACCACTTAATGTTGGGACCTACTATGTAGTTAATTAAGATTACAACTCTGTTATAGTTTTTTTATGTAAACATTAATCATATCGGATTCTCAGAAAATTTTTCACTAAATTTGTTTTGCAATATCTCACGGTTTTCTTTCAAGAAATTTCTATGCACATCCATCAGGCATAATCCTGCCAATCTTACCTCTCCCATAGTGCTCCTGAGCCAGTTGTTCACTTGTCGAAGCGTACTGAAGGATCGTTCCACTTTTGTTGTAGTGCACGGAATAGTGTTAAGAATTGTGAATGCATGGCAGGGGAAAAAATATTTCTTCAAACTTCTATATTCCTTAATTTGCCTTCTGGTAAATTCTTCTTTATCCAAAATTTGTACCAAACGTCGAGTTGTCCAGTAATATCATCCAACTCATAAAAATTTGTGAATAGTTCTGCATTCTTGTGTAAATATGCTATACTCATTTTGGTCATGAATAAAGGTTGTAATTTTGATAACGCAAATGCTGGGGTATTTTCTTGGGTAAATGTAATATTTAATGATAATATAAGAGAATCCAAATATGGCGCACCTATTGAAATTTGCCAGTATTCTAAGTCATTGTCTGAGGGCAGACTACTCATGTTTTTTTGCCTATGAGCAAGACATGGAAAAAAAATTTCAATTTCCAATCCCATTGTGATGTCTTATGCTTCTCTAAGTAATTTCTTGGTGATTCGATTTGCATCCTTATGGTCGTTTTTACGAATGTCAATGATCCCTTTAGTGTGTTTTCCAACCGCAATCAAATCCATGTTTTTGTTTGTAAGGCATTAACTGCTGTTACCAACATTTCTGAATACTTTGATATAGTAACGAAGGCAACGATGAATAGTGATTTTTAGCACTTTCACAAGCTCTGGGAAATTTTCAGATAGATTTATAATTCTCTGACCATCTTTTTTCACGCATTCATGATAGGTGAGGAGTATAATTCCTATGAGAAGTCGATTCCCTGGATATCCTTTATTGTGCCAATAGTATTTCTAATGTCTGGTACTGCGTTTGCATCGTTCATCACAAGATTGAGTTTGTGGCTTGAGCTGTGAAACTGTAATACCCAACAATATTTATTCCTCAAAATCGCTTGTACACCACCGTCTTTACCTGCAATTAATGAGCAGCCATCGAAACCCAGTCCAACGCACCAAAAAATTGTGAACTGCTTCTTCAATTAATGATGCGTCTTATGCTTTTACCTCCATTAAACCTACAAATTCTTCTTGAATTTCTCCTTTGCTTTCACCATAGAATCGCAGGCCAATTGATAGCTGTTCTGTCAGCTAAGACTAAGTAACCTATAGTTTTTTAATATTATTTATTACATTTTCTGTAAAAACTTTCCCACTTAAAGATATCCATGGTTTTGTATTATTGATAAAGTGTAAACTGCATTATGGTTACAATTAGAGTGGAGTGTTTTAATTATAGTTTCAATATATAACCCAAAACTTAGAACGAGGGCACAGTTGTGAAGTTAAGTTCAGTTAGACCCATTAATATCCACATTGCCTGCCATCAAAACAGGGCCGCATTTAGGCTCTGTGGGCCCCTAGGCTATACATGTGGTGCGGGGCCCCCTGTCGGCAGTGGCTGGATTCTTAAATTTTGGAAAATTTTGAAATATTCGAAATTCGACCTAAAAAATTTATGGGCGACCTTTTTTTTTTTTTTTTTAGCTCTACTACCTGCCCAGGCGAGGGTTGTGGTGAGGGGCCCCTCTTTTTGTGGTGCGGGCCCCTAGGCTACAGCCTATGTAGCCTATGCTTAAATGCGGCCCTGTATCAAAAACTAGTTAGCATTGTCACATTTTGAAAATCTTTAACAGCTGAACCTATATATGATACTTTACTACTAAAGATAAAAGTAAATTATAATAAACATCTGTTTATAAACCTGGTCTCGTCCCTACCATTAATGCTGTTTCATTTTTTTATTTTATTTTTTTATTGCAGAATTTTCACAAACACATCTCCAGAATGTACAGAAATTACTCTGATGTCAGTGAGAAGTACAGATAATTTTGGTTTAAATTTTTTTACTTTTAATAAAATTTACTAAACAAATGAGTGCAAAATGATCATATGATTGTAGCAAACAGAATATTATACTTAAATCTTCATAGAAAATGGAAATAGATTGAAAATAAGGAAAAAAACTGGGCAAAGTTGCTGTGTTTGACAGTAACTGAAGTTGAGAGCTCTTCAGTGTAACAGCATTTTAAAATAAAATTGACTTTAATTCTATTACAAAATTGCCCCTCACCTTTTTGAAAAATTTTCTGATACCCATTTGATGCTGGCCATAAAACTGACTATGGAATGTTTTCTACATTTGTACTTGTACACTTGTACTTATCAAAACACATAATCAATATGATGATTTTTAACAACCAACTAGTAACTACCAGTCCTCCATTGATGGCTGCTAAAGAAAACTGCGAACTGGTTCTGCAAGTGATAAAAGTCTCAAACTATCTCGTGTATTGCACGTCACTACTACAAGCTGCTGGATCATATCCGAATCCAGAGCCATCTGGTGTCTATAGTCACAAGTGAAAGAAAAGAACTACACAGAGAAGTAGTTCTGAGATTTAATGACAGATAAGTCTACTTTAGTCGTAATATTCATTATTCAGTTTGCTGATGGATATTCTATGCTTTACGCTGTTCTTAGTTTATGATTTTAAACATACTGCTCTCAGCAACGGTAAATAATTGATAGATGTAAAATACAGCCAACCAGTTGCATCAGTCAGGCTATTAGTGTTGACTAGTTTCGACCTTCTTAAGATGGTCTTCTTCAGAAGTACATGTTAATATACTAGTGGATGGAAATGACCATGTGCTTGCACCAAGCATGCTTCGTCAACTGATTCTCTTAGTTTTGATTATTATTACACTTTAATTTTCTTATAGGGGGGGGGGGAGTCAGAAGCCTTTCTCCTGCCCCTCTGTGTGTATGCCCATGGATTCCATCAATTTCTTTTGGCAATGAAGTACACATGCTGAGTAACTATTGTAGAATCACATACTGTACAAGATTTATCTACAGTGGAACACTTGGTGATTACATCACCACTGATTTTATTTTTATTCGTGTAATTAAGGCATGTATTAAGTTGTATCTCAGTAACAGCAGTATTATAATTAAATACTACTACTACTATCTAAATTTTCAATCAGCTTTAGTCTTTTAATAATTACCAAGGGCATAGCCTGAACTGGGGGAGAGGAAGGTAAGGTATTTTCCACCATAGTTTTCATCTTGGGGGGGGGGGGGGGGCAGCTGAGCTGCTTACTAATTTGAAATAGTATCAAAGTTTAGTTTTGTATATTACTGACCAATGAAAAATGTTTAAATATTACTTTTAAAAATTTTATAAGTTCCTCTATTGTTTATATATGGTCAAAATGAAATTGGTCTACAGACCAACATAGATGCCGAAAGACTATTCTCTTTCTGTCCTAGCCTTGCTTTCCATTATAATGTCAGTTCTCATGACAGGTGCAATGTGGCACTAAAATTTCCACTTCAGTTGACACAATGTGCACAGAGGCTCCTTTACTACCATGTTTATAGCTTTGGCTTAAAAATCCCTATTTTAGCAGGAATTTCTAGCATTGGAGTGGGCATCTTTTCCTTATCACATGGTCAAATCACTCAGACACTGTCAGAATCATAGATTGTTTCCATAACTTCACCAAATTTTGACATGACATCTCTATGAATATTCTAAATACCTTTTGTTATTCAACTTCGTTCGTGTTTATAAAGGTTTTTGATTGATGGCTGCCGACATGTAACCACCATAGTGCACGATGGGAGACTTGAGGCTAATATCACACACAAAAATCAGTGGTCTATGCTATGCAGTTGAGGCAGCTAAGTGAAATATACAGACACACGTCTTTGATCGAAATACAAAAATGTTCCTGATTGACCACTTTCAATCTCCATTTCTCCCACACTCCCATAGTTAATGAAATTTGGCCAACATTGTGCACGATCCATGAATATATGCTACTACCACACACAAACACCATTTTGCGTTTGATAGTTTTGCATAAAAAGTGATGCATAGGGACACATACGTCTTTGATCGAAATTTGAAAGTGCCCCAGGTCGACTACTATCTGCCACCATATCTCCCACACCCGCATAGCTACCGACATTTAATCACCATTATACACGATGGGAGACTTGTTGCTACTACCACACACAAACACAAGTGATCTGCGCTACATAGTTGTGGGACCAAAGTGAAATATATGGACATACATGTCTTTAGTTGAAATAGCAAAATGTCCTTGATCGAGAACTTTCAACCACGATATCACCCACAACCCCACAGCTACCGAAATTTGGCCAACGTTGTGCATGATCGGTGAATGTATGCACCAGTGATCTGCGCTCGATACTTTTGGCTAAAAAGTGGTATGGAGGAATACACACGCATTTGGTTGAAATGCGAAAGTGCCCGAGGTAGACCACTTTCAACCACCATATCTCCAACTCCCCTATAGCTACTGACATGCAACCACCATAGTGCACAATGGGACACTCGACGCTAATACCACACACAAACACCAATGGTCTACACTATGTATTTGTTAGCAGGAAAGAGAAGTATAGGAACACACAAGTCTTTGTTTAAAATATGAAAAAGCCCTACATCAGCCATCTTTAACCGCCATATCTCCCACACCCCACAGCTAATGGCATTCGGCCGATGTTGTGCATGATAGGAAACTCCATGCTGCTTCCACATACAAACACCAGTGATCTGTGCTAGGTATTGGTGGCTGAAAAGTGAAATATGGGGAAACGCACATCCATCTTTATATATATATAAGATTTCTTGAAATATGCCTTCATTTACTCATGAAAATTAGTTAAAAATTTCACCCAAAACTGAAATATGAACTTTCCCTTCCTCTTTGTCAATACTTTTACTACTGAAAAATTCCTTATCATTTTTAGTTTGCTTTATTACCCATTATTCCCATATAAAAGTCTTAAATAATCAAATTGTAGGCAAAATAACCATCTATGCATCTACCTGTCAAATTAATGCTTCACTATAGGAACTTTGAAATTAAATACTAACTACTTCCCCATAACTTTTCAGTAAGCACTGTCAGTCTTTCTATTTTTAATGCTCTTTAGTATTTTCTAATATCCACCCTTTATTTAAATGCATTTAATTTCAATATAGGACAGCCGCATAGCTCAATCGATATATCGCCGATCTATGATAACCGGAGAAATTGGTGAAATTCCTCAGACTTGTCAGGACAAGTCTGAGGAATTTTACGAAAGCTGAGACATCTGGAATGTCCCACTCAGCTTGCTTTCCAATGAGTACTGTGCAGGAAATGTGTGGGGAAAATATTGGGTGTAGTGTGGCGCCAAAACCGTCACCTCCATCTCTAGTGCCAAAGACAACCCGGAATGTGGAGCTTTACCTCTCTGAATTCTGTGGGAAAACAACAATGAGCAGAAAGAATTCCATATGAAAAAAAAACAACAGATAAATCAGTATATCTATGTATGTTCTTTATTAAAAAAATTTGCTTTCCCCGAAACTTTATTGCTGAATAACTTTCTTAAGAAAGTTCCCTGAATCCCTGAGACATAGTATTTGTGCCAAGATACTTCTCTCCATCCCTAAATACTCTACAGATATTAATAACAAGAGGCATCTCTTCTTTGGTATAATTTTAAAGCATGACACCAAAATGCCTTTGTCACGATGTCTAAATATATGTATACCCGTACTGAAATGCAGGCTATAAGCGAACTTTCAAAAAATAAAAACATTTTAATTCTCCCAGCCGATAAGGGCTCAACCACTGTGGTCATGGATCAAAGTGACTACACAGCTGAAGCCCTCAAGCAGCTCTCTGATCCCTTCCCTTAACTACCTCATACCACTGATCCCACTAATTCTATCTGCACAGAAATCCGCTCCTCCCTCAGCCTCCAGGGTCTTTCACACCATTCCATTTGCCTTCTGACCCCTAAGACCCCCTGGTCCCCCACCCTATCCATATCTTCTTCCAAGATACATAAGATGGGCAGTCCAGGATGTCCTATAGTTGCTGCCTTTGAGGCTCCCACAGAACACATTTCTGCATTCGTTGATCAGCACCTACAACCTTTTGTCCAGGCCCTTCCATCTTAGGTCAGACACACCTCCCACTATTTAGAGCATCTGACAAGAGTCCCTACACCTCTACCAGCAGGTTTCTTCCTGGGCACTATATAGATATATCATCACTCTACACCAACAACCCTAGGGCCTCAGTGCCATAGAGCATTACCTCGACAGTCGCCACCCACACACCTTCCCTACCACTCGTTTCCTCATTGCTTTGGCTCAACTCATCCTTACCAAAAATTTCTTTTCCTCCAGTCTCAGGTTTACCACCAGATATGAGGCATTGCTATGGGCGCTCACATGGCACCTTCCTATGCCAACCTTTTCATGGGCAGACTAGACTTTCTTCAAAAGGTTACCCGACAACCCACTGTTGTCAGGTTCAGGTATATAGATGACATATTTATGATCTGGATCAACGGTGAAAACCTCCTTCTTTAACTCACTGAATAACACCTCCTCCCTAATCTTCACCTGGTCCTACTCTCAGACTGACATCAATATTCTGGATGTGGACATCTCTGTACAGAATGGTCACTTACACACCTCTGTCCACATAAAGCCCACTAACCTACAACAGCATCTCCATTTTGATAGCTGCCATCCATATCATACAAAACGTTCTATCCCATACAGCCTCTCCGTTCGAGGTAAACACATCTGTTCTCATCACGAATCCTTTACCCTCTGCTCCAACAGCCTGACCCAGGCACTCATAAACCGCAATTATCCTTCGGAATTAATCCAAAAATAGCTATCAAGAGTCAGGAACAGTCAACCACACCGACACAAACAACCCAAAACCAACCAGAACCCTGTTTTTCACAGCCAGTTTTTTCATGGCCTGGAATCGCTAAACCAAATTCTTCGCTTTGGTGTATGACTTTCTCAGATCCTTTCCTGAAATGCGCCACATTCTTCCCACTATCCTTCCCACCACACCCCGTGTCACCTTCAGCAGCCTGCCTAATTTTAAAAAAAACGTACTCGTACAGAAATATCAACTCTCTGATACACCTAAACCACTGTTTGGATCCTTCCCTTCTAAGAGACCCCATTGCAAAACGTGCAGTATGCATCCACCTACCACTACCTGTTACAACCCTACTACTGGCAAAACCTACCCCATAATAGGTCACGCCACTTTTACAACCACCCATCTCATATACCAGCTCACCTGCCTCCACTGTTAAAGTTCTTACATTGGCCTTACCTCAAACTCATTATCCATCAGAATGAATGGTCACAGACAGTTTACTCCTAAAACCTGGACCTCCCTATTGCTCACCATGCCAGTACTCACAACACCCGCGATCTTAATTACTGCTTCACAGTCAGAGCCATTAGAGTACTTCCAAACACTACCTCCCATTCTGAACTCTTTAGGTGGGAATTGGCATATCAACACGTCCTGCAGACTAGACATCCCCCCAGGCCTTAATTTCAATCCTCACCCTGTACACCCATCACTGGCCAGCACAATAGATTCATATATACAGGGTGTTACAAAAAGGTACGGCCAAACTTTCAGGAAACATTCCTCACACACAAACAAAGAAAATATGTTATGTGGACATGTGTCCGGAAACGCTTACTTTCCATGTTAGAGCTCATATTGTGGACGGCTGTGATACAATACGCCATTCTCCAGGGCTGCATCAGCGCATCAGGGATTCCATGCGACGGAGGGTGGATGCATGTATCCTCGCTAACGGAGGACATTTTGAACATTTCCTGTAACAAAGTGTTTGAAGTCACGCTGGTACGTTCTGTTGCTGTGTGTTTCCATTCCATGTTTAGTGTGATTTGAAGAGAAGTAATAAAATGAGCTCTAACATGGAAAGTAAGCGTTTCCGGACACATGTCCACATAACATATTTTCTTTGTTTGTGTGTGAGGAATGTTTCCTGAAAGTTTGGCCGTACCTTTTTGTAACACCCTGTATTTATAGACCTTATTTTTAAAAAAATTGATTTTTTTTAGATTTAAATTGATTATATTTTTTCAATGATTATTATTATTATTATTTCCCATTTTAATTTTTCTTGTGATTTATACTTGCAGTTATATTATCGTTGTGCTCCCCCCCCCTCCCCTCCCAACTCCGATGGTCAATTTCATTCTATGAGTAGCTGCGTTGAACGCAAGGCTTGCGCGAGCTTAGCCACTTACGTCTGTTAACGTGACAAAGGGTTTTTAACCGAAAAATTGCATTTTCTGTGTTTGTGTGTTGTTTTGTGTTGCTGCTGCCCTCCTGCCTTCAACTCTTGTTAGTGCTGGATGTATTTTATCTGTCCTTTCAATATAAATATTGCCTCGCGGCAGTTCTTTCCTTTCATTGTTACCAATATTGTCTAAATATATATGTGTATATTAAACCTTAACTTTCATTGTTTACACTTCTAAAATTACTGAATTTATTATTATTTTGCTATTAAATATTATTAGTGACTTTCCCAGTGTTTATACCATTAAAATAATGCCTTTTCTTTATGATCTTGTAATCACTTTGTCTTATGTACAATGTACCATAGCTTTTCTAGCATCTGTATCATTGTGGCTATTGTCAAGAATATTATTCTTTCGTTTTTTCCCCCTAATTGGACCAGTTAATCGGCTATGTTATAAAGTGGTACCTACAGTCACAAGTTGCCCCATTTATATGTTTTCTATGGTGTGCTGTATCCGTACAGTAATAAGCTTATCAATAACAAGACGAAAGTCTGTAAAAATGAAACGTTTGGCTTTGTAGATACAATAAACCTAAATTTAGATTCATTTCTCCTGTCTGTCATGTTTCTCTATACCCGGTTAAGGAAATATTTAGAGGATATCCTGTCTTGAACTCAAAATTATTTTGATAAATACTTTTATCAACTTGTAAATAAAAAAAAGACACGGGGGGAAAAAACCAGTACTCACACTGTACGTTTGTGTGTTTTTGTTTTTTGTTTTTTTTTGTATTGTATGCTTGTCACAGCCCTCTAGCCTTCAACTTTGGTGAGTGATACATTGTGTTACCTATTTTTTGTTATTTGCATTGCCTAAAAGATGATTTATATTGTTTAGTTACATTTTACCAGCTTTTGTGATCCTTATACAGATGTGGACACAACTTTTGTAATCCATTTTTTTATTTGCAATTTTTTCCTTAGGTAAACAGATTCATTATTCTGGTACACCATAACCTTGATTAATAACTTTATATACAATACCTATTACAACCTCCATCTTTACTACCAGCTTCTCCCATCTGCATTTCTCTACAGTTCTTTCTTCTATTGTATCTTTGATCAGCAAGTATGATATGGCTCAAAATGAAACCCAATAAACCAACAAGGGGGGGGGGGATGGGGTGCACTTAGTATTGTCATCTGTAAATGAAGTGTGAAGACTTTTTTGTATTTTATGTGAAAATTGAAGAATTTATATGTTTGAGGCACAAATTTGGGACTGCCTCAGCACATACCTTGATCACAGAAAAATGTCTAAAATCTATTCAGCTGCCCAAGTTTTGAATCTGATCCTGATGCACCTACCAATATTCATTATGGTGGTTCATCAAAGTGCTCAGCCAAACTGACAAGATTTTTTAATGATACAAAAATTATATATTTGTTATAGATTCTAGTGTCAAGGATTGAAGAGAAAAAGTATCAGTTGCTAATCTCAAACAAAAGTTACAGAGCAGAATTAGATGAAAATTTACTGAATACACTTCTTGGCTTTTCTCATATCTTCAGAATGATGACTGAACTAAAGAAACCAGTAATTGCTCATAACTGTCTTCTGGATCTCATGCTTTTGTATCAACAGTTTAATGAACCACTACCAAGTAAGACTTTTCATGTTTTAAAAATATTTCTCTCGTAAAAATGTCAATCTAATAATTCTCTCATATTTGTGATATGTATTTTACGTATTGATATCACAGTTATGTAATTCCTAATGTGTATTTTGTGATTTTGTAATAAATTTTAACTGATATTAAAACTGAAAACTTTGTTATTTAGTAGCATTCAAACAAATATTTTATCTCTTGTTAATGAAAGCAACCTGTCTTTATACATAAAGATTTTTCTAGAATTTGGTATAAAAATAATGTGATTGATGTTAGATTATTGATCAATGCAATTTTCCTCTCTATCAACAGGAAGTTACAATACTTTTAAGAAGAAAATTAATGAACTTTTCCCAAATGTGTATGATACGAAGTTCATTAGTTTCGAACTTCAGCGTATGTTGGAGAGAGGTATTGTATAATTTGACACTGCAGTTCTTCTGTTACTAAGTGGGAATATTTTACTTTTGTTACTAAGTATGAAACTTAACTAACAATTTTTACATTCAGCTTGTCAGGTATCTTATAAATTTTGTAACTAACGTGACAAAATTTGTTCTTAGAACCACGAGTTAGATTGAATAGTATTAGATATCATTTCTATAGTCAGTTTCTATGTTAATTAAAGCTAGAAAGTAGATGTTTACAGTTTTTAAGATAGTATTTTCAGTTGCAACATTCTCAAGCATTCGCCTGGAGTAATATTTAGAAAATTCGTAATAAATCGAGGAAAAAGTTAGAGACTTTAAGTTCACACAGTGATCATTTTGGAATATGTAAATTTGATTAAAGCCACTTTCAAGTCAATATATTTTATAACTAAATATTAATTAGTTAGATTCTGTTTTTGGATTACGATTTTTATTTCACATTTTGGTGATAGTAAACATGTTTTGCTTGATAGTAAACGAAAGAGTAGCTCTTTAGGAGTAAAATAAGATTTATTTCAGTTTAGTAACAGCAAATTTGTGAAAGTTATTAACAGGTCTTAGTAATCGCATCAAAATGTTTTTTTTAGGAAGAAACTATTAAAGTTACAGAATTTTTCATAAGGATTAAAGTTAACACTTTTTATAAAATTTTGCTATTCTCAAAATTTCAGAGTGATAGGATTACTTTAGTTCTCAAGGTCAAAATATCGGATGCAAACCTACCGGGCGTGACATACGAATCTGATCAGTTATCTGGAAATTCTCGTGTGAAGCAGAAGTATAGCAGTTTCCCAGTATAAATATCTGCCCAGAATTTTCCTTGTTCTCAGTTGGCCAGCCATATTCAGTTAGAGCACAGCTATGGTGCTTAGTGTCACAATGTAGGCCTCGCAAAGTTTTAAAGTTTCTGTCTGAATAGTAATATGTAGTTTTGAAACAGTATTTTATGCCATGTGGTGCATCGGGATAACATAAGTATTGGCCGTTGACAAACAAATTAACCTTTAGAAGCATGTGTTGAACTTTGAAATGCTTCCATGTGATAGTTAGTTGTACTTAGAACTTTGGGGTGTAGTCTGGCTCGAATTGGTTAATCGAACTTGCAACTTTATCTTCAGAGAATTTGTCTGATGCCATTTCAGTTTTCAAGAATATAATGTGTGTATACCAGCAATAGACTTGTGAACATTTCCAACTACCTTTCTTAGTTTGGGATTTGACAAGCTAAGTGGTGACCAAGATACATTTGCAAAGCTAGAACTGAGAATATCCATGGTTATCCACGGTCATAGCTGAGACTGAAGGTTTATGCATAACCCCAGCATAAGCTAGGTGTCTTACAAGCTTTGCTATTTTGTCATCTATATAACTATTTTATTTTTTAAATTTCATTTATTGTACAATTTTCAAATTGTGTAATGCTGAGAAAAAGGTGTATAACTTTTCAAAATGAAGTCATTAGATTTAGGACTATATTTTGTAAGTATTATAAGGTAAAATTCATCTTCACTAGTATAATAAAAATGTGAAATACAGTAACCTAGAGTTTGGCTCCCAGTTACATTGTTAAATTTTTAAAATGGGACATCATTTTTTTAATTGTTGCAAATTAGTGCAAAGAAGCATTTTATTTTACAAACCACTTAATATTTGTAGAGATTATTAGTGCAATGCACAGAGGTTAAATTATTCCTTGCATTGCTTGTAATCTCTCTGGTCTTTGTTGTTGTACATTGTGGTACTCATTTGCCTGTAATAAAGAATTGCTGTTAGCAATAACGCATCCTTTACAGTGTATTTTCGTGCACCACTGCTCTACACAATTAACTGCTAAAATTTAAATAATAATAACAATGTTGCTATTCATTATTCTAATGGATTATTCTGTTGATGGTTTACAGTCAAAATGTAGGTTATTTGCTGATAACATAATGGTAGATAATAGTATAAAAACAGGAGATGACTTTGCACAACTACAGAGTGGACTGGACATTATATCTAACTGGATCAGTCAACATGGAATAAATATGAATGCCAAAAAGAGTCATCTTATTAGGTACACAGATAAAGGTTGTTTGTGATTACTGGGTTGGGACAAAATTGTTTGTAGCAGGCTTCAAGTGTAATTATCGTGTCATAACATTTGTTAATAAACTTAATTGTACAGGGAAATTGCACAGGTGGTAGGAAAAGGTTAAAAAATCCTTAATTTACGGGAGAGTGTGATGGGTGGATATACCTTGAAGTGAGAGAATTGGGTTACAAAACTTAGGTCAGACCTTGATTATGATGGTGCAGTATTGGACCCATAGTTTGGTATCAAAGTCAGGAATTGGGGCTAAGATGATCCCAATTGGGTAGCATTAGTGGATTGACATTCTTGAAGAAAATTAACAAGCATATTGCATTTATAGTCCCAGAATAAAGTTGCCAAGATCTTCCCTACTTGTATCATCAACTTTGCTTTCACCAGTGCACCAGTTTTCTGCGATTCCATACCAGCCCTCTTTGAGTCAGGGGTGTAATGATGGTCCCAAGAATCATTCCACATTATGATGTTTTTTTAAACAAACAAAAAAATCCAACGATCGACACTTTTCTGAATCCCAACTTATTGCAAATAATTTATTGCACTATTCAACAGTTGTTCTTAAGTTCCTGAGAGATTTTGAGTAAGTAATGTGCTGATGGAATCCGATAATTTCTCAAATGGCTTCAGTGTTCTGCCATGTGATACAGGTGTGGGGATTGATAATGCTTCCAATATGCTCCCATCCTTTCTTAAATTTATTACACCACTGTTTTATCTGAGCCCACGAAAGAGTTCTTTCCATAAACTGTGAGACTAAACAGAGCCAAATTCGAGCAGCATTTACATTTTCTCTTGCAAGAAATTTAATAACAACACTTTTTGCAACTGCGAGGTGAACCTCTTTCTCATTCATCATGATTGATACTGAAAATATGAAGCATGTGGGACAGCAATGTTATTACTACCCTCCATTGTAGAAACTATTTCAGACTCCTCACTCCACTGACTGATGTGCAGTTTAAAAGGCTCATTCGTATATGATGCACCATCGATCTATCTAATTTAAACAATCAGATTTCTAACCTATACTAGTCACATCACTGGTAAAAACTTGTGTAAGTTACTCAAGGTTTTTTAAAAATATTAATTATATCAATATTTAACAACTACACAATGATATTAAAAAAACGTTTTTGAAGATTACAATGAAATTTACTGGCACTGTAAACTATTCTAGGCCTAGCCTCACACTATAAGTTGAAGGAGGTTTCTGAAAGCGAATAAGGCCATAAAACCATATACGTGGTCAGTCCTAAAACCATCCAACCTTCCTTCATATCTTCGCTCCTGACAATTTTAGCACCATATGCTGGGTTTGAGTGTCAACAGTAAAGCTTTGCGAACTCCCTAGATGTCGCAGTTGTTTCTGAGATGCCTTAGTTTGTGCAGTATGTGTTTGTTTACAAAAGCTTTTTGTACATTTATTGCATTTTGCTATCATAAAAAATGACAAAATGATCAGAGCAATGGTTGTGCATCAAATTTTGATTTAAATTTGAAAAGGGTTGTGCAGAAACCGTCAAAATTATGAAGACGCATTTGGGGATGAGTGTATGATCAAGCCACAAAGAAAAGAGTGCTTTAAGTGGTTCAAAGATGGCCCTACATCTGATGATAGGAACCCACGCTTTGAGCGGCATTCAGCGACAAACAAACCAGATGTGTGAGACTTGTGATCAATGAAGATCATCTATTGACTGTGTGAGAACTAGAATATGATCTTGGAGTGCTATTGTTTGGAAGATTTTAACTGAAAATTTGCAAATAGTTCCAGAATTGCTAATGATGGAGAAGTAAAACCTTTGCCTTTAAATTGCTCAGGACAGTTTAAAAATGATAAATAATGATGGACATTTACTTAAAAATATTTTTACTGGTGATGATCCTAAAACAGTGGAAGCTGTCGTCAGAGCCGCAACCATTAAAAGCACAGCAAAATCAGAGCAATGTCAAGTCATTGCTGATTTTTTTTTTAATAATTATTGTGTTGTGCATCACTTATATGCTCCTAAAGGTCAGAAAATCAACCAATAATCAAATAATATTATCCTGAAGCTATGAAAAGATTCATGACGCAATTAGAAGAAAATGGCATCAGCTTTCGTCAAGCAGTGACTGGCTTCTTCATCACAATAATGTGCCAGCGCATGCATCACACCTTGTGCAGCAATATTTAAGGGGGTAGATACAGTAATCAGGTTTCAAAAAAAAAAAAAAAAAAATTCTTTTGATTCTCAAAAATAGTTTTTACTTTTGACTTAATCTTGTTCCAAAAATTATTTAAATATCTTTGACAGTACGGGAGTTATGCGTGATTAAGCGAAGTCCTACGTGATTGACAGCCACTTAAATCTTACTGCACTTTAAGGTAAACCAAATCTTTAACCTTAAATACCTCAAAACAGCAATTCATCAAATGGTTTTAAATATAACTTTTTTCCATATGCATAGATCTTTTTCAAATTTGCAGGACATACTCTACATACTAATTACTACAGTACTAACCATTATTGTTTATGCAGCTTTTCCCCAATAAAAAATATGCCTTTATGTTTAAGCATAAAAAGCAAAAATTTTAATTTCTTTAATTTTTTTTTTATTGAAAACAAATCTAGAGTTAAATATGTTATATTATTGGTTCAACTTATTGCCTTGATATTAGTTTACAATATTAAAACAACATTTCTGAAAAATTTCAAATACTATGCCTTCTGTCATTAAAACCCTTCACAACATATTTTTTACTGTCAATTTGGATGGTACATTAACCTATTGTCAAACAATATTTTTATTGTAAAAATCAATTTTTATATCTAGCTATAACAGTTCTATGGAGCTATGAAATTTGACCCTTCAAATTTAAATGGATTTGGAGAAAATGACATTTCAATTTTTTCAAATATTTGTATGTGTTAGGTGTACCTACCCCCTTAACAAAGCAAGAAGTCGTATAGCTCTGTTGGCCTCTGTACTGTCCTGACATAGCTTCCTGCAACTTTCGGCTGTTACTGAGATTGAAAATGCCATTCAAAGTGCACTGATTCAATGACTAAGAATACGACAAATGCTCTATAGGCAATATTAAAAAAGTGGAAAGGCTATTGGGAGCGTATTCTTTAATCAAATGGGGATTACTTTGCAGTATGCCACCAGCCCATTGACACAGAATAACACCAGTGGGGAAATATGAAGGAAGGTCTAATATTTTTTGGGACAGACCTCGTATTGTGTCTGTGAGGTTTTTTTTTTGTTTGTTTGTCACTGCTGCCCTCCTTCCTCTTACTTTGTAAATGATTGGTCTTTTGTATTTAATTTTCTATATTAATATTGCCTCACAGCATTTTTTCCTGCTCCATTGTTGTTGAGATTATAGCTAATACAATTTTGTTGAAACCTGTATAGGTAAAGAAATTTTTTTACTGACTACATTTATTTTAATGTATACTATTATCAGCCACGTCAAATTAACTTCTGCTTTCATTTCTATAGATGTTCTATGCTCAACGGCTCTTGTTGAATTGTATGAGTTTTTTCAAAATGGCAAAGGATTATATTTGGGAGCTTACTGTCCTGCTCTATTACATAGCAATGAGGAGTTCAGCAAAGGTTAGTGCTGTTAAAATGTTGCATATTCCTAATGTCATTAATATCACACTATTCTCTTATCAGATAAATTCAAGACTTTCTTCTTTGCTTAAAAAGTTGTGCTATAAGTCAAGACCTTAAGCATTCAATAAGTGTTATGTGTTATTTATTTTTAATATTTTTTAGTAATTCATATGAAATGGCGAGGAAGTGCACTCTGATTTCACAAACAGGACTTTGACGACTGAATAACTTCCAGTATGGATTATTTGAAATCGGTCTCCTGAAAGGAGGATGGACAAGTGAACAACGGCCCTGGGCACCCATGCCCATGGGATTCTGAATGTCTCTTATAAGCACATGAGTAAAAAATATCAATATCTTGAGTTGTAGAAGGCAACTGGAAGACTTAGATTTTGTTGCTGGAGGATGTGTAATTCTTAAAATTACCAATGCTTGATTGCTTCTCCCTACATAAAATATTTCAGGTGTAAAATAGCCTTTCAATCACAACTCCAGGTTGGGAATGTTCACGAAGGAATCATAAGCACCGGTAGAAAACATTTTACAGTTTAGATAATCAGTCCCTATAAGTCTGAACTAGACGACCCGTGCGAAAATTTTGCGAATAAAATGCGATGAATAGTGAGGTTGAATATAATGTCACCAAGTTCAGTCATTACTCTTCATACTCCTACTTCATTTATCGATTTCGGATAGAAATCCCGGGAGATAAATGGCTCGAAACACAAAAAACATATTTTAGAAATATTGACATTTTTGCGCTTTATGGGTCGAATTACGAAAAATTCCTTTCTTAGAATATAATGTAACCACGGCGGAAACCTTAGTCTTTAATACGATATGTCATTTATCTATATCGATTGGATATCAAGGGAAATATAAGGCTCGTGACACAAAAATAAATTGTAGAACAATTTATACTTTTTCCCTTTAATAGTTGAATTCCAAACACTTCTTTCTTAAAATATGATGTCAGCAAAGCTGAGACATTATTCCTCACAATCGTACTTGATTTATCGATTTTGGATAGATATCAAGGGAGGTAAGTGGCTCGAAACACAAAAAACGCAATTTTAGAAAAATTGACTTTTTTGCCTTTTATGGGTCGAATTACGAAAAATTCATTTCTTAAAATATAATGTTACCACGACGGAGACCTTATTCTTTAATATGATACCTCATTTATCTATATCGGTTAGATATCAAGGGAGATAAATCGCTCGTGACAGAAAAATCGGTTATAGACAAATTTATACTTTTTTCCTTTAACGATTGAATTCCAAAAACATTCTTTCTTAAAATATAATTTCACAAAGCTGATACATTACTCCTTATATTCCTACTTCATTTATCGATTTTGGTTAGATATTCAGGGAGATAAATGGCTCGAGATACAAAAAACGCATTTTAGAAAAATTGACATTTTTGCCTTTTAAGGGTCGAATTACGAAAATTGATTTCTTAAAATATAATGTTACCACGGCGGAGACCTTATTCTTTAATATGATACCTCATTTACCTATATCGGTTAGATATCAAGGGAGATAAATTGCGCGTGACACAAAAATGCATTATAGAAAAATTTATACTTTTTTCCCTTTAGGGTTGAATTCCAAAAAAATTCTTTCTTAAAATAAGATGTCACAAAGCTGAGACATTACTACTCATAAACCTACCTCATTTATCGATTTTGGTTAGATATCCAGGGAGATAAATGGCTCGAGATACAAAAAACGCATTTTAGAAAAAGTGACATTTTTGCCCTATAAGGGTCGAATTACAAAAAATTCCTTTGTTAAAATATAATGTTACCACGGCGGAGACCTTATTCTTTAATATGATACCTCATTTATCTATATCGGTAAGATATCAAGGGAGATAAATCGCCCGTGACACAAAAATCGGTAATAGAAAAATTTATACTTTTTTCCTTTAAGGGTTGAATTCCAAAAACACTCTTTCTTAAAATATGATGTCACAAAGCTGAGACATTACTCCTCATAATCCTACCTCATTTATCGATTTTGGTTAGATATCCAGGGAGATAAATGGCTCGAGATACAAAAAAAACGCATTTTAGAAAAAGTGACATTTTTGCCCCATAAGGGTCGAATTACGAAAAATTTCTTTCATAAAATATAATGTTACCATGGCGGAGACCTTATTCTTTAATATGATACCTCATTTATCTATATCGGTTAGATATTAAGGGAGATAAATCGCTCGTGACACAAAAATGCATTGCAAAAATATTGATACTTTCGCCCTTTAAGGGTCGAATTCCGAAAACTTTCTGGCTTAATATATGACGTCACTAAAGCGGAGATCTTAATCTTTTAAACGATACTTCATAAAACGGTTTCAGATAGGTAACCAGGAAGATAACTGACTCGTAACACAGAAAACAGCATTTTAGAAAAATTTACATTTTTTCCCTTTAAGGGTCGAATTCCGAAAACTTTCTTGCTTAAAATACGATTTAACCAAAGTGGAGACCATAAGCTTTAAAATGACACCTCATTCATTGATTTCGGTTAAGTATGAAGGAAGATATAGCCTTGTGACAAAAAAATACCTTATAGAAATAATATATATGATAAGTTAGGTAAAATTGAGAACTTTTACAGAGAGATGGAACAACTTCATGCAGTTGTTTTTGAGGTAGTGAGGTTGGATGGATGAACAGGCAGGATTATAGAGGATTATGAGGATTGAAGAGTTATTAAAAGTAGTGTCACTTGGAGAGGATTTATAATGAATAAGAGAGTAGGAAAACAAGTGAGTTACTATATACAGTACAGTGACAGAGTCATTTTGAGGAAATTATTGCTATTGTATATGCCCGCTTCACAAGAAGATGGTGGAATAGAGAAAATATATTCTGAATCTGAAGAATTAATACTACAATGTTCAAGAAATTCTAAGATATATGGTTTTATAATAGGGTGTTGCAATTCTCTAGAAGTGAGTTAAAATTTGCATAAATACACTGGACTGTGTATTTTGCTGACAATGAGCTGTTCTCTCTCACTCTCTCTTTTTGTTTCATTTCATCAGGAGGATATACAATACATTGGATTATAAGTTACATAAATACAAATTTATTCTATCATGGGTTACAAAACATTTTAGAATTTGAAATGAAGTTTTCACAGGTGTACCGCTGGATAGTGTTTTGAAAACACTATCTGGCGGTACACCCGTGAAAACTTCATTTCAAGTATACGCCGGGGAAGTCTCCATTCTTACAGTTTAGAATTTGTTGCTCAAAATTTCAGTCATCATTCGAAGCATGCATCCTGCCTCAAAGGTTCTTTTCCATTTCCGAAGGATGACATATTTTCCCTTTATGGCTCACTATCAATTATTTGGTGACTCTGAAACACTTTCTTATTTGATTAGCAATGCATTGGTCGATACACACTGCACTGGTTTCAAAATTCACCTATAATAATAGTGCATAATATTTGCTTTTTTAGTTTGAACAAAATAATAGAAAATTTATTGAAGTGTGCTCATCGGCAGCTGGCATCAACCACACCTGTATGTTAACATTTACCTGATGATGCAGTGCATCTACTGCTGCATGATAGTGACCTGTAATCCTCAAGCTGTGGTCGGCAAGATGAGGCAGCTGACTACCTCATTACCATATCCTCCACTCGCCTTCTAAGGAATTCTTTAATAGATTGCTAGACAAAAAGTACTCATTCTCTAGCACACACTGGTTTTGAACCTTGTAATACATTTGTTATTAATGCCCTTACATAATTCTTTCACTGAATGATTGTGTTTCATTTTTCACTAATTTACCCCAAGTATGTAATTAATAACAATTTCTCCTATTAATTACAATACCAGTTTTCATTAATGTTAGATTACAATTTCCACGTATAAAATTCTAGGTACTGTTTTGTTGAAGTTATGCTTCACATAATAAACACTCTTTTCCATTGTACAGATACCAGCTATTTTAACCAGTTAATAAATTTGGAATCATTCCTTGCCAAGGTGGAAGCAAATTGATATTAATTGATGCTATGGATTTTTAAAATTTAACACTGATTATTAATGATTCACAAATAGACTGTTTGAACTCATGACTGTGATTACTGCATTATTCTACTATCCATGTGACTAATGCATGATTGATGCAATTAATGTACTCATTTGTGTACATCCATGTGCTAACAACAGTGTCATTTTGAGTACATAATCATCAACTATTACTATTATTGCTAAGTTGCAAGCTGCACCAGTTGTGGAAAAAATACAGGAATGACTGTGTGAGCAATATTTATCCTCATACATTTCTGCACGGCCACAGATAACATAGCTTTTCCCTATTTACGATATTCACAATAACGTGTTAGTAAACGCTTCAGTAATTACAAAGGAACTGCTACCCCAAAAATAGTGCATACAATTTCAGGAATGTGTCTACCACAGTTTCATTGATTGTAATCTCATTTTGTTTACATGCAACACTGTGCAACTAAATTTTTATACATGTGCCAGTTCGTCTCATGTTTAATGAACGCTGCCTTTGTTGATTAATTACACTTGTTTATCCTAGATTAACTACATAAATAACTCTTGCTGCTATCGACACTTCTAAATTCAATATTTTAATGCTTTCTTACTGTAAAACATAACTGTTATGTGCTGATAGAACACCAAATAAATTATTATACAAACTTTCTCAATATTCTTTCCATGTTGCTAGATATTAAACCTTTTTAATGTCATTAGTAATTATCCACTTGTACTAGAGCTACCATTATTTCTTAAAGTTATTGTTGCTAATTTGATATATACCATTACACTACTGTGTTTGTGTTAGACATGGCTTTGCATGCAAGCACAGCAAGTTTCGCCAACTGCTGACATTGATTTAGTGACATAATAGCCAGAAAATAAGTTGTCTCTTCAAAATTTCCAAATAAATTTTAACTTCAAAATAATAATAATTCTGAGATAAGAAAAACATGTAAATTTAATTTACAAAAGGTACACATAGCTCAGCATAGCTTTCCAGCCAACCCCCTACGAAGCCACGTAGTTTAGTGACACCCCCTTTCAGGCTTACTCACTATTTAGTATTTCCCTACTCCTGCTTTGCTGAGTACACCCCTTAGTCTTGATGACTTTATCTCTTAGGAAATACCTTATCCACCTGCTACAAAATATATCAGTACCCCCTCTATGGGCTTTCTGCAACTATACTGCAGTTCCTGCCATTATTTCAACTTGTTTTCCATTTTATTTATTACTAACTAATTCACACTTGCAGCTACATTATTTCTACTTTGCAGAATTGCTACTTCCACACTTGCAGTTACGCTAGGGTTATCAGAATTTTTTCACCAATAGCCGGTGATGCTTTCGGCATTTGTCCTAATTACGCGTTGTACTTTTATTAGTCATATGATTAAAGGTTGGGCTAACTTAAAAGCCACATATTGTATATATTTTCTATTTTAAATGACGATCACAGACAGCCATGTTGCACACAGAAAGGAGACTTGATTTTCCAAAGCTGTTGTGTCCAAGACGCAGTAGCCTTGTAATTTTCTTTTAATCCTAGGCACGTACAAGGAAAGAAGTGCACCTCATATCTCTTGCTTTAAATGAATGCATTAGCGAATCAGGGCTTTTAAATAATTCTCACTTGATTAAAAAAAATTCTGAGGACAACAGTAAAAATCCGGGGACATTGCGGGCACGAAATCTGTCTGGGGACAGAGAGCTAAATATGGGGACTGTCCCCGGCAAACAGGGACGTCTGGTAACCCTAAGTTACACACGCTTACTATTATAGTAGGCTATTTTGCATTTTCACTATATTACCACAAAGTGTTTCATCCATTGTGGCTTCTGCTCGCAATTTCAAAATCCATGTTGTCCTGTGTCAGTGTTGTTAGCCATGCTGTGCTCATGTTTAGCTCCAGTGAAGCAGTCTCATTGTTCTGGCTCTGACACTGCTGAGTTTGTTGTCCTGTTCTGCAACAATATCTCTTCCTTGTGTATGACATACTTAACAACCCACCTCCATCTGCTGTAAGAAATCCCTGAGGATGAAAATGACGTTAACCTATGCAGGGTTCAAGCCCCAATAACTGACACCAGAAAAATGTATGTCTGTCGCATTCCTGTTTTCATGTAATTCACAGATATGTATCCACAGACTGTTCCAGAAGTACTTAGCTAACTTCCAGTGGTCTTAAGGGGTATCTGTCATCACCGAAGCAGCTGGGACAAAGGTATTTATGGGAGCATTCAGATAAGTCCGGTGTCCACTCAGAGGGAGATAATAAATGTTTTGTTCTATATTGCAGTAGTGGATGCTTCTATTACTGCTTTACTGCAATGTATGAAACATTGGGTGAGGCTACAGAAATATATTTGTAACCCTTTCTTAGAAAAGAATAATGATGAAGGTACATAGAGGCTTGGCTACAAACACTTGAACCAATAGCCCAATATATATACATTAAGATGATTACAGTTTTAGAACAGAGCAGAGGGCAAGTCAGTCGTCAGGCTCAGAGTACTTTGATCGGGTCAGAGCAGACCCTGCCCAGCCCAGCGCTAATGATGAACCACTTCTGTATGACAACTAATCCTGTCTGACCACTGGCTACATGTTGGCCTCCTTTATATACCAAATTGCCTCTGATGTGACTTACTAATGCCACAGTAGCCTTAGTGTTGCTTCATCCCCGCTGACATTGGTAGGAAATGAGGCATGCAATGTTGCAGACAGACAAAAATTTGAAAATTTACAGTTTTGGCCTCTGTATCGGCAGAAGTTTGTAACATATCAGAGTAAAACGTATCCTACACCATTACCGACAACATCATCTATCAATACATGCAATTTAGTTAAAATGTGTCCATTACTTTTAGCATGATGTGCAAACATATAGACAGACAAAACTTTAAATGTTACTGTTGTAGTGCCTGTGTCATCAGTGGTGTACATTGAAATCACTCTTTTTTTTTTTTTTTTTTAAAAAAAAAAAAAAAAAATTAAGATACTGACAAAGCTTTCTACAATTTCATTATGTAGTATACATAAGTGTGAGGTGGCTCCAATAAAAGAAGCCAATCATCAGTTAAGAAGGGTTTGATGGAAGGTAGTAGTCTATCCCCATAATGTTTAATATCCAAAGAAAATCAACCACTATACCGAAATTTGTTGATTACATAGATCTGGACAGAGTGAGGGTGAATATTTATGAGAAGCAATAAAACATATAAATGTAAGAACAAAATTTCGTAAGTAAAAACAAATATAGATAAAATATATGTGTGGTGTCAGATGTCCACATCTGGACAGTTGATTGAGCCATTGCACAGTCATTGGTGTGGCCTTGTTTAGTTGCTGTTATCCTTTCAAGAAGTGTCATAATGGATAGTAGGTGCTCATTTGATTCATTGTTTACCTTACTTGACCACAGTCATGTTTGGGAGAGACCACCAAGTTCTATAAACATAGCATATCATGACACTGGCCACGTCCAGTCCTGAAACAATTTAGTTGGCTCCACTGTTTTCAGGAAGGTTGAAACCAGATAAATGATGGTTTGGGTTTGTTATCAAGTGTTGATTTTTTTATATGGACCACCATCTAATTTTTTGTTCCATTACGTTTCAAGGTCATAAGGTCATAGGGTTATGAGAGGTTACCATCCAGCCAGATTGGATATCATTAAATAATGAAATATAGGGAAACTAACCTGTCACTTTCCACAGATGAAGGAAGTTGGGCCAAACGTTCACAAAAATACAAACACACTTTACAATATTTTGGTTTAAAACCTTATTCATGTACCAAGGCCACTTGGCAAGAAGGATTGTGCACCTACCACAGCCTACCACGATTGTAACATGTGAAGTAGGATGTAAATTCTAATGAGAATGTTGGGATTAAGATATTAGCTCAATAAAGAAAGAGATGGATAGAAAAAAGAAGAAAACATAGTTGTGATGAACCTTATGCTATGTTGCCAATTTTTCTACATGTCTACTTAGGACTTAGCATAGCCGTGAGTTGTCGTAGATGGGCAGTAGTACTTACAACAGTCATGTAAAGATGGTGTGGCAGCATTGGTTAATTAAATCTTAGAGTAAATTTAATGATCCTTGATGAGATTATTTATTGTTAAAGCACTAGTTCATGGAAACTCATTCAATTTTATCAAACATGATCTATGGATGACATGTCACATTTAAATGGGGTTGGCTCATTTAAAACTATCACTGATATTTAGTGGTTTAATAATATTATTATTATTTCTGTGAAACTATGACCATACCACAGTTAACTTCCCTATTTTACTTTCCATATAGTTCTCTCTGAAATTGGTCGCCACCCCACTGAAAGGTATTTTATAAATAGTTCTTTTAAATAAATGGTTAAATGAAGTTCAAATGAAAAACTAGAAACATTTAAGTCACAGCATATTTTTCAAAATAAAATTCAGATGTCTGGTATTAAGAAGTTATACTGAACTGAGTTTAAATGCTTATCTGCTTCTATCCTTTAAGTTGACTGCAGGATAATTTGAATGAATAAATGCATTCATTCACTCTTTTAGTTAAATATTACAGACTAAATAAAAGTTCTCTTCACTTATTCAAAAGTTTTCTAAGTTCAAACTAACATTGCTGAAAATATCCAATGTCTAAAAATGAAACATCTGAAATTTTCTTAATTGTGAAACACTACAATTTTTCTAAGTTCGAAATGCTGTATCATCAGAAATAAATCTAAGTCTGAAATTCTGCAGAATTTATTAAGTTCTCATTGCTCAGCACCACTATGTCAAATGAACATACCTCTGCTCACTGAGACTTAAGGTATTATTTTTATTTTTTAATTCCATATCTTTTAGTTTATAAACCTCTCTTTAATTCTATGTAATTACAAATGACTATTCCAAGATAAGTATTATAAGTTCACCTTTTTACCATAAAAGCATTTGACCATAATGAAATATTAGTCTATGCATTTTTCCATTATTTACATACCAGATTTTATTTCTTTCATGCTATTATTAATAAGTTATGCCATATTTAGGTTCTATTACAGTAGAGTCCCGCTAATCCGAACCCCGGTAATCCGAACATCCGGTTAATTCAAACATGGCAAAGCATTACATAGTCTTAATATAAAAAATGGTAAAAGAATTTAAACACCCTGAAATACAGTTCATACGCTATATAATTGTGTGGTTAACTACTGTACATGTACACAATTTTAATTTATACAGAAAAATTAGCTAGAAAAGATTAAATTTAAAAAGTGCGTAACACTGAAAGAAAAACTGTCAAACTTATGATAGTAGTTACAACGGTTAGAAACACACATTTCATCCCTACGTTTTAGAGCACAGAAACTCGGTAATTGTTTTTTGGCGTAATGAAGACAGTCTGTTATATGACGCAAAGTTGCGCCATCGTCTGATAAACATTAAATCAGCTGGTGTAGCAGTGGTCTGTTGCTCCATATAGCGTAGCGCGAGATCAAAGGCTTTTGCCGCGTCAGTGTGTGACACCAACTCTCCTTTGTCACATTCCGTCTCATTGTCACTTTCGTCGTAACATTCCACTTCTACCTGGTCTTGAGTCACAGCAGCCACTAAATCAACGTCAGTAAGGTGCTCCAGTATTGAATCATCTGCTGCCATCCATTCATCTACGTCTGCTTCACAGGCTTCTTCACATCCAGGGATTGTCTGTACCATTTTTAGGAAACTCTCCTCTTCATTTTCAGCTGGTATGTCCTGAAATTCAAGAGATGTCCATAGTTTTCTCCAAGATTTTCTCAAAGTGTTTTCTGAAATTTTCTGCCATGCCTCAGCAGCCCAATAAACAACATCCTTCAGATTTTTTTTTTTTTTTTTTTTTTTTTTTTTTTCAACTAAAGGAATGTTATCATCTTGGATCAGCATTCTTAAGAATTGTTTTCTGTAAATCAGTTTTAATGTTTGTAGTACGCCCTAGTCCATCGGCTGTAGAAGTGGTGTAGCATTCAGCGGCAAAAACTTCGCCATGATTTCTCCATCACATAATTCCTCAGTGCTGGGGTGAGATGGTGCGTTATCAATCAAAAGGATAGCACGGGGAGGCAAATTATTTTCCTTGGAAAACCACCGGACAGAGGGAACAAACTGGTCGTGAAACCATTCTTTGAACAGCTTACCATCCATCCATGCTTTTTTCTGGTTGCGATAGTATACAGGTAGGGATTTCATGTTGCAGTTTTTGAAAACTCTGGGGCTAACAGATTTGCCGATCATCATTAAAGGGAGCTTGTGATTACCAGCAGTGTTGCTGCACACTAGTAAAGTCACACGATCTTTGCTCATTTTAAAGCCAGGAGCTTGGACTTCTGCTTTTGATGCCAGGCTTTTTGTTGGCAATGCCCTAAAATTAAGGCCTGTCTCGTCAGCATTATAAATTTGTTGGGGAGAATAATTTCCCTCTCTTATCAGTTTATTAAATTCATTCACGTATTCCTTCGCTGCATCATGGTCAGAAGAAATCTTCTCTCCAGTAATTGTTAGCTGACGAATCCCATGACGTTTTTTAAATCTGTCCAACCAATCCGTACTCGCATTAAAAGACTCATCACCATTCATTAATTTGTTTAGGTAAACAGCCTTTTCCTGAACCATTGGTCCACTCAGAGGAGTTCCCCTTTCTCTTTCCTGTGTAAACCAAGAGAAAAGAGCTTCATCCACTTTATCGTACTGGGACTGTTTCAGAGTCTGCCGAATCTCGAGTGTTTTTCCCGAAGACGTTGCGCAGCACTGTTCAAGCTTCACTCGGTTCTTCTTCCAATCACAAATCGTTGCCTTACCAACACCTAGTTCCGGCGCCAGCTTAGATACATTCTCACCACTGTCCAATCGCTTCAAAGCATCCAGTTTTTCTCTGAGCGTTAACGTCGTATGTTTCCGTTTACTCATGGCGATAACACACTAGTGTACACGAATTTTGTAAGTGTATTAGCGATCGATTGCTAAGATTAACTCAGCAGTTCGCGAGCCGTCTGAGAGTGCACTGACCACAAACACTTCAAACATCTCATCAATAAAGGGAGGGAGTGAGAGTGAGCCATTGTTCACCCAGTTGTTCCCAATTGTTACCATGCTGTACCTACTTATATGCTTGGTATACTTCATTGTAGAAATTAGTCACTGTAACTCCGGCTAATCCGAACAAATCGGTAATCCGAACAAGGCCCGGTCCCAATTAGTTCGGATTAGCGAGACTCTACTGTATTACTCATTTATGTAATCTAAATAAGAAAATAAAGGGAAATTAACCCACCACATACCAAAGTGGATGGATGCGATGAGAGAACACTAATGGTGACAAACAACTACACAATATTTCGGCATCTGCCTTGCTCACAAATAGAAAAACGGGCCATTAGGCTCGGAACGTGTGTCCACAACGAACGGTTTAACGTTTTTCTATTTGTGAGCAAGGCAGATGCCGAAATATTGTGTAGTTGTTTGTCAGCATTAGTGTTCTCTCATCGCATCCGTCCACTTTGGTATGTGGTGGGTTAATTTCCCTTTCTTTTCTTATTTATATCGCCTAGAAGCCGCTTCCATTTTCCTTAGTTGCATCATTTATGTAATCTGAAATATGAAGTCATAACTGTTTGCTCATTATTTATTCAAATAAAGGTTACTTCTTTCAATGATATGAAAATCCACTGTTCTCATTGTCTGCTGATGTCATACATACTAACAGCTGTTAGACTTTTACATTTATCCATAAATTCATACAAATATAATTCTTAATAAACTCTGTATTAAAATGCTCATATTTACTCTTAGATCTGGTAGTTCTATCTACAAAAAGAATCAATCAACTTATTAGCTTTTCTGCAGCACTCATACCAATAGTACCTTATCTCATTTATAACCGATACCCTAACTTTCTATGGTTTAGAAAGACAACTGAAAGGCTCATTTTTGTGAAAAATTCTTATCATTGATAAAAAATTGCAATTGTTTATTTTTCAATAGTTTTGTATGTCGATTTTCAGAAATTGAACACAAAATACATGATGCTGCATGGGATTCATATTGTTCAGGATATTGCTTTGTTCGGATGGGGCATGTAATTGCCAACAGGATATTAGAAATGTAAGTACATGCATGTGAATCGAGTACATCCCCCACCAGTATCAATTTTTAACAGTTGTATGTTTTCGTTACAGTAAAAAACCTAAAATATTGACAGTGACAGAACATTTTGCTTGTATCAAGGAAATGAAGAACAATATAAATATCATCCGTGCTGCAGTTTCTTACATAGTAAGTGCTTATGTGTTGAGTAGATTTAAAGTGCTACCATTAAATATGGTAGGCACCGTTTCTTAGCAAATATTTAGTAGAATATTTTGCATGTTATATTTAATTATAAAATTAGGATTGGTTTATTTCATATTATTTTTTAATATTCAGTAATATGAATGTTGGGATTAAAAAAAATATTCTGGCATTTCAGTGTCTGGATGGTAAAGATCCTAAGTCAACACGCCCACAATGGATACACATAGAAACGAGAACGAATGATAATATTTCTCCAGTAGAGGTAATTATTTACAATATTATGAGACTGCTTCATAAATTTTCCAGAATGTTAGTGCTTCAGTTTCTTCCAAATTAATCACTCATTATTATCCCAGCATCATTTTACAATTTAAATCAATGAATTTGCTCCATTTTTTTGATTATAGCTAATTCATTGTGCCAGATATGAGTCACAGGTTTGCTGAAACATTTAGATGATATAAACTCTGCTTGGGATTTAAAGAAAGATACCTCTTGGTGCGGATTTTTTTTTTTTTTTTTTTTTTTTTCATTACAAATTTTTTCAATCTTATGCTTCAATGGAAATTTACTTACATACTTACTTTTGTATTATGCCGATCTTCCCTCACTTATTTTTCTTTACTCCTTTGCCTACAGATGAAAAGTTTCCTACTCCTTAATGCTTAATATCACTTGCTAGTTATAGTCAGAGTTGTCTCTTCTCTTCCATCATCATAATCAACAATTTTGCACACAAACATCTCCATTTCATTCTTTCTTCCCATCACCTTGGTTCAGTCCTTTCTTCTCTTCAGTACAGATTCCTCCACTCCTCTTAGCATTCTGTCGCTTGGTATTAGTAATTAGCTTGAATTTCATTTTGTGAATTTTCCTCATTATTCTCTGCCTCTCTATTCTCTCATCATGCCCATAACACTGTAGACTGATCTTCCCTGTCATTTCCTGTGGGGGACACTCTTTTATTGTGTCTCTAATTGTTTTGTTCCTTATCATGTGCATTCTTGTAATACATATTTTGCTTCTTAAAGATGCCATTTCACTTACTTATATTATGCTAGTATCGTGCTTCCTCAGTGTCCAGTTTTCTGCACCATATATTACGATGAAAACAGATTATGTGCAATTGATCACACACTTACTTCTCTATAGCATATCACTGTTCCATATAAGGCTTTTTTTATTTTTATTTTGCATATGATGCTTTTTGACATTTATAAAATTTAACAACAAATCAATGAACAGTCTAAACACACATATGTACACATACATGGTATATACCAAAAGTAGTAGGACTGATTTTTTTAAAACAAAATGATTGAAGATATCTTTACAATTACTTAATCCTCTTCGAAATAGCACCATTAGGCAGCTACACGCCAAAAATTACGCTGCTGCCATTGGCCATATGCCTTCTGGAAGTCAGTTTCTGGGACGCTGTTGAGAGCCCTCGTCGATGCTGCTTCAACGTCCTGGATTGAGTCAAACCGCTGTTCCTTCAGCTGATTTTTCATCCATGTGAGTAAGAAAAGTCAGATGGAGCCAAATCAGGATTGTAGGCGGGGTGCAGCAACGCGGCAATGTAAATTCGGGCTAACAGTTGGCTCATGACGGCGCGCCTTGGCACGGCGCATTGTCGTGATGCAGAGTCCAGTTGGCGGAGATGACTTGTCGGACGCGATTCACTCGGTCTCGCAGGCGGTTTAGCACTTGCACGTAAAAGTTCGAATTGACAGTTTCCCCAGGGGAAACGAACTCCTTATGAATCACCCCACGACGGAAAAAAAAAACACGATCAGCATTGTCTTGATCTTTGATTTGCTCACGCGAGCCTTCATTGGACGGGAGGATGAAGAAGGCAACTGTTGGCTCGATTCAGCGTTGCCACGTTGCTGCACCCCGCCTACAGTCCCAATCTGGCTCCAACTGACTTTTTTTTTATTCCCACGGATGAGAAGGCAGCTGAAGGAACAGCGGTTTGACTCAATCCAGGACGTTGAAGCAGCATCGACGAGGGCTCTCAACAGAGTCCCCGAAACTGACTTCCAGATGGCGTATGGCCAATGGCAGCAGCGTAATTTTTGGCGTGTAGCTGCCTAAGGGTGCTATTTCGAAGAGGATTAAGGAATTGTAAAGATATCTTATATAAATTTTTTTTTTTTTTAAATCAGTCCTACTACTTTTAGTATAGACCTGTATTTACACATACACAGACGGAAAAAAAAATCCCAACACCAAGAAAGACTTGTGTTAGATAAACGAAATTTGGTAGGCGTGTTTATACATCTGAAAGATGACATCGATTCAAATTTCGCGCTTCGCGCATAAGTGTGGCGCTAGTAGCGCTACTCAGAGCTTGCAAATCAGGTTTGCTTTAAATACGCGCTGTAAAGTTTGTGAACGTTATTTACCGCTGAGATTTGACATAGTGAGTTGATGTTAGCCAAGAATGCCTTTAAGAAGACGAAGAAGCCATTATCAACAGCTCACCGAGTTTGAACGAGGTCGTGTAATAGGGCTACGAGAAGGTGGATTTTCTTTTCGCGATATTGCAGAAAGACTTGGCCGGAATGTATCCACTGTGCATGATTGTTGGGTGCAGTGGTCAAGGGATGGTACTGCCTCAAGAAGACCGGGTTCCGGGAGGCCACGTGGCACTACTGAGAGGGAAGACTGCCGTATTCGGCGTACAGCTGTGGCGCATCGTACTGCGTCTGCGGCAGAAATTCGAGCTGCAGTTGGTACCACAGTGACACAACGAACTGTTAGAAATCGGTTACTTCAAGGACAGCTCCGAGCCAGGCGCCCTGTAGCGTGCATTCCACTGACTACAAGCCATCGCCGTTTGCGACTCCAGTGGTGTCAAGCCAGAGCTCATTGGAGGACGGAGTGGAGATCTGTTGTGTTTTCTGATGAAAGCAGGTTCTGCCTTGGTGCCAGTGATGGCCGAGTGTTGGTCAGAAGGAGGCCAGGGGAACGCCTGCAACCAAACTGTCTGCGGCCTAGACACACTGGACCTACACCTGGAGTCATGGTCTGGGGAGCAATTTCCTATGACAGCAGGAGCACTCTTGTGGTTATACCAAACACACTGACTGCAAATTTGTACGTCAGTCTGGTAATTCAACCTGTAGTGCTGCCATTCATGAACAGCATTCAAGGGGGAGTTTTTCAACAGGATAACGCTCGCCCTCATACCGCTGTTGTCTCGCAACGTGCTCTACAGAGTGTCGACATGTTACCTTGGCCTGCGAGATCACCAGATCTGTCTCCAATTGAACACGTATGGGATATCATTGGACGACAACTCCAGCATCATCCACAGCCAGCACTGACCGTCCCAGTATTGACAGCACAAGTACAACAAGCATGGAACTCCATACCACAAAGTGACATTCGAAACCTGTATGACACAATGCATTCACGTTTGCAGGCTTGCATTCAAAATTCTGGAGGTTACACCGGCTATTAATTTAACAGTATTTCACATTTGAAATGCATTTTCTTGAGCTTAAATTAACCTGTGATCTTGAAAATTTAATCAATTAAACATGTTAACTTGACAAATGCATTGTCCAAATTTCATTACTCTACAATAATTTTTTCTTGGTGTTGGGATTTTTTTTTCCGTCTGTGTAGTACAGCGGACAACGCATGGAACTGGCCACTGAGACAGGATCTCCAATCACTTCTGCCTACCTCCCACTTTCACTTATCTCACCACTGTTTCTTCCACTTTCTACAATACTTTCCACATATTCAGCTGTTCCCCTGCCATCACAATCCCCCTGATTATCCTTTTCTTCTTTCTGGTTGTTACCATATACTAACTTGTCTTCACAAAAATTTCATACCAAATTCAACCTCTCTGCCCATCCATGCATCCAGCTTGTAAGGACATAGACCGATACCGGGGTTGAGTATCGCCTAAGTGCCTTAACTTACTCTCTTGATAGCAACTCACTGTTCAATGAAAACTTACTGAATATTTTAATTTGGTTTGACCATGTAGCCAGGATGACTCAACTAAATGCCTTAGGTCGCCACAAAATTTGTTAGCCACAAATTGAGAAAAGGGTTTTATGTTAACAACTGAAGTACACAAGTTCACTGTTAGTAATATCCAAAGTTTTATTTTTCAAAGTCAAAAGTTCAAAATTGCATTTACAGTTGAGCAGGCATATCGAACTCTCTTTTCCAAAATCTGCAAGTTGTGGAGAGAAATTTTGAACCGACCAAACCCCTTTAGTAAATTTACAAGTTCTTAACAGTCATTGAAGTTACGATTTAACACGACACGATCCAACATGATTGAACTAGCCAGCATGGCGAGTTATGACCAACCGAGACGAATGATAGACAGATGCAGGTTCACTCACATAATGCTAGACAGGAACAGACCGTGGGCAGGAACAGACAAACCCTAATGGCGGCGGGGTCTTTTTTATAGAAACGGCTAGAACCAGTGACGTCAGCAACTGTATCACATCTTTTTGCTTCCGCGTAGCTCAAAGTATGTGTAATTTATTTGACGATCTCGACTATTAAAAATGTTCAACCTTTAGCAGTATCTGGACTTATCTACTAGAAGTCCAGCGGCAGTCCCTTGAGAAATTTAGAGTAATTAATTTTAAAGTTTCAGCTGTTTAAGACTCCGCGTAGTGATACATTCGAATTTGGGTAAAATCCCTAAGTGTTCTAGAACTTTTACGCGCGTGCCCAACAATCCGCGACAATCTATTTTACAAAAACTTAATTTCCGGACAAATGCTTAAACTTTTTATGAAAACCCATATATGTATGAAATCGTCTTAATTAGGGCTATCTGCTGATGTAAAATTTAAATTGATATCTCTTTTAATAAAAAAAGCTTATTTTTTTCTCTCAATTAAAATCACTAATTAGACTTTCCCAAATTACTTAATTTTATTACCAAAATATCGGGGATAGTGCTGACTACAGCTGGTGATCAAATTTCTGTTGTAGCTTTACGCGATTTAAAGATATTGCAAATCTTAGAATTTCTACTTTTCCGATCGCGTGTTTCAAAACTTGAACAAACGGGAAAATCTCTGAAACCAAACATTTCCCGATATGATAATTACACTTTAGAATGATTTTTATAGCAAGTTGTTACTGTGGGCAAGATTACAAGGAAATTACTTAAAGTTGAAAACCGCACTTCTCGAAATTTCTAAGTCCCGCCTAAGCAAAACTAGAATTTGCCAAAATTCTAAGGTTCTTACAAGCTGCCACTGAATTCCAAATCAACCGGTCATCCACAATAGTCATTGCTTTCATGTTTTACTCTCCCATCCTTACAGCTACCTTTTTTCGTTATATCATCCACAAAAAGTAGGGAGGAGAGGGTGTTTCCTTGCGTTTAGCCCATTTTTTTTGCTTCAGCCAATCTGTTCTTTCTCCCCTATTTTTAAATTGCTCACACGTCCCTTATATAATTCTGACTGTGCATGGTGGGTAAGCAATTTGCACTATGGCCTTGCATTCAGGAGGACAGTGATTGGAATTCCTGTCTGGTTGTCCAGATGAGGGTTTTCCATTGTTTCCCCAAATTACTCCAGGTGAATGCTGGGAAGCTTCCTTCAAAAGGTCATGGCCGAATTTCTTCCCATTCCTTGTCCTCAGTTCTTTCCTGCCTCTAATGACATTAAAGTAAAAAATAAATAAAAAAGATAAAATTCTATCACTCTCCTGATCATTTCTTTTTGACTTTACTATTTTTCATGGCTTTTTATACCTTACTTCTGTGTACACAATCATAATCTTTCTTAATATTGATGGAATATAAACAACAGATACTTTCCATACTGATATATCTTGCAGCTGTTACATCACAAATAATGGGTCTACCATTGATCTCCTTGGTCTGAAACTGCTATTCTCTTAGCTCTTTTTCAACCATGTTGCATGTTTTTTTCTCAAGGGTCTTCTCACACACTTCAGCATAGTGGCCCTTCAGTGTGATTTTTCTATAGTTTTTAAATTGTTTCCTGCTTTCTTTTTGAAGATAGCAATGATTATCCTTTCTTCCAGTCTGTTGGGTTTATTCTCTCCTTCCATATCTTTCTCATCAAATGACATAATCCTTGCTTTCCTACTGCTCCTGTTGCTCTTACTATTTCTGCATTATTTTCATTGATGCCTTGTGCCTTTAAATCCTTCATCTTATCTTGTACTGCTTCCACTTCTTCTCAGTTATATCGTTGCGTACTTCTCGTACATGGCTGTTGTCCTTTTGCTTCTCCTGTATTAATGTCTTATCCTGTTCCGAATGTTGGTTCATCAAAGATTTAAAATACTTCTTCCAAATCCTGTTTAGTTTATCTGTACTGTTTTTCTTTTCCATTTTCTGCCATCATACTGAGATTTTCACTCTGATCTTTCCTCTACCTTTTTACCATCCCTTATTGTACTTTCTTGTTACCTTTTTTAAAAAAATCTTTTTCCATCATCTCAATCCATTTCTCCTCATTTCTTTTCCTACCATCTTTTTAGTTCTCCTTTTTCTGTATATAGTCATCTCCTGTCTTCAGTGTCCTTTACGTGAACTATTCTCTAAAAACCCTGATTTTGAACTCCACTGTTTCTTTTACCTGTCATTGCATGATGAAGTCTGTTTTTTCCATCTTCTTATGTTACTGTTCCTTCCATCATCCTTCTGCTATCATGACCAATCCTTCCCACTCCTCTTCCAGTGGACCAGGACGATATGTCAGAGTTTTAGAGCTGCAGGGAGTGGTTGAGCGTTGTAATGGAGAAGAATCACATCTCTCATTGGTTGGTCACATCCCAATAAGCAAGCTAAACCTCACCTGCATTGATGATGTGACATCCATACAAAATATAAATATGTGAAATGCAAAGTCAGTAAAAAAAGGTTTACTTTAAGAGCTGATGGCCGAGTCTTGGCCTTTATTATGGCTCTAATTTTTTTCCTGTTCGTGGTCTTTGAAGAATTCCTTGCACCAAGCGAACAAGATTCTGTGACAGTGTATGTTTCCTCAACAATGCTTTCAATCTCCATATAATTTCAATTGGTTTCACATCTTCATAACGAAGAAATTTTATAAATACAGATTGCTCACTTGAGTGGTGCAAGTCTTGCTTTGAAGTTGTTTGCTGTACAATTGACTATTGATGTCGCAAAGCCAGCAGTCGCTCTATGTACTCTTGACATCCCTACCAAACATGTCTAGAAGTGCGCAATCACTTGGATCATTATTGAATGCTCGGTTTAGAGAGTCCTGTTTATATTTGATCCTCTTGCATTCTATACACCAAACATAGGTGGGTAAGTGGTTAATGCTCTGGTCTTGCATTTGGGAGGAAGCGGGTTCGAATCCCTGTCTGGGTATCCAGATTTTGGTTTTCCATGGTTTCCCCAAATCTCTACAGGCAAATGCTGGGATGCTTCCTTCAAAAGGCCTTGGCCAAATTCCTTCCCGTTCTTTGACCCCAATCCCATCCCACCTCTAATGATCTCGATATCAGGCATAAAGCCATAAGTAAAAAAATAAAATAAAGAAATGCATTCTATATAATGTTACCTTTTTGTTCTCTTGCTTTTTGTAACATGAATTTCCTATTTTAACTCATTCTCTTACAGATATGCAGTAGCCTTTTCGTTTTTTCATTCCTGCTTTCCCATCCTTCTGTTCCCATTATTTTTACATGTCCCTGCCTTTCTGTGCCCACATGGGCATTCAGGACTCCCATAATTACAAAAATTCAATTATTTTTGCAGCTCTTCTTAAAACACCTTTTTACCATGCATTGGGCAGCCTGCTTTTTGCACATACACTTGTGGTATCCCTAAGCTTCTTCCTTTACCTGTTACATTAATCTTCATCATTCTGTGACTCATTCCTTTTACTTCATTCTTTAGTCCTTCTTTAGTCCTTCTTTCACAACTAACCCTACTCCATTTCTCCTGTCTTCCTCATTTTCATTCCAGTACAATTGAAAACATGTCATTTCCCTTCTACCTTGTCCTTTACTTTTCATCTTTCCCAGCCCCAAGATATCTAATTTTCTTTTTCCCAGTTTCCTAGTCATATATTTAGAGCTCCAATTTGTAAACCATTACCATATCCACTGTAAACAATTACCACATCCACTTCTTTTATTCTTAAATTCTTCCTTTCTAAGTCTTATTTTGGCTTTGAAAAGAAGCTCAATCCACTGCTGGCTTGCTAGACCTGTCATAGCTTCACCAGAGCCCAGTTAGCCGCCACTTTACAGGGTTCCTGCAGGGCCTTCACAGTTACCGTAGAGGTCTGAGGGCACTCATAGTGCCTTCCCAGGCAGTCTTCTACTTTATGCCATTGCCCATCTCCCATCTTTCAGGTTTTGGATACTTCCTTTCCACATATTACTCCTAATACTTTGGTTAATATCCATGCAGTACTTGTCATTAGCATATGCCTTATATTCACCCAGCACTTTCTTCACCAAAATCCTGTCATCCGCTGACATCCAACCCAGCTTGTTTATCATATTATCTGTCCTTACAGTAATTTCTACTAAAAAGAAGGAATCAAACAACTAGTTACTTTCTTTCCAACTCCTGTTTGATACCTATTTTTGTGAATATGGCAGTTACACAATTAGATGCATATATCAACTTGCTGAGTGGTTCAGTGAGCATAAAAATAGAATTATGTGTACATTTTCTGGATAGTTTTCATAACACCTACAAACCAAATTCAGCTGCAAAAATCAGGTTATATAAAGGTTACAATATTTCTGGTAAGTGATGTTTCTTCTTATTGTTCTTTTGATTCAAGTGTTTTATTTCATATCAATGAAATATTTATAAGTTTTTTTTATGATGCTGGTTAAAGTATTTTGATATACTTCAATAGCTGGACCAAAGATATAATCATTCATTCATGTGGCGGGCTGGGATGTGACCACATCTTTCCCCCTGCCTTATGTCTCGCCTCCCACATGACTAAGACTAAAGTCGAAATATTGTGCAATTCGTTTGTTTTTGTGTTTTTACGTGTCTCACCCTCCTGCCTTCATCTGTGGTAAGTTGACGGGTAACTGTTTATTTTCCCTATCCTATCTTATTTTCAGTGCCTCGTGGCAGTTTCTTTGTTTCCTTTATCCAAAGATATAATCAAGAACATGAAACTTATTTATGGATATTAGATTCCTGTGTGCTTGTATTTTGACTTTGAAAGCAATCTCAATCCACTACTGGCTTGCTAGTCCTGTCATAGCTTCACCAGAGCCCAGTTAGCTGCCACTTTACAGGGTTCCTGCAGGGCCTTCACAGTTACTGTGGAGGACTGCTGTGGATAGTAGTTGTTCATAGTGAAAGAACCAGCTAATACTAATGCTGATTATTTCTCACCACATCAGCAATTTAGCATCAGAATCCATGTAACAGCAAATCCTTAGGGTTGTGACTATGAGTTTACTTAAATGTTCACCATTATTTATGTTGCTTTCAGGTGCATGAACTTCTATCTCAGTTTGATGCTGTTGATGTGGTGCAGTACTCCAGAACTGCAGTTCTTGTTGCTGTTGGCAATAAGAGAAGGTAAAAATAATTAATGAGTTTTGTTATGCTATTATTAAATAAACAAAAGTAGAAACATCTAATGATGATGATGATTATTATTATTAAATTGATAGCAAAAGGTAAATGATAACTAGATAATACAGAACATAGATGAGTTTTCTTGCACATAGCCATTATAATTATTTTCAGAATTGTGAGTAATAGCTGGAACTGTATCTTGTATATCTGAGTTCTGAAATAGTGATTACTGGTTCCCCAATACTGAAAATTCAATGTATTTACAGCAAACTGTGTAAGTGTGAGGGTAAAACATTGTATACCATGGAGAATATCAAACAGTATTACTTAAGGATGACACAGCAGAGGAAGAGCAGAGGCACAGTAAACTAGCATAGAAGATATGTGCCGCACATTTGTGGTACAGTCAGGGAGAGAGCAAATCTTTTTCGCCGATGATTTAATTTTGACTGTTGCAAATACAGCAGTAACTTTAAGAATATAGCTTACATTATGGGTATCAGTTGCACCTGTTAAAGTTCATGTGCCGAGTAAAAAATAATAAAAAATTACTTAAGATCACCCAGGATTTGACATTGATTTGATAACTTATGTGATGTTCAAACAGAATGCAAAATAATTAGTTTAGATAAAAGATAATTAATTACAGATTCCACAAACATTATAGCAAGAAAAATTCATTTTTTAAAATATTTATATGACAAGGAAAGATTAGGTGATAAATATGTATATGTATCTTTTTAGTTATTATTTTTTCTTTCATTATCATCAACAATTGTTTCCAGATACTAGCTGGGTCTGCTTTGTGCACAAGCCTTTTCATTTTCTTCTTTCTCCCCACCAATTTCTGTCATCAACTTGGTCCAGTCCTATCCTCATTCCTTTGTATAAAAGATAAATATTCATGAAAATCCAATCAGTTATGAAATGAGTTAAGTTGCAGGCTGCTTTACTTTATCTCTGTATAATGGTTTTCTCAATAAAGAAGGTACAGCGTGATAATAAAATGATGTAATAATGTTGTATTGGAATTTTCCATGTATAATCAGTAATTTTAAGCCTTTATATTTCATTAGCTAAATATGATATTGCAAAAGTAACTAAGAGAGTAGTGAAATCAGTTTTGTATGTATGGGTGACAGACCAGAGATGATCTTTATCCTCACACGGAGAGATGTAGAATTGTGAAGGAGTAAGCCATCTAAAATGTGTGACAGGATAAAAGAAGAAAACTCCTCATTGAATGAAAGAAGTCCACAATGTATGGTGGTCTCTTTGAAACCTCCATAACTTTATTCATTTTACTAGCTATGATTAGTGCACAGATGTTCACACATAGAAATAGTATTTAAGAATTAACACAAAATTGACAGGTGTTTGCAATGCTCCTGTTACACGTTACAACCTGTTTGTCAGATCACAGCTAACGTCAAGAACCCGTTATGGCTTTTCTCAATAACCACTATGTTTAGTGGACAAATATAAGTTTTTATAAGTTCCATAACGTAAATAACATGTTATGGATGTGTGTGTGTGTGTTTTGAGACTGACATATACATTCATTTTCAAAAATAAACTTCTAACTAATGATTTTTGTAAACACAATCTAGGATATCACACATTATCATCATAAGCCAAGGTGTGTTCCATATTCTGTATACATTTATTTCTGACTAGCAGTTACCTGTGACTTTGTCCGCGTGAAAGTGTGTTACAATGTATAAGTTTTTGTTATTATTAAAATAATAACCAACAGAAAAATTTCTCCTTTTGGATTGAAAATTTTGCCAACTTCTTCCTTGGCTTTTACTCTTCAGTGAAAAGCATACCTCAAAGTTGGGACAAAGGCAACAAAATTGTAACGCTCGCTGAAAGATACGGTTACACAAATTACTCATTTAGTGGCGTTAGATGTCTTGAGCAGATTCTGACATAATTACAGTCAGAATTTGGCATGGCAGCCACTTTCTTCACTCTAAACACACTATGCATCATGGAATATTAATAGTCATTCTGGTCCAGGCTGTATTTCCACCTTACCACAATCTTCTTTAATATAGCTCCATGGAAATCAGCACTTTATTTTAAAAAAATTATTTTTCACATCTATTGTGACACATATATTATGAAAGGAATATGGTACCTGATGTGTCACACTATTTCATGTCCGCAACTAAAGACATCTCCTTGTGAACTTACTGACAGTACAACTTCAAAAAAATTTTAGGGTTAAGTACAGATTTATATTTCCTGCACCGGAACTATTATTATAGACCTTTTGATACAATTTAAGTACAACATGCATCATGTCACTAAATTGGCGTTGATGTAAGCAACTTAAATTACTATTAAAGTTCCATTTGTCATTCTGGTACAGGCTGTATTTCAACCAAACCACAAACTCCACAAATATTGTTGCTAGAAAATCAGTGCATTAATACATTCACTAAATTGCATGTTAGTGATGTCATGAATTGCGATATGCAGGAAAGGTGGAAGATTGGTGTGTAGGGAAATTGGCACCAGAGTGTGCATTCCATTGGAATTTTAATGAAATTAAATTAATCTTGACCCACAATATCAGATCGTGAGATCAAAGCAACTGCCAAAACTGGCTGAAAATGAGCTTTGCAAAATGACAATCATAAAAATGAAGTAAGCAATGGATACATGTGGAATTACATTCAGCTACATGAACTATGGCATCAGCATGATGACAATTTTTAAAGTAACATAATTAAAAAATGTGTACTAAAATGCCCGTAACTTATGCTGTACAACGGAAAGTCCAGAATTCATTCCAACTCTTAAAACACCCTATGTTCATATTGCGGGTCAAATTTAAATCACGATACAGTGATTGTGTTAGTGCACATGCTTTTGTCCAATCACGGTTCATACTGAAGATTTATAATACAATCAATTGTGATAATTTATGCTCAGATATTTAGGAATCCTGACATAAAGCTGCTTTCAAAAGTGCGCGTTTTAACTGCTCTTAATATGGCTTCTTGAAATGAAAAGTTTCTACTTTGGGCCATTGAATACGTTTGTTTTAAGTGAAATATTTAATAATTATTTGCAGAATATTGAACAGTAAGTAAAAAACACTGTTTTGCATATCAAACGCTACTACGAGGGTGGTCTGAAAAGTTTCCTACCTCAACGTAAAGATGGCAGAACTTGTAAATAAAAGCTAGCGAATTTCGTTGTTTATCTGTTGACAGTTACTCACCAAAGTTTCAGCCATTTTGGATGTGCAGTTGTTATGTAACAGTCGTTTGAGTGAGTTGATGTGAGTGTTTTTGTGAAAATGGACAAAATCAAGTATTGAGCTGTCATTAAATATTTGTTTTTGAAAGGTAATACACCTACGCAAATCAAAGATGCGTTGGATTCTGTGTATGCGGACTCTGCACCATCACTTACCACAGTGAAATTTTTGGTAGCTGAATTTAAACATGGCCGTAAGAGCTTGGGAGACGATGAATGTTCGGGACATCAAAAAACTGCAACTACTGATGAAAACATCGCCAAAGTTTACCAATTGGTGCTAGATGGTCTCTGAATTAAAGTGAGAGAGATAGCAGAGGTTATGAACATTTAAAAAGAACATGTTTATTACATATTAAATCAACATTTAGGTATGAGAAAGCTGTCTGCATGTTGGGTGCCACGTTTGCTCACATTAGACCAAAAACGTGTTCGAATGAACATTTCCAACACACTGTTGGCGCAGTTTAGGTGCAATAAATCTGAGTTTTGGTGCCAATTAATTACTGTAGATGAATCTCGGATACACCATTATACGCCCGAAACAAAAATACAGTCCAAACAGTGGACTGCAAAAGGGGAACCGGCTCCAAAAAAAAGCAAAAACTGTTTTTTTCGGCTGGGAAAGTGCTGGGACTGTTTTTTGAGATAGTCATGGAGTTATTTTAATCGATTACCTACAAAAAGGAAAAACCATTACAGGAGCTTACTACGCATCATTACTTGACAAGCTGAAGGCAGAAATTGTGGAAAAATGACCACATTTGCAGAAAAAGAAAATCCTGTTTCACCAAGACAGTGCACCATCTCACACCTCAGCTGTTGCCATGGCGAAAATTCACGAATTACGGTTTGAACTGCTTGACCCAACCGCCTTACTCACCAAATCTAGCCCCAAGCGACTTCTTTTTGTTCCCTCATCAAAAAATTGCGCTCGGAGGACAGAGATTTTCATCAAATGAAGAGGCAGTCACCTTCGTGGACAATTATTTTGCAGAGAAAAACACCGAGTACTATTTGGACAGGTTACAGAGATGGGAGCATCACTGGGAGAAGTGTGTAGAGTTACAAGGAGACTGTTGTAAAATAAAAAAAAAATCTGAAAAAAATGTCTTGTATCTTTGTTAGGTCGGAAATTTTTCAGACCACCCTCGTGTTTGTACTGATTTCCACAAAAAAAAAATTGAAAAAAAAAATAAATTAGTTATCTTTGGTTAAGTTTTTAATTTTGGTAAAAATAATTTGTAATTTTACAGAGAGCGTATAGTAGAAAAAAAGAGACACACAGGAAATAAATTGAACTGAAGTAGAACAAAACCGTTACATATTTATCATGAACATACAAAAATGACAGTTTGTGCATGACCATTTTGTCACGTCTAGTGCACCGACTTTTGTGCTGGTATACTCTTAGATTTTTACATATTTTTTTTTTCTAATCTAGCTTTAATTTCTCACGTCTATTATGATGCATATATTACAAACGGAATTACTCTGTGATACCTGAGGTGTTATGCTATTTCATGTAGGCAGGTGATGACATCTCTTTGTGAACATATTGGCAGTACAATATAAAAAAATAATTAAGGTTAAGTATAGATTTATATTTCCCACTTCCAAACTGTTATTAGTTAAGTGCACCAGTTTTAGTGCTATTAAACTAAACACACACATGCATATGTCAGAAGATTTTTGCTTTTATTTCTGAAAAGAAGTGTACGTGATGCACGATAAAAGCAAAGAGTAAGTGTGGTGATGCCGCCTACGATGTAGGAAACTCTTTGATGTTTGCAAATGGATGATTTCAATTTCTAAAGGAAACCTATCCAATGTCACTACGTACACAATTTACTAACTCTGTGCCAAATTTCATTTAAATCTGTTGAGCAATCATGGCGTGATTGAGGCCAACAGTACATCCAAACATACATACAAACTTTCTCATTTATGTAGATATTGATTACTTAAGTAGAAGTGCTACCAGAGAACATTTGAGTCTCTTCCTTATTCCTAGATGCAAGACACCAAGAAGGCCTTAGTAGCATTGTGAGCAATAGATCTCCGTTGAGTAAACCTGCAACATGCCCCATCAGTGTAACCAACAAGCTGCTGATCAAGTAGACAGGTTTGAGAGAGATCACATAGATTAACAATGGCAGGTAGAGTGCTTCAGCACATTACTCACTATTTGTACCATTATGACTTCGCTGTGTAGTGGTTTCAGTGTGGTGGGAATGTAAGCATTTTGAGGTTGCTTGGTTTAATCTTAGTGGGTCATCTGCAGAGAGGATCATTTTATCATGTAGTAGACTTTAATCTCTCTACAGGCATTGCTGTATACCATCCAGAGACATCTCATGGTAGCTGAGAATACACTTGAGTCCACTAGTACCCTATTAACCCAGTTAACAGAGAAGTATCTATAATCATGGTATTTCTTATGATGTCTACCATTACCACCTGAACATCACTGAGCATTTTTGAATACCTGACAGGAATGAGCAGCATGATAGCTTGAAGATTAGCAACAAGTTGCATTCATGTACAAATCACAAATCTGATCATCAAATGTTCATTGCAGAATAACATATCACCCTAAACAAGAGATGTCGTCATGTGGAGGCCTTTTCCTATTGCTCCTGCTTCCTACTGATTGTGATTAAAGAATCCAGTTAGTACAATACATCCAGGAAATTTTACAACCATTCCTGGATCAGCTCAGCTACCTCCTTTTTCAGCAGGAGCTTAGGTATTCATACTGTCAACGTGGTTTCTTGGTCTCCAGACCTCCATCCATGAAAACATTTGGGACAAGGTTGGCGGGCAACTTTGGCCAGTGGCGACAGAGACTTGGAGGGTCACTTGTGCCATCTGTGGCAGGATCTTTCTCAGGAGAACATTCAACATATGTGTATCTATATGTCTGATCTTATTATGACACATCTCTGTGCTGGAAGAGATGCAACTTCATATTAAGGGTATCCAGAAAAGGTTTACTATCCTGCAATAAATGGACCGAATGTTAAAATATTTTCTTTTATTTTTTTCTTTATCCTACCATTTCCTGTGCTTATACTCACTTATGTGCCCCTGATCGTGCTCCTTCATGGTGTGAAATTTATTTTTCAAATTAGTGTATGTTGCTATAAAGTTAAATACAGCTAGGTGACTTCATGTAACTAAAAATTAAGTTCCTTTGGATCTTGAATTCAAAAATAGAGAATAAATACAGTAAATTTCTAAAAGAATCAACCTTGCTATATGTTCAATATACATAAATAGGGGCCATTTGTCAGAACTAAAAGAAATTTGAGAGAGTTTCTCACAGAATAATGAATAATAGATTAGGAAAATGGGCACTGCTTGCCATACCAGCAATCTGCTTGCCAAAGTTCCTTTTTCTTCTTATGTTCCACCCAAAATGTATACGTGTGTATATGTGAATTCTAAAACATTATAACTGAAGCAGTGATTTTGCCATCTGCTGTGATCTGATCAAAGTTAAAAATATGAATAAACTTATATTGAATAGTGATATCTTCCACTGTTAGATGATAAAATGATGGAGAAAACAAAGGAAAGCATCAACTATTATTGCAAAGTAAATGTTGTTAAATTTTGTGCTGTGGACTTCATATTGATGGAGGTTACTAACACTTTTACGTCTTTGCCATCCATGCTATTTGCATTTCAAAAGTAGTTTTTTTTTGTACAGTGCTTAAAAATGGTGTTGGTGCTTGGGCAGGATGGATTGTAGAGAATAGAGTCGATATGGCTTAAACTACCTTTATAAGATGGCTTCAGTAGAACATATGTGGTTTTCAGATCCACAGATAATACGAGGGTCATTTGATAAGTTTGGTAAATTTCTAGAAGATGGCATAACAGTCAATTTAGTAATCTGATGCCTTGAAAGTTCCATTCATTAAACCGCACCAAGCCGAATTTTAGACAGTAGTGAAGCTTTGTACACGTTTTAGTCATTTTAAGTGAGTGGTTTAGCAATTGCCACAAAGATGGGCCCAAATGAATTCTGTGGAGTGATAAAACACTTTTATTTAAAGAAGTGGACAGCAGTGCAGATCAAAGCCGAGTTAGACGATGTTCATGGAGACTCTGCTCCTGCATTGAAGACTGTATATTTCTGGATAAATGAATTTAAATATGACTGAATGAGTACAGAAGACAAAGGGTACTCCAAATTACCAATTAAGGCTACTGCACGGGATATCATGGATAAAATTCATGGTATGGTTATGGAAGATCACCAGGTGAAGTTTTGCGAGATTGCTGAGGTTCTAGGCATCTCGACGGAATGAGTGTATAACATCCGGCATGAAAACTTGCAAATAAAAAAGTTTTGTGCATGATGGCTGCAGCGATTGCTGACTCCAGATAACAAATACCCTCAAAAAGATGTTTCAATACAGTGTTTGGCTATGATGAAGCGATTCATGACTGTATACGAAACTTGGATCTATCATCGCACTTCTGAGTCAAAGGAGCAGTCAAGCAATAGATAATGTTTAGTGAAAGTGCGCCTAAGAAGATGAAGATTGTTTTGTTGGCTGGAGAGGTGATGGGCACTGTTTTTTGGGATTCCGTGCAGAAGGGTAAGACAATAATAGGAGAATACTATGCAACATTATGGGACCATTTGAAAGAAGAGCTAAAAAGTAAATGGCCAAAATTGGCATGCAAAAAAGTGTTATTCCACCAAGACAACTCATATGTCAAGTGTTCAAATGGCAAAATCACACGAATTGAGCTTTGAATTGATTTCCCATCCACCCTGTTCCACACATTTGGCTCTGTGATACTTTTTCCTGTTCCCAAATTTGGAAATCTGGCTCAATGAGAAGAAATTCACATCAAATGAAGAAGTGTTCTAGCTGTCAATGGGTATTACACATGCTTTGAGACAACCTACTTCTCTGAGGTTATTAAAAAATTGGAAACATGCTGGATCAAATGTAACACCTTTGATGGTAATTATGTTGAGAAGTAAACATGGCTTTTTCCAAAAAAAGTGTTTTATTTCCTTTTTAACAGACTTGTCAAATGACTCTCATAGCAAAAACTTCTGTTTTCAAGAGACACATTGTGGAAGTATGTGAAATTTTGTGCTGAGAGTAACATCCTCTACAGGAAGGATAATGGTTGTATTTATGAAGAGGGGGAGGAGCGATGATGTGGATTTTACTTCGTGGTTACAAGTATTAGCAGTCCAAGGTTATGATCATGTCTATTCAACTGCGAACTCAGTTCACCGGTACCTAACGAAATCTTCAGCTGTGAAACAATCTTACCTTCAGCAACTTCCTTGATCACTGTAGCTTCTTGTGTTGAGATTACTTTAAAACTTGGGTATTGAATGAACATTTAAAACTACTCACTTCACCTTTGTAACCATTAAAACTTCTGCCGTAGTCCTTCCACTATCATTATGCCTCCTTCAGATACTGTTACATGAATTAGTGATTGGAAGTTGTCATTTTCCCAAACAGAAGGTGTGAAAATGATTGCTTAGCAAGATCATTTTGGCACTATGCAGCTGTATTTAAGAATTTTACCAGTACCCTTGTGGGCCAAAGTCTGATATAGTCTCATGGATATTGTCAAGGCAATAAAACCTTGAGAAATGCTTCTTCATTTTCCTCAGCAGCTCTACTAACAAACACTATACCCGCATCCACAAAAGCATGAACCGTACGCATTGCACTCCATGTGGAGTGAAGCAGACAACAGAAGATGTAAGTGAGTCCCTGGTACCTTAAAACTAGATTGTTGCATTTAGAGTAGAAAATTCCAACAGATAATCAGGCAAGTTTGGAGACCTGAAGGTGCAAGCCCCACCATGCAACCACTGTTACAAGAGGCTGGTGGTGTTTTGTATATTCTGGATCTTTAATGTAATAGCGGGTGATATAAGGACTCGACTAAAGAACATTTAAATGTCATCCTAAATAAAATATTTCCTTGTGACAGTTCTTTCACTCAAATATTACCTATAAATATCATAAAAAGTCTATATAGAGAAACAAACATAGAAACAAAAATAGAAAGTAATGGCGATAAAAGCTGGAAAATAACAATTGACCACAAATCTTCTAGGGTTTGCAGCCGGATTTTATTATAAAGCGACAAGCTTTCGGCTACTAGCTCAGTAGCCATCTTCAGGTCGATTATGTATCGGCGATCTTGCCTTGATGGATACCAGGTGCCTGGTATCCATCAAGGCAAGAACGCCGATACATAATTGACCTGAAGATGGCTACTGAGCTAGTAGCCGAAAGCTTGTCGCTTTATAATAAAATCCGGCTGCAAACCCTAGAAGATTTGTTATCATTTATTCGCCGGGAAAGCCTGCATTTGCATATAACAATTGACCAAGCTGTAAGTCCGTGGTGTTCTTTACCAGCCAAATTATATAACTTTACATATATGATTTCATATGCAAATGGAAAGGAAGATTATTACAAATATATAACAAAAAATTACTTACAAAGAATCAATTATTTGCAGATGATCAAGTAATACTAGCTGAGACAGAAGATGTTAGTGGTTCAGATGGCATGGACTCTTGCATGGTCACTCACCCCACTCAATTTCTATCCTTACTTCTTAAAATTCCCAGATTCTTTCCCTGTACCTCGTTCCCAAAGACCTGTAAGGCCAACAATTTAGGACACCACATAGTTGCTACTTGTGACTGACCTACAGAAAACAGAACCAAAACCTATGACCATTTTTCCACGCCTTCCATTCTTTGTTAGATGGATCTCCAACTTCCGCATGCACCTCCCCTCCCCCTCCCCCTCCATATTGCTTCCTGGTTGCTTCTTCCTACACTAACATCTCACTGTGAGAACTTTTGTGCATTTGAAAACTACCTGAAAGATGTCCTTCACACACATTTTCCCTGTGCTGCCCTCCTCACCACCTTTATCCGAGAACTATTCTTCCTTCCAGTCCCATATCCACCATCAGGTAAGAAACACTGTCATGGGTAAGATTAATATTAATGGACAACTAACTGTGTTATTCAGATATTGTTTTGTCCCATCTGGTAGACACTGGGATTTATTACCTTAATAATCAGCCTTAATAAATAATTGATTGTGGGTGTGGTTCTCAACTAGACTGTTCATTTGAATAAATCAGAGGAACTGTGATATTGTACTCTCAACTAGACTGTTCATTTGCATAAATCAGAGGAACTGTGATATTGCAAGTCAAACACCAACCACAATGGGAAATATAGCTTGACTTTATTTACTTCATCAAAAGAAAACGATTATTTTATTCATTAGAAATAAAACAATTAATTGCAAGGATCAATGGTTGTCTTTCCATAGGCAGTTGAACTTAAGCTAAAGTTCATAAGTTTTTGAATAGAGGCTTTTTGGTCACTGAGTGATGCTTACGTGGAGAAGTAAACATAGGATTAAGTTGAGCAGGTGGTGCGTAATATGACATCAAGACTAGGAGAGCAGAATTGGGGAGATGGTGCGGTGTTGCTTCATGTTGAGCCCAGGTTGGCACAGAAATCAGCTTAGTGCACTCTCCAGGAGATGGGTCAGTCACCCGTCATCTGTGGCAGCCATCTCGCAACCAGCTGGCTCATTGCCCTTGTGGGAGTCCATCTCACCCTCATCGTTTTGTAGAGCTGAGTCGCGTCCCCACTGCTATGTCTATCTGCTTGCAGGTCATCTCATCCTGGGCTTGGCATCTCTTCATCCGTCTCTGGTTATCTCCACATAGTAACAAAATTAATAATTTAGAAAACAAGCAGAATCATTCCTAATGGATCACACATATCTCCCCCACTGGCAACATTATCACACAGTTCATCCCTTCCAGATAGCCACAATTTCTACCTTCTTACAGGCCAGAACTTCCCTCACACAAGCAGTTTATTATTAACAAACGTTTCTTTCTTTTTCCACATTTATCTATGCCAGCGACATCTTGCATTTGTGGCTACAGGACATGTAGCATTTGACAGATAAGGTCTGGCTTGCCCTTTATGACTGTGGTTTCAGATAGCCATTCAGATGAATTTACAATGCCATTACTGAGAACACTATTCCCATTGTTTGAAACTAGACCTAACTGTGCTAGGCCATCTTCATCATCTGAAAAATTAATGACATCGACATTAGAGAACACTCGGACAATCTTTGCTCGGATAGCAACTAGACCACACTACATTATCTTCATTATTACTCTCCTGCCTTCCTAAAGGAATGCAAGCATCATCCTTTCTTTGTGTAACAATTAAGGCCAGTAAATATTCCTTGTGATGACCTTGTCAGCCAAGAACAACTGTAACCATATAATCAAATCAAATTTATTTATAGAAATTAATATGAATTACATCAATATTTAATCTTTAATCATCTCACTGCATTTACCATTCATGATTGACATTGAGTGTAACCGAATGGGACATTTCAATACATAGGTTATATTTGCATGATCTTGACCCATGTTGAAAACCTTGTTCTTGATTTCTTAAACACCCTCAATTATAATCACTTCCTGAACTTCACAGTCATACTTTCACATCCACGTCACCTTCTTGATGTAGACATCTCCATGCATAATGGTCACTTACACACCTCAGTCCATATCAACCCCATGTCTATCTATGACAAGACCTATACTCTGATAGATGCCACTTTATCACATAAAATTCTCCTTTCCTTATGACGTAGCTATCTGAGGCAGTAACATCTGCTTCAATCAAACATCATTCACCCAATGCTCCAACAACGTGACATAAATTCTTATATTCCACAATTAACCCCAGAGTTGATCCATAAAAAGATATGCCTCTCATCCAGCACACTGAATTGCCCACCATACACAAACCAAACCCAAACATAATTCCTCGCAATTCTCTCCTGACCTAGAATCCGTAAACAAAATCTTTTGCTGCTCTTAATTTTTCCACAGATTTTTTCGAGAAGTCCATTACATTCTTATCACCAATCTCTCTGCAACACCTCACATCACCTTCAGTGGACAACCCAACATCAATAAATATTTGTCCACAAATACAAGCATCTAATACTTCTAAACCACCAAACAGTTCCTTCCCTTGTAATAGGACTTGTTCCAAACATCCACAATAACCCATTGCAAATCCATAACTGGTGAGAACTAACCCATGTTGCCTGTGCCACAATCCAACTCATACACCATCTCACCGAGCATGGTGGTGTAACGGCTAGCGTTCTGGCCTCGCATTCGGGAGGACGGCGGTTCGAATCCCCATCCCGGCATCCAGATTTGGGTTTTCCACGGTTTCCCCAAATCACTCCAGGTGAATGCCTTCAAAAGGCCAAGGCCGAATTCCTTCCCATTCCTTGCCCCCATCCTTTCCTGTCTCTAATTGTTGTAGGAGACGTTAAGCAGTTTAAAAAAAAAAAAATACACCATCTCACCTACGTTCATTGACCAAGTTCTTACACTGACCTCAAGATGATCTATATGTCTATCAGGATTTATAGTAACAGACAAAAATTTACCCCCAAAATCTAGACCACCTGGTTGCTGCCCATGCCATCTCCCAAAACATAGAGGTTCATGGGAGTGTACAAGTCGTATATTGGTGATAAAGCATGGAAAGATATTGGTGTAAGAATTAAAAGTAATGCATGGAAGGGAAAAGATTACCATGACCACAAGCTGACACTTGATTTCAGGCACAAGGGTGCAGGAAGTTTCTCTTTTTTGGGTAAGGATGTGAGGGATTGGAATAAGTAACCAAGAGGAATGATGAATAATTTACCAAGAATGTTGAAAGAATTTAAAGCTAAAATTTGCAGAGGGCAAATGTAGGTGGGTGCAGGAAAGGGAGAAGATGGTTATGTAGGGAAATTGCCATCGGGGCATGCACTCCGTCACAATTTAATTAAATATTATTATAAAGTTAACCATCAACAACACAACTACCCAATGTTACTCGGATTCTACAACATGTAGAAGAATCATGTTGGCAACAAAAATGTTTACAATGTATTGCTCCAGAAGAGCTCGATATAGGCTGTTATTGGTAACTACGATGCCAAAAGATTCACCACCTTTTGACATAACCTTTTGATAGCTGATGGTAATGGAGAAAAAAGACTTCTCCTGCTATCTACATCAGGAGAATCCACAGAACTTGATGAAGGATTTTAATTGTTTTTCCTCTTTCAATGAGTTGATATTCTTAACGTCAGCCACTCACTAGCCTCAGTCTCAGATAATACTCACCTTCCCTCTGGGAAGAAGCCATTCCATGCTCTAACAGATGATTTTATTAACATTAGTCAATATTTATTATGATTCCTTTGTTCATATTTGTTCCACTTACCCTGTTTTCCTCTCAGTTTACCCATTCATCCACAACTGCTCAATTATTCATTAACTTCTATCTGAAACATTTCCAAGCTGTATCATATTATTGTGCCCATTAAGTGTTTTTGCATGAAATGCTGTTGTTTCTAGTTTCTAGTATCTACATAATGTTAGCTATCTGCAGAGAAAGTTTCTTTCTCTGTTGTAGTTAAGTATTTTTACAATGGAATGATTGATGAGACCTATGACCCTCGAGATTAGTTTAAAAAAAGAGATTTAAAAAATTAATTAGTATTTTCTAATATTGAAAGTAATATTTGTTTGAAAATATCTGAGAAAAGACACATTGATTTCTAAAATAGCAATTGTTATTGAGTTTTGAGTATCTTGGACAAGAATGTTGCAAATTGAAAACAGAAATTTCAACAACAAAAATTGGTAATTGAAATAATTTTAGGCTAATATCTGGTGGTTACAGCTGAGAACATTTCAAAACACATATGAATTTCAAAAACTTCAAAGTATCACTGACAGAATACAGGATAAGTTTCATTTCAGTGGTAAAGAGTTTATGTCACCTGACTAAGCCTTGTAGACTTTTCATCAAAACACTGTGAGTCTTCTTTATGCAACTCAGTTTTCTGTGTTGTTTTATCTAAGTAATGTTGAAATTGTGTATGTGTTGTTATGAGGCCAATTAAATTGATTTTACACATTTTCAGTGCCAGACTGATTCGGAGGAAACTACAAAACCATATTGATTTTAGAGCAACAAGCTACAATGTAGTCAGACATAATTCGATAATCCGCAGCACTTTGTGGTTAGTAATTTAAATGCATGTTATTTCAATTATGTGTGTTAAATGTTGAGTAACTTATTAATACTTAAATGTTCTATTGAAATGGTTACTGGTTTAAGTGAATTATTTATACTTTAATTTTCAAATATTTTTGCATATGGTCAATTATTCAAATCAATTGTCAAAAAGGATGCTTGAAATGTTAGTCCTAACACATAAGATTAAGACATGTCATTCCTTTTAAATATGTTCCACAGAAATAAGTGGATTTTATTTTTATCTTCAATAAACAATCAAAATTATATTAATGCATCACCTTTGTCCTACATCAATGACCACTAAAAATAAGCAATTAAGTAATACAGGTCGTAATAAATCACCCAATTGATTAATATCATTCTGAATTTACTAACAATAACAAGCATTTCCAATTTTAACTTAATTTTATCCATAATTCTCTATATTGACGTGACTGTATTAATCAGCCAAAAGGTAGAATGAGAAACAGCCTTCAGTCACTAGAATACAAATTTTAATGTATTATACAATGCATTTCGGACCCTCAGGTGTAAATACCATAGACACCTGAAGACTGATCCACAGGGTCTGAAATGCATTGTGTAATATAATAAAATTTGTATTCTAGTAACTGAAGGCTGTTTCTCATACTACCTTATGTCTGATTTACAGTTTTAATCAGAAAACATAACGGAATGACCCATTCAAAGTTAATGTATTCTGTAACACTCATAAAAGTAACTGAATTAAACTTTAATACACGAATACCATGGCAAATTTCTCAGTTTTTAGTTAAGAGACTCTTATCAGGCTAATATCTTTGTTCAGAGTGTTAATTTTGGTAGCAACATGATAGATTTAAGTGCAAACTTTGTTTTAGAAAATTAGGCAATTTTTTTTATGTCTTCTCAGCTTTGATGTAGTCAGCAACCTCTGACACCATAGCCTACTGACACACTGCAAATTTATGAGTCTTCTAATGATTTAGAATAAAGACTTTTATCACCCATATCTGATCGCATTATATTCTCCCAGTTTTTAATAAATCTCGTGCCCTCATGGAGTCGAGAACTAGGGATGCTGAAGGTGAAAACAAGGACCAAAATATCTGGAGGTGTTAGCGGCCTCTTTTGATGGCAACCATCCTCTGCTATAATTTTTGGGATTAGTCAAGCTCCTTTCTCCTTTGCTCCTTTCCAGCATAGGTGAACATGGAACAACATTGTTCATAAAATAAAAATTAATTATTGAACTATCATGTTATTGGCTAAATCATCTGCCCTTTCGAACACTTTCAGTATCACCTATATTTTATTTGATCCAGTTGACTGGTCAAATTGTTACTTGATGTTTTTCATGTACTTTGATGATGTCATGAATCTGCAACTTCTCACACTAGCTTAAGTGCTCTCGCAGTTTTACATAAATTTCTTCTGTCATGGTAGTCAATAGGATAGTTTGAACACTGAACTGCGGCTGAGCCCCTCCCACCCCTCTCCTGTGAGCTCTTGACAGGCAGGGCTGGCGCTAGGATTTTGGGGCCCGGGGTAAGCAGGTTGGTTAGGGCCCTCCCTTCACACCAAATAGGTGACCTTTATTTTTTTAGCTCTACAACTTGTCGAGCGGGGGCCCCTTCAACCGGTGATCGGGGCCCCCCATCAGCCGGGTGGGCTCGGGTACATTTGACCTGCTTACCCTACCCCCCCTAACGCTGGTCCTGCTGACAGGTCATATGTCTGGCTTTCAAAACAGGTAGTGAAATGTTGCTTTCCATCTCCTATTGTGCATCTGTGTCGTCTTTAGTTCTGGTCTGAATGGAAATTCTGCAGAACACACCTTAACAAGCAAAGTAGTAATTACCCTGCTCCCTTTAGAAATCCATTCCAAACACTTTGTGAATATTACACAAAGCATCATGTAATTATATATTGTTGCATTCCCCTGATAACTTATTATTAAATCAATGTTTCATACCACACTATAAATCTTTCAGTATAAACTAGGGTTACCAGAATTTTTTCTCCGAATCCGGGGACGCTTCAGCACTTTTTCACCAAAATCCGGGGACGCTTTCGACATTTTTTGTCCTAATAATGCGATGCACGTTTATAAGTTATATGATGATTAAAGGTTGGGTTAACTTAAAAGAAACATATTTGTCATTGTTATATATTTAGTATTTTAAAAGATATGGTACCTGATTTTACCTCCAACTTGTTGTCAATTGTCATTGGTATTTCTCAGAAGAATGAATCTTCTTGAGAAGATCTTGTCTGCCCGAAAATTGTCGGCAAGTCATGGAAAAGTTTGTTAATATAGTTAGTGTAGCTTGAACTGTTTCTGTACTCATTCTGACGCTCTGTGATGTCCACATCATGTTCATTGAGGAGAAGAATCTCTCTACAGATGTGTTACCCCCAGGAAGACACAAATACAGTTCTACTAAGTTGCGAAGCTGAACATATGGGACCATTTTGTTAGAAAAATGTAAATAAAGTTAATTCCATCTTACACCAACACTGGATTCATTCCATCCATCTACTTTATCTTTTGACACAAATTCCTTTAGAGAAGAAATTTCATTGATTTCTTTCTTTAAACGAATGCATTAGCAAATCAGGGCTTTTAAAAAAGTATATCTAGATTTTAAAAAAATTCTGGGGTCAACAGTAAAAATCCGGGGACATTGCGGGGACGAAATCTGTCCGGGGACAAAGAGCTAAATACGGGGACTGTCCCCGGCAAACGGGGACGTCTGGTAACCCTAGTATAAACCCTTTATCTTGTACCTAATAGATTTTCTTTGTTCTTAAAAAATTTAAACAGACATTATACTTTAAACTTATTGGTTTCAGCCATTATATTTTACGTTTACAGGTTAGCTGCAGTAGCCTCAACTGCAGCAAGTTTGTGGATGATTGTTAAGTTTTCATGCCACAGGTAACTATAATTTCAAGTGATTTTAAGTACTACTTAAAAGTTCTACAAAGTGTAATTATAGCAACTCTGTGGTTGTAAGGCTGGAATCTGCATTAAAAATGTTTGTTATTTTTGCCTTATAATATTTTCTCCAAATAAAGTCTGTCCTTATATATTCCCTAGAATACACTTTATGCAATTGGTGAATATTAGACACTGCCACGAAAGTATGCCAGGGTAAATAACAGAGTTGTGGTTTTTGCTCGTAAGTGAAAGGTTGAAACAGATAATAAGGGAGATACATAGACTAAATATGAAGACAGTATTGCCATAAATGGGTTAATCATAGATGTATATAACTTTGTAACTTGATTAAAATTTAAAGGAAGACATCATCTTAAGAATGGACAATGCTAATGACAATATACCAAAGGCAACCGAGACTGCTATGATTGAATTGTAGGAGTTTACTGTATAATGTTTTAATATTTTATAGCTTAATGTAGCTCATAGGTAGCATTGTTCAAAAGAAGTTGTTCCTGTGGTGTTAGAGGAGGAACTGGAAGAAAATTAGTGATACTAATTAGTAGTAACTGGAGGCTCAGTTTGTTAATGTATTTAACTATGTTTTGAGAAATACTCAATTCAAATTCTTTTCTCAGTTGGAATTTTTGGGGCGCCTTAAATTGATCTTCACCTATAGCTAACTTTTCCTTTACTCATGCAAAGTAAACTAAGATATTCAGTGGTTTGAGTTCCACATAAAGTAGTAAGAGGCTTTTTTAGCTGGTAGGATAGCCAAGAAAGGTAAACTAAACACTTAGGTGGCTGAACTTCTGGCCAATAACACCACATACATTAAGTTCTAGCATTCCAGTTCAGCTGGAATGTACAGACAACTAGCAGAGTACCTGGCTGTTTGGAGTTATTCATCACTATAGAGTCTTTACATCTAAACGACTACCTGAACAACACAGCATATTTGATTCTTTTTTCCATTAATGTGCTTGACAATGAGCACAAACTTGGAATTGTACACCAGCATTCTTGGTGTAATTTATATTTGAAAAGTAAGAAAATTCACGACTGTCCTTTTAAATTCATGGCAGCATAACAACACAATTGACTCTTCAGAGGAAATCAACATTTTATTAATGAATGGCGAAGACGATCATTATTTAAGCAAAACTCACTTTTTTTTGTGTTTCCGTCTGATGAATTTTGGAAATCGTCTCAGAAGCTAAAATACTACAATATTGTCTCTGACGGTTATAACAGTATCTAGCCACTTCCAAATGCTCCTCATGCTGTGTGGTAGTTTCGGATAATCGAGGTGTTGGCGTTGACTGTCAGCAGTTAAGTGTATTTACACTGCGTAAATTTCTCCAATGCATGGAACTCTGTATTGCACTGACTGCAGATATGTGCATTTGACATAGTGTAGAGTGTGGTGCAAACCTTAGCATTTGACTCCCATAGAGCTGCCAAATGCGCCTCATGTTGAATAGAGGCCAATGCAGCACTTGACCAAGCATTGCATTCACATACAGCTGCCAAACGGGATTCATTTCTGGATGGGTATACTGTGCAGAGCATTGAAATTCAGTAATTAACCTACCAATTTGTTCATTGTTAGTTTCTTGTGTACCAAATTATTATTAGTTTTAACATTTTTTGTCTACTAAGAAAGGTTAGATACCTTTCTAGAAGCCATATTTAATAGTTCTTGACATACAACTTTGTTGCTCCTAATAGTTAGCTTTTATTGAAATGGTTCCTCTTAACAATAAGTAAGTATAAAAATAATGAAATAAAGTATGAGTCTTCATTAAAACCAAGGTAGGTATACTTAGTTATCTTCAACAGAAAACTCCGACAGCGCTTGCCCTCACGACACTGCCTGCATTCTGGTTGCACACTGTATGACTTCCCTGTAACACACATTTTATTCTGTGCACGTCACTGGAGTTTCGTATCATTACCTTTATACCATAATTTTCATCAGGGGGCATCCATAAATTACGTGAGGTGAAATAGGGGAGGGGGGGGTCCGGCCAAATCTCACCAGATCTCACCAAGGGGGAGGGGGGGGTCTACGGAACTCTCACGTGAGATTTTGCGAAAAATTTGGGGACAGTAGAGCAAAAAAAAAGTCTAAAATTTGCGGCAAAGTCGATTTTAGGAGGGTATTTCGTCAAAAAAGTTAGGGTGTGACCTAAAAAAAAAGTTTCCAGAGCGATTTCTAGGGGGGGTTCTCACGGACCAGATCTCACCAGAGGGGGGGGGGGGGGTACGGCCAGATCTCACGAAATTTCACCAGGGAAAAACACCTCACGTAATTTGTGGATGCCCCCTCACCTATCCTACGGGAAACTTACTGATTTTTGGTTTCTTTCCTTTTGTTTCTTTTTTGCTTCCAGCTTTTCATCTTTCCAATGTTTATGTCATTATAGGTAAGGAAAGGACAGCAAGGAATTCGACAATGACCTCTTGAATGATCCTTGCCGACATTCGCCTGGATTGATTTGGGGAGACTATGGGAACACACAAATTTGGACCCACAACCTCCAGAATGATAGTTTTTTTGGGTTAAAAATGTTAATGGGTTTAAATGTTAATCCATAGTATCTGTTATAATTATGTCACGTTTCATGCAAATCTATCTGGTAGTTCCAGTGTGATGTGCTTTTAAAGACATATACAGACAGACAGATTTTTTAAAATGCTTCTTTGGCTTCCATATCATTAGTAATGCTCCCTTCAGTTAAAATTCTCAAAATGTACTTAATGTACAGATTTTCACCTGTTACAGTTTTTATTATAATAATAGATCAGAGGTCGGCAAACTATGGCTCCCGAGCTGCATGTGGCTCTTTGAGGATATTTGTGCAGCTGTTTGAGAATATTTTTTTCCACCTTTATCACACAAAATTGTCCTTTCCCTTTGACCTAGCTATCTGAGGCAATAACATCTGCTCCCGTCAAAAATCACTCACTATCGCTAAGGTAAGTGTTGGGTCATATTTCCGTATCTTTCCTTAGTTTTATTGCCTTAAAACATTGTTTTATATGTTAAATTAGTACCTTGAACTTTGGAATTTGTGTGTACATTTAACTTGAAATATATCAATTTTTTATCTGGACTAATTAATTAATGTTAATTATTATTTATGCAGTTTTGTCAAACTTTTAATTCCTCAGCATGAAATATGACTACTAAGCAAATTAATGACTGGGCAAGTGGGTTCAACAAAATACACCTTAATATTTTTACATATAAGGTAATGATGCATAGGGAAGAGTGGTTAATGTTATACTAAAAATTGAAAAAAGATGAATTTACAAACAAATATTAAATTTCCTTTCAAACAAAGCGAAGTGAACCATATTTCATAATAAGATCAAATGATAGTAATTTGAAGAAACATACTTGATTGAAATTACTTATTACATACAAGAGTACTTCAACATCGTTTTATTTGCTAATCATTTTTTCTTGTGCTCACTCTGCATTTCATGATTAGCTGCAGCCCTCATCATCCTGTGCTATGTCAGGGGGCGTACTTTAACTACGTGAGGTGTTTTTCCAGAACTCGGTACTTCCCCCTTGTAGTAAGATTTAGTGAGATCTGATCGCGACCCCCTCCTCTTTTTAAATGATGTGAGAGTTTGAGGAGACCCCACCTTGCTGACGGACCTAGTAGTTTGAGATTTTTTCTTTCTTTTTTGCTCTTCTGCTTCCGAAGGCAGTTATACCTCCCTAAAGTCACTATCTGCATAGTTTGTAGATTTTTTTTTTTTTTTTAAGTTCTGCTGTTCTTCAAGAATTTAAAAAGATATGTGAGATTTCTGTGGACTCCCCCCCCCCCCTCACATTTCACTTAGTTCCATAGTTTTGAAAATTAACTCAAGCCTTCAGTAAGATATCGTCTATTCTCACGGGACTAAAAGGTTTGTGGTTCTCTGACATTCCTCGCAGGTAGACTGGCCCACCCTGCTAGTTCCTCCAGTTAACATGCTGTTCTTGGTACCAGCCCTTGGATCTTCTGCAAATGTTTATAACACACAGTGCTCTGATCACAATTGTAACACTACAAACTTCAGTCTCCATAGGCGCACTGAAGTACAGAAATAATAGCCTTAGCATACAATGTCATCAGTAGGATCGGCTGACGCCTCACCAGTGGCAGCCTCGTCGGCGCTAGGATCCTTCATCAGGGTACCAGAGAAACCCACTAGCCCAGGTAGAGGTGTGTCTTGAATACTGGATTATTAAACTTTAAGTAAAGACCTACTGGCTAATGTCAGTTGTGCCATACCAAAAATGCGCCCAGCAGACTTCATTACTTTACAAAAATAATAAGGTAAATGAGTAAATACCGAAAACTAACCAACGAAATGACTGAATTCCGATTGGCTCGCATATGGGAAGTCTTCCAGAAACAGAACACGCATCATCTCGCTGGCCAATCACATTGAGGTATTACCACGAAACATCTACAAACTACACAGTGGCAATACAATTTCAATTTCCTTAACAAAAACCCAAAAATTGCAAATTTTAAAGTAATATTGAAATTTGAAACATCATTTGAAACTTTTTAGAAGTATCTTTTTGTATAACTAATTAATATTACACAAATTCAATTGAATTTTTGTTTTGTTTTTATTTTACACCGTTCTCATTTCACTCCATCTTCATTGGTTATCTGTATAACATTCGTTCATTTCTTGTCTGTTACAGATAAGTGTGAAAACAATAAGAAGTATAACGAATATTATGTTTTAATTGACTGTACTTATACTTCACATTTGTTCGGTCTTAGTTTCAGTTTTTGCTCTGATGTGTTGTTTTGATTTGGAATGTGTCTGAACTTTTTCCAAGTTTTCATTCAAAATGAATTTGAAATATGCTTAAATACGCTGTCCAATCTCACAGCATTACCAATAGGTTTTGTTAATATTTTCATCTTGAAAACTGCACTTGAGTACTGCACTACATATTATATATTTCACTATGCCATCAGATGTTTGTTTTTGTTTATGTTCAATGTGCCATTGAGCTTCAGACCCTTGGTCTTATGGTTTTATTTATATTATACTCGTTTTATTGTGTCTGGTTCGTAACTGATAGTGTACTGTAGCTGTGGCCAGGAAATTGGCGGGTGAGTTCAACGCGCTTTTGCCGCACTTCAGAACATTCTCGCGTAGCACTCTCAAACACTAGAAAATGCTGGCCTCAGTAGCTAGGGGCTAGAGTACTAGCTCCGCGTGCCAAACGTCACCGATTCGAATCCGGCAGCGGGTATGGGTGTTTAAGTGTTGCGTCTGTGAATGTCATGTCCGTCCTGTGGTGTATCTGAGTAGCTGGAAAAAATTCATCGAGCTGGCTGTATGACGTAAGATGCCGAAAGCCATAAAAAAAAGAATAGAAAATGGCAACACTGAGCGTCCTGTGTTGCTTAGTTTCAACGAACAAACTATTACTACAAGCTAACAGGTGAATTTAACTGTTAAGTGCACAATTTGGTAACGGCGCGTTTGAAGCCACTCGCCAATACTTCTGGTCATAGCTATAATCTGGTGCACCCACAGCTATAGAGATAGTAACTTGTGACCCATACAAGTTTGGTACCGAGTCTGATGTGTGAGCGGTAACGTCCGGATCTGGCATTTGGGATAACGCAGGTTCAATGATCCTTCCGGCCATTGAGATTTCAGTTTTCCATGATTTCCCTAAATCTCTCGAGGCAAATGCCGGGATGGTTCCTCCAAACGGCCATGACCTGATTCCTTCCAGTTCCTTGTCTCCCACTATCACCCATCTCTAATGACATCGATGTCAATGGGACGTAAGGCCGGAAAAAAAAATCAGGTTCGGCCAATTAAAAGTAGTGTAATAACGTTCTTTAATTGCTTTACGCCTCGCCAACGGCTAAGGTCATTTGAGGCGGGATGGGACTGGGGACAAGTAACGGGAAGGAATTCTGCCTTGGCCTTTTTGAAGGAAGCATCCCGGCATTCGCCTGGAGTGATTTGGGGAAACCATGGAAAACCCAATTCTGGATGCCCGGACGGGGATTCGGAACCACATCCTCCCGAATGCGAGGCCAGAACGTTAACCGTTGACCCACCACGCTCGGTGTGTAATAACGAATTTGAACGAACCTGTACAGAGAAGGCGGGAGATGGTCATTTAACTAGGAGTTATGCAGGCGCAATTGAGAAGGGAAGGACTGTTGCTGAGATGGCATCCACACCTGTTATTTAAATGTAGTGACGCAGAGGTATCTAGGAGTGCAATTCCCAAGTCTCTTCCTCCGATGAGTGAGCGACTATCGCTGTCATTCCTGTCAACAACTGATCGATCTCAGGTCAGGCAATCCAGATTTTTGTTTCCATAGTTTCCCGATATTACTACGGACGAATGCTGGGATGTTTTATTTCAGAGGATATGTTCGAATTGCTTCCCAGCCTTGCCATCAATTCACTCTCGGCTGTAATGATATCGACGTCGACAATCTATGAATTCACAATAAGAAGTCTCTGCTCACACATCTGAAACATTAAAGCATTTATAAGTTTTAAAACTTTCCTCGTGTTTTTATGCTTCCTAGTTTTACTCGATATTTAAATTATTGTTTCATTTTTCGCCCATTTAGACGAGGGGACTCCAGAGCAAACGTGATGGGTGAGCGGTAACGCTCTGATCTTGCAATCGGGAACACGCAGGTTCTAATCCACGTCCAGTCATCCAGATTTCGGTTTCCCATAGTTTGTTGAAATCATTGCAGGCGTATGCCCGGATGGGTTCTTCAGAAGGCCATGGCCGAATTCCATCCATTTTCTTGCCCCCAGTCCTTTCCCGCCCGCCTCTAATGATCTCGGCGTCGACGAGGCGTAAAGCCAGAAGCAGAAAAATATGAGAAGGGGCACCCAAACATTCATATAAACGTTTGATTTCGAGATTTGAAATTTTCTGTTTTTTTTTTTTTTTTTTTTTTTTTTTTTTTTTTTTTTTTTTTAAATAAGGATTACTACAAGCTGTTCCGTTAATTATTTTTTTTCCACTGCCGTTTACTGTCAGTGGACTACAAATTCATTAGACACTGGAGGGGAATGTGGGAAAGAAAAGGTAAGGAAATCAATCATGGTTTTCTGATGGAACTATCCCGACATTTGACAAACTCGAAGAGCATAGCGGTAATCGAACAAAGGCTCTGCCGAATAGCAGGCTCTAACACCAGGGCCGCTTGAGGATCTGTAGGCCCCTAGGCTACAGTACCGGATTAGTCACGTAGCAGGACTTAGCAAATGCTACGGGCCCCGCGCCTTCTGGGGGGCCCGCTCCTTATAGGGAGCCAGGCCAGGTGGGTGACTCGTTTTTTAAAAGCTCTACTACTGCACCAGATGGTGAAAGCCAAGGGGCCCTTCTTCACATTTGCTACGGGCCCCGCGCTGTTTTAATCCGGCCCTGCTAGGCTATACCTGTCGTGCGGGCACTTTAGAATCTGTAGTCCCCTAGGCCAGGGGTCTCCAAACTACGGCCCGCGGGCCACATCCGGCCCGCGTACAGATTTTGTCCGGCCCGCGGAGAGCTAGCATACTTGAAAACCTTTTAGAGAACATATTTTTTTTATAGCAAATTAAATATAGTTTACTGAAATATTCTAATTTTATGTTGGTTTTGGCCCTCGGAACTTACTGGAGTAATCAGTATGGCCCTAAGGCTGGAAAGTTTGGAGACCCCTGCCCTAGGCTATAACTGGGTTGCGGACCCCATATATATATATATATATATATATCAATCAATATCGATTACTTACTATTAATTTAACAAACCTTTTAATGCAAAATATTGGATAATGTAATGCTATTAAAAATATACGAGGAATCGAACATTCGACTTTCTGTATCGTTTCCGAGACAAGTGAAAGATGCTCTCACGTTCAGTTTTTCGACTGATGATCAGGGTCGGATAAAGACAGCGCGGGGCCTGTAGCAAAATGTGAAGGCCATTGGTTTCTCGCCTTCCGGGGTACTGGTAGGGGGGGGGGGGAATTATTAAGATCACCAAAGCACTCAATAGAGAAAGATTAAAAACTGAATACTGATTATTCACACGCATGTCAACAGGAAGACGGCGTCGAAACCGTTTCTAGATAGGGCTTCACTAATCGGAACCTTCGCACGGCGCACCAAGCAATCGGCATTCCTGAATGCTGAAATAATGATTTAGAAACAATAAAAAGTGACTTGAAACAGCAAATTAAATTAAAACGAATTAAAAATAGAATTAATATTGAATTCTAAATATACTTGTCTTGATTATAAACGAACGTAATTTTTGATAAATACTTACTTTCAAACAAAACACTGAAACTTGGACCTTGCACCGCTACTCGCTGATTATATCATATACATAATGAACATGAAGGCTAGGAAATTTTAATTCGCATTATAGCTGTACGACAGTGACTTCAATCTAATTAATACGCCTCGATCACAATATACTGCAACATTATGTTACAACGGTTATACGTCCTCATCGTTAAGCCGCAAAGTTGTTACTTTTCGGTATAGGTGCACTGAAATGTTATTTTACAGTACACCCGTACGTCAAAAGATTGAACTGCGCATGCACGAATATTGTTCTCGGTTTTCACGTACATTTAAGGACTTTCGGTGCTAAAAACGTTTCGGAAATTGGTTACTAGCAAATGGTTCTTTGACTTTTTTGTTTCGTTTTGCATATGGTGTGGGCCACTCGGCTGTAGCCTATGCCTAAATGCGGCCCTGCTTAACACTAGATTCACCTGCTAGGTTCGGTAGAGTAGAAAGTATTTACAGACGTACGAATGGTATTATTACAAATCAATCGAATGGAATTTTAACTAAACTGCTGTCACAGCAGAATTCGGTCGAAATGTATTTGATATTATATCCATATTTAAAATATTAGTCTTAAGAATGCACGTAAAACAGATACTCAGGTTGTATGTAAACTGTAGGGTGCTTAAAAAAGAAGAAGAAGAAAAAAAAACGTAACTTAAAACATACTCTTCAGACACAATTTTGCCGCCCCCCTCTAGTTGCGCCCGTGGCAAGCGCCCCGTTAAAATACGGAGTTGACCTGTGTTTCATCCTGAGAATTCCATCTATAACATCTGAATAAAATCTCTTGAGTCTGAGGGGAAACAATAATCGGAGTATTAAAAAGATGGCAGAGTAAATAATGTAAGTGATCCATCAACAGTGAACACGTACTCAAAAGCAAAGAATATTAAAAAATCATCCGTTTTTTTACTTTTAATAACCTTAGCATCAAGTGTGATGTAACTCATGTCTGATATCAGATGTAAATACGAAGTAAAAATTTATTCTATGTTTTTTCAGCTGTCTTACAATTTTAAAAAAAAAAAAAGAATGAAATGCTGTGGAAAACAAACTTAATGAATGTGTGCTGGCAACTGATTTCATCGCAGTTGCGTAGTTATTAAATTGCGCACATAACCTCGAATTTCTAGGATGATCTCTGGTCGATGTTAATTTGCGAGCAAAGACCGGCTCGTGACGTCACTGTTCTCCAGCCAATAGCGATCGAGATTATAAAGCTTACGAAATTGTAGTACAAATTTTTGATTTCGTCGTATTTATCACAAGATAAAATTTTTCAACCATAGCATACCTCACCGTTGAAGTTAACATGGTGTAAATATGAAAAAAAAACCATAAATATATTACTTTAGTCATGGTTTTTGTATAAAACATTATATCTGCGCCGAGTTATCATTTTCGAGGACTACGGGAAGTTATCTGGTGTTTCGATGGAAGTGTCGTAGTCTATTAATTTCTTATATGAATAACTTTCAAAGTAAGTGGAGGATCGAATTAAAATTTAATGTGGCGGTCAATCTTGCACCTATTTGTATAATAAAAATTTGAGGAGTGTAGCTTCAGCCAGAATAAAGATAATAAGGTATAACTATAAGCCGAAACATTTCGAGAATACAGAGTTAGAGTTATACGGTAATTCGTCTTTCGTCTCAACTTTGCAGCCATTACCCTTTTTTTTTCAATTAGTGTATTCCAGTTCGTCGAGATCAATGAGTCGGGAGACTCTGGAGGCAAGGCACAGGAAAGTTTTCGTCCTTGGCATATTTGAGGGAGCCATCATGACATTCGCCTAAAGTGATATGGAGAAACCACGAAAAAACCGACACAAGGATGGCTGGAACTGCGATCGAACTTGAAAAATACCTAACATCATGCCCAAGCGTTTTCCCATTCACACTTCTGACTCGGGATGGGGGAGCATTACCACGCCTCAGACACCACCTCAGTGACTTTAATAGGTTTTCACGTTACATTTAGTATTGCTAAATATATTCTCTCAAACCTCTTCAGCTTCCAGATTAAAAGAAATACTCTTTCCCAAAGTAAAACGAGTTCTGAAGAGGAAACTCTATTTGCACTTCAAGCTGCCATCGAAATTTAACTATAGAAAATTTTATGCTTCTAATCTTTAAGATGTTACATTTTTCCTAATGTAGGTATGTATGTCAACACTGATTAACATCTGGTTTCAATATAGATTATTATGTACTTACATATCTAAAATTTGGAGAAACTTGTTGCATTAATTGTTTTCCTCTCTGGCATCTCAGCTGTGGTTTGTTTATAATATATTTTCACTAAAGTAATTGTTTCGGTATTACTGATGGTATTAGTTGTTTTCCGAGAGCGGATAAGTACTTTGATATTGGTTTGCAAAGCTTACACTCTTTACTCGGTCGATGCTCTGTCGATAGTTGGCGTACCGTGAAACCCAATCACGTCCCTGCTGCAGTCATTATCTCAATTGGCAGTAGCGGCTATTTTTGCCGGTCCGGGCAAACGGCTCGTCTGCGCGAAATGTAAATATAGCATGGGCGCCCCTCTACCTGGCTCTACCTGGGAGCAGGTGGCAGACCCCCCAGTGCTCATTACGTCACCATCAATCTTTTATTTCTCGATATTTACTGTTTTTGTAACTACATACCACATATAAAATCTTCTTAGGTGCACCGACTCAAATGGTAATATTTCTATCAGAAAAGGTCAGTCTTCCTCAAGTAAGTTTCGGGAGCTGTATATTAATCTTAGAAAACACAATTTGTTCTTGAAATATGACAGCCACGTAATGTATCAGACCAACGACAACTGCTTCCTCTGAAGGGACCAGTAATAATTTCGTGTGTTCTTAATGACACAGTGACACGAGTTTCTTACCGGCTGCGCAATCCACATCTGTCGCAGCTGAACCACGGAGGATCCTAGTAAATGATCAGTCTTAAAGACCAGACCGAGATTCAAACCGGGAATCTCTTCTTCCAGTTTATGCGCCTTAATCAACTGAGACTCCATACCACTCCTGAAAGGATTGGTCTAATGGCTTGAACAGATGGTTCGGTGAAACTATTTCGTTGAGTCTGAGAGGAATTCCAAACAATGAAAGCAGATGCACAAAATTCCAGGATGTACACATAGGTAACAAATTTAATTGGAACGAACACACTGAAAAACTGCGCTGCAATGTTTTTAGTGAGTCGATAGTTATATTAAAACGTGAAAGTTGCTGATTTTACATATATTCATTTCCTAATGAGTTAAGGAAACATTTTATGATAAAATTTTTAATGCCTATTTGGAGGCCTACCTTTTTTAGCAGTGGTCTTAATTAGTGGTTGGGTTTGCTTTTGTGATTCCTTCACTGAAAATCAGTAGTGACGCTAGATATCAGGCGCAATAAACAATAGTTTCCTAAACAGAGAACCGCGGATCTGTGACAAGCGCAGGCTGAAACCTCGACTCTCGTGTACAGGCTGTTTTGATTACAGGCGGTTTACCCATATCACTATCGAGCTTTGCATTGGAAACACATGGGTTCAAATTCCCGTCCAGCCATCCAGATCCCGGTTTTCCTTGGTTTCTCTGATTTATTGAAGGCAAATCCGCGATGGATCCTTCAAAAGGCCATGAGCGAATTCCTTTTCGTTCCTTGCCCACACCCCATCCATCATCTTCCGGCTGTAATGACCTCGATGTCGATGAGCCGTGAAGCTCGAAGCACTCAAGTTCATGTTGGATTTGACCCCATTTACCGCTTAAAAAACTGTGACGTAATCAAATAGCATATCGGGAAAGACATTTGCACTAAGTTTACACGGCTCGCTGACTGAAGGCAACGCTCACTGTCCTCTCTTAGATTCGATATTCTTTAATGAAACCGGTAGTCGACAGAATATGAGGCTCCGTCAGGTAACAAATTTTACATATTGAAATAAATTATGATACACCGAAGAACCACTCCCTACCACAAGGGACGACAGGACGGTGCAGAAACAGCAAAAAATTCTAACCCGGATCAGTAATCAAGTTTTTGCTAGAATTCCCTCGAACGTTGGGAGTCAAAGAGCTAACATATTTACACATCAAGAGTGTGCCCGTGATTTGATCCGCACGGTCCAGTTCTTTTAGCGAACTATGTAAACTATTTACAAATAAAATTGTAACCGTAATTTTTTTGGTTTTGATTGCAATGCATTTATATTTTCCGTTCATTCAAATGTATATACTTCAAACTCACGTTATTTTCAGAAAACTAATGCTCAACTAAGGTGTACTGTGATTTAAATTACTTGTTAAACCAACTATTACCGAACCATTCGATACTTGTAGAAACAACCAATAGATGGTGGTGTGATAGCTTCATACGAGTATATCTTTTTTACTGTTTTGATCAGATATTAATTTTTTGTATCTTTCCCAGCTAAGATAAAATGATAAAATATACCTCACATTTTAAATCGGACCCTAAATCTTTGAATATTCTTATCAAAATACGAATTTATTAACGTGTGATTTATGTTAATTAACATGAATTTAATAATATTATGTAGAACTGGAGGTTTCCTCGGCGTTGAATATGAATAAAATCCTCTCGGGTAATTAGCCTAATGAGTCCATCGATAAAACACGACGTTTCGGCGGTCATAAACTTTGCCGCCATTGTCAAGTGTCACTTGGAAATGGCGACTGAGTTATGATCGCCGAAACGTCTTGTTTTATCGATGGATTCACTTGGCCATTTACCCAACAGGATTTTATTCATTTAATTATATTGATGGGAGGAATCAGAGCTAATTTCCATTTATTAGGGAGAATCAAATTGACTATATATTTATTTGAAATGATTACAATACACGATGATGACTGAATGATATAACTTGCTCCAGGTGAATGACGGGATGCTTCCTTCATAAAGTCCATCGTCGAATTCCTTCCCGTTCCTTTTCCCCAGTCCCATCGCGCCTCTAATGACCTTAGCCGTCGACGAGGCGTAAAGCAATAAGTAAAAAAAGTAAGTAAAAACATATAACTTGATTGGTGCCAAGGCTAAATTTCCATCTTCTTTCTCAAGGTCATTACCGGGCGATTAAATGTGTGCCACGTTTGATGGTTTTCAGTGTGCTGCGCTTTGTCTTTGTTGATGTTGGTGGCTGACATAGTGACACGTCTGTGCTGGCGCACCGTGCGAAACAGCAGCGTACGTTGCACGCAATCATTACATACTGCTGGCACCGTGTTCACGCGACGAAATTCGCTCTTCGAAAGTCGAGTCTCCGCCATCGGTATTTCGGACAGGAAATGGTTTGCTTCACTTTCGACTTGGACTGGCGTCGAACCGCCTCGTCGGAAACACGAACTGAATACTTCTTACGACACACAGCCACCATTCTCTGCCATTTCTTCAAAAGGCAGTGTTTTATTTGAGTTATTATCCTTGGATATTTTCTCCTATTAGCAAAGGTGGTCAATACTTCTCTGTCGGCTTTTCTTTGTGTTGGTGTATTAATTGATTAAATTCAATGGTGTTTTGTGTCGGTCAGCTGAAATATCATACTGTTTTTGACAGTTGGATTGTTTGATTTTTAAGAGCTGTTGTAGAACGATTTTGCCAGCAGCCTGAATCTTTCCAGGAGTGCAGGCAGTGCAGTAGTCTCATGTAGGGCGTCGGTCGGGAAATGACATGGCAGGTGTAGGGCTCTTCTCAATGCCCGGTTTTGAATAACTTGCAGCTTATTTTCAGCATATGCCCATACGGGACATGCTTATTCCATTATCGGCCTGATGAGGGTGGTATAGATTTTTACTACAATAGTTGGAGGCAGTATACTGTTAAGATTGATGAAAGGGTGGAGTTGTTGGAATGTCTCACTCGCTGGGCGTCGTTAAGCCACAAATGCGAGGCTTATATACCCACGACTCCAACCAGAATGCTCGTCCTCCACGGAGATGCTATCAGATACCACATACATGGGTGGAACCTATTGGAAGTTCACCACTCACACCAATCCTCTCTTCAGCCGCTGTCCTCCAATAACCGGCGCGAGTCGTCGCTTCTTGGAACATGTTTTTCGTCCCCCATTTTTTTTAGAAAGTTCATTTTCTCTCTCTAATGTTACGTCGCTTTTAGCGACAGGTTTCGGTGTAGCAAGCATCCACAAGAGATCAGCGTCCGGTCACTGCCATTCCCGGACAATAGGCCGTTCCTCGCTCTTTTATCTGCCCGAGAGCAGCATCTGGTCTTCACTGTTTCCAGTACCTCAACGTAAGTGTTCGTAAATTTTCTGTGCTACTACTTATTGTAATTACACACGCCTGTAATGTGTGTCATTACAATACAGATGAAAAAAAGTATACTTTGTAGTACACCATTTAAAAAATAATAAATAAATAAATAAATAAATAAAAAAACCAGCAACTTTTTATTAGGTTACCATTAAGATGTAAAAACCATGACACTTTCATCAGTAGTAATGGCTCGTAACCTTAAATCATCCACGGTGAGGCAGTACCGATCATATTAAAAAGAGTAGCCGATTCGACTTAGCCTCGGTCATGGATGATTTTAATAAATTATTGTCTGGTGTTTTGTACGTTGTAACTAATATCGTAAGTCAAACAATAATAGCTCTAAACTTATAACAAAAACATAGTTGTTGCCCCCATGACTGAAAACTCACATACTAACCGTTAAATCATTGGATGCAGTGTAATAGATCCTGCAGATTCTGCTTTCTCTGCTTTCGCAAATATGGAGATTCGATTTTGATTGATTTGATTTTCACCTAAATTTTGGAATCTAGAACTTTCTCTTGGTAATGTTGCAAGAAATTATGAGTATCATGCTTGAAATCAAACGAATGAGTAGAAGTTACAGTTTGGCGTATAGCTCTATGATAATTAATGTCCGGCTTCGAATTTTATAATTTACTTTTCGTAGTTGTCAATTTATACTAACGTTTAACTAGATTTCATTGCAATATTTACGATTCTATTTGAAGTTTTATACCGAAGTTTTATATCACCAATAATATATGAAATAGTTTTCTGCGATGATTCCTATAGTAGTTGAAATAATTATTCTGGATTTTGGTATTCGGGTAAAAAACATAAATTTACGTTAACGCAACATTTTTACGCACGCACCTAAAATCTAGTTTAGTTAATACTGCGTATTGATGTTTTTATGCTGCTGTTGGCTTTGCACCTCGTCGATATAGAGGCCATTAGAGGCGGGAAAGAACTTGTGCAAGAAGCGGGAGGAAATTTGGCCACGGCATTTCGTAGGAACCATCCGGCATTGGCCACGGAATACTGAAATCTGGAAAGCCCGACGGGAATTCGAACGTGCTTCCTCTGGAATGCGAGGCGAGAGCAGTCATTGTTTTAAAGCTATGTGTTAATATTTTTCATTTGGTTCAAGCATTTAGTTGGTAAAATTATAAATTCATCTATCAACTCTTACAGGATTCTTCAAACTCAGTCTAAGCTTTCAAGTTACATCGGTAGGAGCGGAAAGGCATATTTTTCTACTGAAAGCACATTCCTTTTCGACGTTGAGTTCATTAGAGGTGGAACAGGCCAGGGGGCAAAGAGTGATTGCGGGAAATTATGGGTGACGGAGTAAGCAGTGAGATTCATTACAAGACAAATGTCTAACATCAATATTACATTGTATTGACACATAATGGTTATATTAATCCAAATTTTGAGCCATTCAAGTTCTGTGCTAAGTCTACAATAGTCAACTGTTGTCATAGAATACAATGCACAGAATGTCCATTAATGTGAATTTTCAAAAAATAAAGAAGGAGAATACTCCTTTGACATTTACGGAAGCCTAATAAATAGCTATGAATGGCTATTGAATTAAAATTTCAATTTATAATAGAAAAATTAAATGTAATTAGTTAAAATTTGATGTATCGTCAGAGGAGTTGCACAAACGTTACTCTCCTAAGCTGATTTCGCAGTTCGAATCCCAATACAGCCTTCTAAATTTGGATTTTCCATAGTTTCTCGAGATCACTTCTGACGAATACCGCGATAGTTCCTTAAAAAGGCCGTGGCCAAATTCCTTGTCGTTTATAGACTCCAGTTCCTTAGCCCCGCTACTGACGTCGACGTCAGCTAGGCGTAAAGCCATAAAAATACTTAGAGGGTCATCTTTGAGAATTAGGTCACGATGAACCAGGTAGAGAAAGATGGTAATGGGAATGCATGCTCCAAGACGTCCGAGAAACAAACGACGCTGATCTGGCGACCGACGATAAGGCTGAAGCCAAAATTAAGTACCAGGTGGTTATAATTAAACTTTCTCCGTTTAACTCGTTATAACATGGAAACATTATTACCGTACGAGTACAAAACTTGGTAGCATTAATGTAAAGGACGTGGGGAAGAGAAATAATGCAGAATGAATTCAATCGAAATACTTTTAATATGCTGCTACGGTACATCATGCCGTTATATACCGGTACCATTACTGCTAAAAGGGGCTGAATATGGCGTCCCCAGTGTCCAAAATAGTCTGTACAGCAGAACGAAGTATGTCCGTAGGTATGCTGGCTACCTCTCATGATATGCTGCGCTTCAGATCAGCAAATGTGTGAATGTTCAGCCGATCGTTTCCAAATGTGTTTCGTAGAAGCAGTTGAACTTCACGACTGATCACGGCACCTGGTGGCCATAGTTGGAACTGGACGGTGGCGCTGTGACGCATGGAAATCATTCACCCCCATACTCTGGACATTAATGCTATCAAGTATGGTACTCGAATGGTAATCAGTTTCCATGTTATAACGTGTTACACACGGAAAATTTAATTATAACCACTCGGTATGTACAGTAACTGCACACACGTGTCGAAGGAATGGCACAGTTTCGCAACGACAGCTGACGATGGAGTGGGAGGTCGAGACACAAGTTCAAAAGCAAATTAGCTCAGCACGAGCTAAACTGAGACTCCGGACTGCCGTCTGCGTGGGAGGAGACGGCTGAGCAGCCGCAAAGTACGGGCGAGGTAATGAGCTCGGACGCCGCACCTTGACGGCTATTAATACGAGGGGTCAGCAGTCTACACAGACCAAATTATCTACACCCATCATTTACGTGCTCTTTATAACTCCTGCGGCTATATGCCACTGGGTGAAAAGTCGTATGCAAAATAAACATAATTAATTACGCCTGCAAAGTTTTCTTGCCTTTATATCGATGCTCTGTAGTACTCACTGAAGTGTATAGCAGAGAGTGCTCTCACTTAGTGTTGCCAACCGTCAAACTAGCTGCCCACCAGATTCAACTCCTAAAACCAACAGAAAACCACTAAAAAAAGCGGTACTACTCTCATTACCACTAAATATTCCACCAAACAAATTTTTGGTTATTACGAAAGAAAATAATGGGTATATTGTTAAATAATACAAATTAAATTTCTGTATAAATGATCAGTACAGCAACAAGCAATTAGTAATTATATGTATCATCAACAAATTATTTAATCAATTGCTATTCTATACTAACTTACTTCTTCGGATAAATCATTTTTGTCGGTGCCTTCATCAGTAGATTGATACGATTCTTCGGTACCAATTTGTCTTATTACATTAATAAGTATTTCAAAGTTGTTGATCGAGTAAGGGAAAGTTGAAAATATTTATATATTCAAACGTTTCTATTAATAATTTTCATCAATTTATTTTATTGGTTCAAAATAATAAATATTTTCTGCACAAACACCATGTTTAGTGGAACTTGAATGGTTTAATCATTTGTCAAGTTGAATATCACAGTCAGTGTTCATATTTTACTAAAAACAATAAATCAGTAGTCATGACATTACAGAATAGCGACAATTTTTTATAACAAATGGACATTATTAATTAAAATAAACGGAGAAATCGATTAAATATTCCTAGGAACCTTAATCGATAATAATCAATTCAATTAGCTGTCATTGAACCCTTTAACGTGAAATGAGAAAAAAATTTCAGTTAACTTCAATGTTTCCTACGCAGTAAAAGTAAATACTACTGAAATATGGTAGAAATATATTTCGAAAAGTGTAAGTGGCTTACTATTTGAGTTGTCATCTTTTCACTAATTGAAATGAATTCTCCTGAACCACTAGAAAAAAACCACTAGAAAAAACCACTAGCCACTCAAAGCAATACTTATCCACTAAGAGGGGGGTCGAAACCACCAGTTTTAGTGGAAAATCCACTAAGTTGGCAACACTACTCACACTGAATATTAGATTAGATTCTCTTCCAGCCAGTGGAAGAAAAGTTCTCTGCCTCGGGCGTATTTGGTGATGCTAATCGCAATTTTTTAAAATAATTTTTTCAATTATTTATAATTTATTCATATAAAAAATTGGCAAAGAAGTTGTGTTTCTACACTGGCTTCACGTTGCAGGGATCGTCGGTATGAGTAAGTGCGTTTAATACCGTGTCGTGTGATTTGGATCTTCAACGGCAACTTGCTGAATGAGCTGTTTGACCGCCTTTCAACAACGTAGCTGCAATTCCTGATGAAGCAAGTGCTATTTCATTCTGCGGGTGAATCGTTACCAAAATCAATGAGATCAAAAACGTTTTCCCAGTTCACCGGGAGCGACCAAGAAGAAAAGTTCCATAGTTCACAACTTTCATGAGAGTGTCGTACGCATAATTTTTCTTCCGATTCAACAGCGGATCGTTCGTTCGAACTGATTCTCGCAATGAATTAGAATCGCATTGTTCTTCGCGTTTCAAAGGTTGGTTAAAAGCGTCGTGCATCGAACGTTCGGGTGCTGTCATACCTAATCTATATAATACCTTGTTCGATATCTTCAAGACCATGTCTTCAATTAATATCAATGGAACAGAAATAAAATAACTACATTTGATGGACAGATCACAAAACAACACAAAAATAAAAGTAAAGGTAATTTTATTTTTAATTTTCGCTGAAATGCGTTTTCCAGATTTTTCTCCAGATCTACGAGTTTTTTTAATTATAAAACATTCAATTGATTTATTTCCATCGCGGGAGCTAAAGGAACAAAACAAAAAATTAATTACACATATCCATCGTTCGAATTGTGATTTATGGTCTTGAGTTCATCCAAAAATCCCATAGAAAAAAGCACGTTCAGCTTTTCCAAAATTTTCCCGGCAAATTTTACAATTTTTCTTTTTCTAAAAACCTTGTTTGGACTACCACGGGCATTTTAAAAAAAATAGCCACATCGGTACATAGAAAAAAGCACTTTCAGTTTTTCCTGAATTTTCCGGAAAACTTTTAGATTTTTTATTCGGACTATTATGAGCATTAAAAAAATTAACCAAATCGGTACATAGAAAAAGCAATTTCAGTTTTTTCGCGGATTTTCCGAGCAACTTTTCAAATTTTTCTTTTTCTAAAATCTTTATTCTGACTATTACGAAAATTTTAAAAAATTATCCAAAACGGTTCATACAAAAATGCTTTCTGTTTTCCCCAATTTTCTGGGCAACTTTTCCATGTTTCTTTTTCTAAAAACCTTATTCGTACTACTAAGAATATATTTTTTAAATATTTTATCCAAATCGGTCGAGCCGTTCTCAAGTAATACGGTAACCAAAAGCAGCATTTAATTTTTATTTATATCATTACCGTCTTATGCGTTGTGTAATTTGAATGTAATGCTGTAAGCTCATGTGAAACTATGAGCGGAATACGACATAAAATAAAAGCTACGAAAACTTTAGGGATGCATGCTCGACTCGCCCTGTTCCGATATATTTTTTAAATTGTTCAAGCTGTCATCGATGAGGTCATGCATTAGATGTGGGGTAGGATTGTAGACGGGGAACAGTCTTCACGGAGAAGCCATCGCAGCTTACACCTGAAGTGATCTGGCATCATCGAAAATAGATAACTGGATCCTGTTACGTGAATCATCCACTTTTCGATACAACCGGTGTTCCTCTAAATTCAACAGAGATGAAATGAGTAATGTACAGTACTTCTTACAGAATCAGTCATTGAGCGTAAACTAACGTTAAAAATGTGATAGCGTATAGTATACACATTAAAGGTAATCATAGGAATAATCTGAAAGCTGTATGTAATGTGTGTTATAGAAAGTCTATTTTTGATCCTATTATTTGAAATGCTGATGTAACAATTTGTGAATAGCAGACAGTAGATGCAAAAATAAATTTCTGCACTAGACATTAATTTCAACATATTATTTTAGATATTGAATTATTATGCCTGTTGCATATTCAGATTAGGTAGTCCCTTGGCCAGAATTCGTATAAGCCGTTTGAATTATTTGCAAGTTTTTGTTATGTTACTTGTAATAACGTACAAATTTATATTAAGTAAGTAGTTGGAATGTTCCACGACAGTGATTTGATGTTAAATTTTGCCCCTGTTTCTAGCAACAGTGTATAATTTAATTTGATGGATCATTAAGATTTAAAAAAGCATCAGAACACATCATTTATGTTTTTATTTATTGTGTTTTAAAAGTGTGTTGAAATCATCTCTGTAAACAGAAGGTTACCCTCTGCTTAAAATATTTTTAACTTCAATTAAAATTAATTAACTATGAAATTAATTAAAGTATGAAGTGGTGGCAAGTCTGTTGGTTGAACAGTTAACGCTCAGGCGTGGGATTAGGGAGGATGCGGATTTGAATCCACGTTCGGGCATCCAGATTTCGATTTTCCATGGTTTTCCGAAATCACTTCAGGTGAATGATTCGAGTATATTCCTTTAAAAGAGCGTCACTCCCCTTCCCCTTTCTTGTTTCCCATCGTGTCCTGGCTGTAATATACTCGACGTAAAGCGATAAAAAAAAGACGTTATTTGAAATAAACAGTGGCGTAGCTAGGTCAACAAGGGCCCCGGTGCAAAAAATTTATTTTGGGCCCTCAGGCCAAAAGGGTGACCTTTTCTTTGGCTTTGTGTGCTGGTAGGGGCCCCCTGAACTGAGGATGGGGGCCCTTGAATTGTTCTTTAGGGGCCCCTGAGCAGTGATTGGGACCCTCCCTGAGCAGCGAGGGCCCTTAGTGAGGGGCTCCTGTGTTCTCAGGGGCCCCTTAGACGACGGTAGAGCTAAAAAAAAGGTCGCCAGTTTGCCGTGAAGGCTCGTGGGCCCTCTAAACTACGCTTGAGGGCCCCTAGAGGTGCGCTTAGGGGCCCCTTGAGGTATGCTTGGGGGCCCCCTGAGCGTGAGGGCCCCGGTGCACTGCACCGCCTAGCCCCATAGTAGCTACGCCCCTGGAAATAAACAAGCCTTTCTGGAAGACATACCAGTGTTTTAACATCGTTGTAATTTTAGCTGATGTTTCGAGTAATTCGATGGTATACAAACGTTGTTATAATAACGTGGCCTTTGTAGTTACTACAATAATTAAGAGGATGGGAATGTTCTTGTTAACTGGATTATTGCTGCTCGCTCACGTACTTGTGCATTAAACGCTCCACGTTGCATCAGATGTGTTTACTGCAGCAGTGCAACCAGTCGGCTGGTATTTGGCACGGAATGTGACTCTAGATCCTTACTGCACTTACTTGTCTGTCAAGTGAAGTGCCACAACAGTGTTAACACTCGACAAGTCGTAGCGGTTTTGCATTCCTCTTCTGTAGTTTGAGATCAGTTGTTGGAATTACTATCAAGTGACTGAATACTTTGTTCAGCCAAGTTTGTCGGTTAACTCTAAGGACGTCAATTCTTCTGAACATATGGTAATCGTGGGAAGTAAATGTACACGTTTTAAAGCTTGACAAGTATGCTTTTCAGTTGCCATTACGTGGGGCTCCACATCATAGCAAGTACCGGCAGGAACAAACAATGAATTATGTCATCAGAAATCAATGCTTCACTACGCTACAGTATACAACATCGATACCAGCAAGAATCAGTACAAATAGCTTGTAATCTTAAAAGTTGTCCCCAATTTGTACACAGATCCTTGCCAACGATGGGGAAAGCGGTTCACTGCACTGAACCATTCACTGATGATGGTATTCATGATCTAAAATTATCGGCTTTGATAAGACGTCTTATTTTAATACAGGATATATTTTAGTAACTTTTTCCTACGTATTTAGTAACTTAAAGTGCATTTTCTCATCAATAGTCGCTTTCTCACATTGTCATTGGACATACACAGTGCCGGATCTAAGGGGCGAGGGAGGGGGGGGGGGCAAACCAGGGTGCTTTCACCGGGCGGCAAAATCGTGTTTGAAGAACGGCAATTTATGTCGTGGACAGGCCCGCCGCTAGCTGTTTGAGCGCCCGCGTGCAATACCGATTATGCCGCCCCCTGTCTAACTACTGCCAGTGGTGGATCTAGGAATTTTCTGAACGGGGTCAAAAGACTGAGATTTCCGCCCCTTCGAACAATATTTGCCGCCCCCATTGTTGCCACCCCAAGTGTCGCCGACTGCCCAAAGCAGCTGTTGAGCTAAAAAAAAAAAAAAAAGGTCGCCTGCTAGATAATTTGCTGCAAACAATATGCGGCGACAATGGACAATGGACAATGGAGAGGCAACTGTCGATCACTCGGTTTGCCGCCCCCCTCGACGTGCCGCCCTGCCCGTTTACGGCGGCCCTGGTCGTGGAGACCTTTTTTTAGTTCCATTGCTACCCCCGGTGGCGACAATGGTGTAACAATGTGCGAGGACAATCGGAGTGGTAATTTTGCCCTGGCTCGGAATATTGCTATATCCGACACTGGACATACACTACTGCTTGTGAAAATTGCAACACCCAGAACGAATGATCTGAATAACACCAAAATCGCAGGCTGGGTTGAACAGTCGAACTATAATAACTGATCGAGATTGCAGAGAAATAGCGCGCACGTAGGCCCAGCAGTCCACGTATTTTTGTGATCAGACAGTAGAGCTGTAAAATTAACGATGTATTCGTTACTGAGTAACGAGTTCATTGTCTGACTCGAAGTACCGAATCGTTACTCACAAATTCAATTCGTTACTCGCATGTGTCGTATAGATACGAACATGTTACAGCTCCCGCAGCTAACTAATTTTGACAACGTTAATACTAATTTTGTAGTTTTTATTTTGGTTAACATTAAAACTTACAGTACATAATTTGTAAATAGAAATTTGTATGGATAATTTGAGATAGTGACTGTTTATTCATTGATCGTTCATTACTGAGGTTTATTGATTTCAAACATTTGTGAAATTTGTTTAGTTTAAGATTTGATACCTTTTATTTTATTTTACAGTGTAATTTACAATATAAAATTGTCTAACAGCAGGGCCGCCGCTAGCTATTTGAGCGCCCGCGTGCAATACCGATTATGCCGCCCTCTGTTTACCTACAGCTAGTGGTGGATCTAGGAAATTTCTGAACCGGGTAAAAAAAACTGTGAGATTGCCGCCCCTTCGAACATTATTTGCCAAGTTATTCCCGAGTGTCGCCGGCTGCCCGAAGCAGCTGTTGAGCTAAACAATACGCTGCAAATTTCGTCGCGGCGACAATGGAGTAGCAACTATCGTGGGGCGGCGACTGTCGATCACTCGTTTTGCCGCCCCCCTCGACGTGCCGCCCGCGTGCGGTGCACGCCTTGCACGCCCGCTTAGGGCGGCCCTGTCTAACAGATTGTGATATACAGCTCTGCACTTGTTTTGTTCTAATAATATTTTATTAAATTGCAATAGAGCGCACGCTCCGGTGACAATTTCGCTACACACTCATCGTCCACGCTTTCCTGCATCCACCTACATTTGCCCTCTACAAATTTTAACTTTAAATTCTTTCAACGTTTTTGGTAAATTAGTCATAATTTCTCTAAAAAAAAAAAAGAATCTTCTTACATCCTTGTGCCTGAAATCGAGTGCCAGCTTGTGATCATGGTCATCTTTTCCCTTCCAAGCCTTACTTTTAATTCTTACACCAATACCTTTCCATGCCTCATCATCAATATACGCCTTGTACACTGCCATGACCCTATTCACCCTCTTCCTTCCTTCCACTGAATCCCAATCCAGTTCTTTTATCGTATTTGCTACTGATTGCGTTCTGTGATAATTTACAGAACCATATCTAGCAGCCCTTTTTTTGCTGTTCCAGAATTCCAAAAACATACAACAAGGTGATTGGGCCTCTGTTGTTTCTCATATACATTAATCATTTGCGTGACATAATAACGGGGATGAAAAGATTATTTGCCGATGATGCTATTATTTACCGTGAAATCAAAACCAAGGAAGACAGCGCTTTGTTACAGGACGATATTATGAAAATAATTGCGTGGTGTAAAGACTGGCAGTTGGAGTTAAACGCTAAAACGTGCCAAGTCATGCGTATAAGTAAAAAGGTGACACCATTTAGCTCTGAATATGCAATTAATGGTACTGTCCTTAGAACTGTAAATTCCGCTAAATACCTAGGGGTAACAGTTCGTAATAATTTGTCGTGGAATGAACATATCGAGAATGTAATTGGGAAAGCAAATCGTATGCTCCGATTTCTAGGTCGTAATTTAAAGCAATGCACTCCGGAAGTTAAATCAATTGCATATAAGTCACTAGTGCGTCCTCACTTGGAATATTGTTGTTCTGTATGGGGTCCCCATCAAAAGGGATTAATGGAGGCATTAGAGAGAGTCCAGAGAAGGGCCGCCCGATTCGTGACAGGTATATATAGTTGGAGGGAAAGCGTAAGTGCGATGTTGAAGGAGTTAGGTTGGGAAGACCTGGAACACCGAAGGCGTTGCTCTCGACGGAAGCTAATTGAAAAATTCACGACAGACATATTTCAGAATGACAGCAAAGAAATATTGCTACCAGCAACATTCGTATCTCGGAATGACCGTGAAAATAAGATAAGAGAAATCAGGGCCAGAACCGATTCTTTTCTGTATTCATTTTTTCCACGAGCGATTAGGGAATGGAATAGAAAGGATTTACCGGGCGAGTAAACTTAAAATCCGACGGGAGTAGCTTTCGATAAAGCTCTCCGACCATCCTGATCTGGGTTTTCCATGGTTTTCCCAGATCACTCCACGCGAATGCTGGGATGGTTCCTCACAATAGCCCATGGGCGCTTCCTGCCATATCCCGTATATCCCTTCCCCCTTTCGGATAGGTGCAATGCACCCTCTGCCACACACTTTTAGTGAATCTCAGAGTAATAGTAATAGTAATAGTACAACGATTTTATTCCTTTAGCCTGGTGCTAGTTATTGTATTATTACCGCAGGATCCATGTGATCAATGCGGTACTGGCTTTGATGTTGAATGTTTGTTGTAACCGCGACGTAACAACAGTTGCGAATGTAATCGCATGTTTTCCTCTGCGTTTTGTTATTGATTTAAATGTTTTGAATATTGATATTTTTAAAATGAAACTATTAAAGCGGGAGTCAGTAGCACTCTGCCTGCAGGCCCGACTTTATGGTATGTCAACATTTATTTTAACAAATCTATCACGAAAAGACGAAGAACTTACAAAAATAAATGAAAACAGTAAAGGAAGACAGCGGTGAAACCTCCTATTTAAAAACGAAATATTTTGATGAGATTATAATATTTGTTTAATACATGTCCCATTATCATATCAGGCTTTTATGCAGGGTTTTGAGTCGGCTAGTTTAAAAATAACCGTCATTAGTTATTGTCACTAGATTTGTCACAGTCAGGTGACAGGTCAAGTCTTTTTTTTTTTGTATGTGAACAGGTGTTTGTTTCGAAATTAGATTATTCTTTCGGGTATGATATTCATTACAGCAAATCAAGTGTACGTTCATACGATTTCCTTAAGATCCATGTGCTAATTACTTGACTTTAAGTTTTATCCAAAGGAACAACTTACCTAAACTTATTTTACTAAATAAACAATTTACTTAAACTTTATCAAGTACGAACCAAGTCCTTCCGTATGCGACCCTACTCGATGCGAATGCGATACCTCATGCTAGTTTGTATTGTGTCAAAAGTAACGAAACAATACGATAGTAACGAAGTTATCCCGTACGCGACGCGACTCGAAGCGATCCTTCTAGCTAGCGCTCGATTGTACCGAAAGTAACGATTTGAAAGTAAGAGGTATTGATTGGTTTAGTAACGAATACATACGGGTACAGAATTTCTCGTTACTTTTACAGCTCTACCAGACAGATCAAGTTTTCGCCACAGTGCTGAGCCGTTAAATGAAGTGGACACGTGCGATAAACTGCCGGTATGTATCCTTGACGTCAAAGGGCGCAATGTCAGCATGTGAGTGAGTTCGAACTTCGCTGAATCGTTGATTTCCGGGAAACGGGTTTGTCTTTCCGTGAGATTGCGGCTTATATAGGTCACGCTGTTACGACATTGATGCGTGTATGGAAACAGTGGATAAAAGAAGCAGGTACTATGTGATCACAGTGCGGCCTGACTACCACCGTATCCCCATGATTGTAATCGACAGAACAGCTTCGTCCACAATGGCGGCGCTACGCTGGAGCACTGCAGCGGGTACGGGCATGCCTTTTCGACGCCGTCTACTGTGGGATAGACTAGTGGTACGCATGCATTTGCGTCTGTATCTATTGACCAGAAACCACCAACTCAGACTGCAATGGACACGCGAACGTCGCCGCTAGTGTGCTGCTTGGTAAAGAGTAGTATTTTCTGATGAGTTCGCTTCAAGTTGTGCCGCGTACGTGTTAGACGCTACTGTGATGAACGCAATTGGACAGACCGAATTGTTGAGCGGCATAGCGGACAAACGCCAAGTATGACAATTTGGGGTACCATTAGCTGCAACTTGCGTTCTCTCTTATATTCATTGAGGGCATTTTGAACAGCAACCGTTATGTGAGGGAGGTTTTAGAGCCAGAGGAACTGCCCATCGTGAAGGCAGCTTCACATCACATAATTCAGCAGAACAATGCCCGGCCACATGTAGCGAGGTATACGCAAACCTTCTTCAGAGAACGACAGGTACCACTGCTTCCCTGGCCAGCACGTTCGCCTTACGTGTCACCCAACGAATGTGTCTGCGATCTAGTCGGTCGGCAACTTTTTCGTTCTGGTGCTCCTGAAACCTCTGTGTGGCGCCTACTACAAACCGTATGGCAACGTGTTCCCTAGCAGCGCATTAAGCGCTCATATGTTTTATGCTTCTGATCTAACAATACTAGTTTTTATTGTTATAAAATAAGATTTTGTTTGTTGGTAAAATGTGTTCTAAAAAGAAAGAGAAAAAATATCTTTCATCAGCGACGGGAATAAAAATTGATAAATTTTTATTTGTTTAGTAAGAGATAAGTATTGAACAAGACGAGAACATAATTCTGAACGGTTACAAAATTAAGATGGACAGAATTGATGGGTTTATAATTTGCCCGTGACTGAGCCGTAAACTGTGTATAGTGAATTGTATGTATATTTAGAAAGCGCAGAGAAAACGAAGGACGTTTTCTGTTGTTTTAAAGCAGTTTTACTTCTCTAGCATTGACGTTAGTGGAAAGTTACATCAAGATTTAACTGGGTGAGACCAGGCATAAAGACTCTCAGTTTAAGAATGTCACGATGACCGCATCGGGTGGCATACTTAATTTTTTAATGGTTTACGTTGCGAGAACTTAGACCTACCAAGAGCAGTTACAAGCAATATATTGAACTGATTTCGGGAGGACGCGGGTTCAAATCCCGTTGGGCCATCCAGATTTGGGTTTTCCAGTGTTTTCCCAAATCACTCCAGGCGAATGCCGGGATGGTTCATACAAAAGGCCATGGCCGAAATCGTTTCAGTTCCTTGCTCCCAGATCTTTCCCACCTCTAATGATAGCGACGTCGACGAGACGTAAATACAGAAGGAACAAAATTGAACTGATATTTTTATTAATTTTTTAAGCGTGATTAATTTATAATTATCTTACATCAGGTAACAATAAACCTCGAAAAACAAGGAAGTAATTTTACGTAAATAACGGATCATTAATCTGTATTTGAATTCTGATGGAACTATCTCGGCAGTCGGCAGGAATGATTTCGGGAAGCGATTGAAGATCGAAATCTGGATGGCGGGACGTGGATCTGAAGTCGCATCTTCCCGAATGCCACGCCTGACTAGTGTTGCAAACAGAAAAAAAACAAAATGTTTTTTTTTCAGCTTTGTGAAAAAAAACATGAAAAAAAAACCTAGCACCCGTGTTTTTTTTTCTAATTTTTTTTTCTTTCAGAAAACAATATATTTGATAAATTATAGTTTTATTTAAGGAACTTCCATTTTACAAGTGTGTTTTAAGTCTTACTGAATCATATAATGTCTCACATAATGATTCATAAGTGTATCTATATAGGTAATATAATTTTATTCATCCTCTATGTCAGTACCACATTCACTAGAATCAGCACTACCAACACTTGTTCGATCGGTGTCGGAATTTTCTGTCTCTTCTTCTGTCTCCTCTAGATCCATAACTTCAGAAATAGTTACATTTTCTTTTACTGGTTGTTCTTGTATTGTAAGCAAAAGATTTTGAGATTGCAATATTAAATTGTGAGCAAAGTACACACTGTGCATAAAGACTGCGCCGATAGTTCTGTAATGCGGTCTTTTAAGTTTGAATTAAAATCTATTATCATACAAAATAGGAGCGTTACTTCTTTTCAATCGTTTGTTTACACCAACGGTTGCAAGGAAACGATTCATAACTACTGACAATTTAATGAGTCAGTACCACTATACTCTGAGAGTTAACAAGTATACGAATATAAGGAAAGCCCAATAAGTAATAAAAAGAGGCAAAAAACCGTGGATAAATTTTAAATTCCTAATTTTTTTAAAAAGATCTGTAGGTAATTCTTCCCGAATGCCACGCCTGACCGTTGCCATTCACCCACAAGGCTCGCTTGGACAGTGAAGATTAGTCTTGTGAGCCAAGGGGATTTAGCACACTGTTCTATCGTGTTACACTAACTTTACGACAACAGTGAGTCAGTTAGGTCGATTTGAGACTTTTAATTTGAGTGCGGTGCCAAGCATTCAACAGCCAATTAGTTACACAGATGAGGCACTCACGATATCGCAACCTACTGTCTCACAAACAACGTCTTGTTCGGAGGGTCATCGAACTTGGACATTACCCAGGAACTGCGTTACGAAAATTTAGATGTATAACACACAGCCACTTCGCATTGTGGCTAGTCGGAAAATAATATGTTAGCTATCAGAGGAATTTTTATTTTTTTCTACTTATATCAATCACGGATAGAATTTGAAGTCAGTTGAATTTATTCAGTTGCTATTAGAACGATCTGGTATGAAATAATAGATGTAGCAAATTTCATTTTTTGCACGAAAATGGTATTTTGTTTCTTTCTTATCACATCATCATCATAATTATAACAATTTTTTCTGTAGTAAAGACAACATAAAACGATTAGAATATCTAACTAAAAACACCCGTGATCAGGACTGCATTTGAACCGGCAGCCCTAGCCGTCAGGATTGGTAGATACGCTTTTTGCCCTTCACTTTAGAGCGTGGTGGGTGAGCAGTTAAAGCTCTGGCCTCGCATTCGGGAGGACATGGTGTCGAATCCCCGTCCGAGCATCCAGATTTGGGTTTTCTATGGTTTCCCCAAATCACTCCAGGTGAATACCGGGATACTTCCTTCAAAAGGCCATGGCAGAATTTTTTCTCGTTCCTTGTCCCTAATCCAATTCCTCTTCTAGTTACATCATACGGTTAGGTGGGATGTCGAATGATTCCCACAAATCATGGAAGTGAATGACAACTTGCCATTCTTAGCTTGCGTTTTTTAACTGTATCATTTATCGTTTTATCACCGTATGCGAAACATTACGGACATCACCAGACGAATACGCCACTGGATTAAAAACGCTGTAATATAACATGCAAGTGTACTACCTCATGGCTTTTAGATCAATTTATTCAATATATCATTACGTACAAAATATCTACACCACAAGCGTTTTGTCCTTTATGTTCTGACTTAGCGTAAAGAGCTAAATAAAAGGTGCACTTACGATGCTGTTCACAAAAATCTCACTAACCTGATCCACATTGAACAGTGTATTGTACTTGGCTGCAGAGATCTCCAACGGGCAGTGGCTAACGTGGATGATGTTTTGTGACTTTTATAAGTCCCAACACCTTTCTGGTAACAAAGAATACGAGAATTCAGAGTGCGTCGTCTCGTACTATATGGACTAAAATAAAGAAGGGGACTCACTATAGCTTTTGTACACGAACTGCTTGAATTTTAAGGTAAATAAAGTAAATCCGTATAGTCTTACATGACCTGGTGATAGTGATTCGATTGGCTGCGCGTTCCACCTCTGTCGTGCCTGCACCTACCGTTTAACGTCAATTCTGAACCACGGAACGTCCTGGCGTACTCATATTACCGTAGGTTTGCCCGCAAAAATTTGAAACCGTACCGGGATTCGAATCCATAAGGTTGTATTTTGTAGGCAAGCGGCTGAATCACTGAGCTACCAGACTACTCAAAGGTTTAGGTGACGACATATTAACATTTTATTATTAAAATTTCCACATTTAAATCAACATTTTTCATGGTAGTATTCCCGGCGTAGGTTGTTGACGCAACATCTGGCACTCTGTCACTCTGACATCAAAAATTCTCTTCAGGTTCTTCAGGCCATTATTGAATTAATTTAGTCTTCTGTAGCTGCTAAGGGGCAGATTTTCTCAAGATATTTTTAAAGAATTTTTCTTGATGCATTTGTGAATCAGCAGCCATCTTCACAAGCACTTGATGTTTCAACAATCTAATGTACAATTTATTGTTTTCCTTCAGTACAAATTATTTCCACGCCGACTGCAAAAATACATTAAACTAGAGGTCACGCGAAAATTTGCATGATAAGATTCATAACCACACTAAAAATGCATAACCTTATTTGCACGTCAGATAACATCCTCTAAATGAGGGGTGGCCAACCCGCGGCCAAAAATATTAGTTTGTAACTACGGAAAGGAATCAAATGTTTCATAAAATTTGTGTCTGTCTATTTTACGCAAAAACTACTTGTCACAGTAATCTACAGCCCACGGTTTGAGGGAAGTACGTTTCATTTTGATAGAATTTTGGTGGTGCTCGGAATAATGAGCAGCTCAGGATTCTATGAGTAGAATAAGGTATATTTTATTTTAATGTGACGTTGAAAATCTGAGAAATTAAAATAAAAAGTGTCCACAAATTATCATTAGTTTAAAGGGAATTTACTTATCGCAATCGTAGCTTCTGTAGTGATGTAAACGTTTTTGCGCATTGTATTATTCGGAGGAATTAAGTTTAATTTGATGTGGAGAGAATTTGCATTTAGTAAATCACAGGGGCCGTGGATCATGTGACTGTTGGTGATGATTTAAAAGGGTTTTGTATACTAACAGTCCTCCTGAACGAATTTGTCGGCAACAGATAGTGTACGATAAGTGTTAATGTTGTTTGTGTAATGTATAGATTTTGAATTGGAATTTCATGACAATTCCATCATTCACGTGCATGATTACGGTTAAAGCTTCTAAAATCCAGTACTACAGATTCGAGGCTTGAACGTGGAATCTTAGCTTCGAGGCGAGCGTTGTGTGTGAGCTCTATGCTCACATTCTGAAGCACGGATGTTCGAATCATCCTGATTTTTGTTTTCTGAAATCACTCCAGGCTAACGCCGATATGGTTACTTCAAAACACCATGGCCAAATTCATTCCTGTTCCTTGCCCGCCACTAATGATGTCGACGAGGCATAAAACCAGAAAAAAAGGAAGAAGTTTTTACGCGCGCAGCCAAACTGTCCAGTATACCACCTTGTGTGTTGGAATAACTTATGTGAAGGGACTAACAGGTGGGTTTGATCATAAATTTCTAAATTGACCGATGTGACTCTCAGAGAAATTAAAGGGAAAGATGCTTGTCGTTTTGTTACTGCATCCTGATTTCACCCACCAGAATATTTCTTCTGATGAAAAGTTAAAACACCATTCAAATGACAAAACAAACTGGAAGACTTTCTTAGACCGACTAATAAAACTACAGAATCTGAGGCGCACCACAAAAGCTGCAGCCCCACAGACAACATACCCCACTGTACAGCAAAGGAAACAGTGGAATGTGGCGCCTGATTAATTTACGCGAGGCAGACGACGCGCAGCTTATTAAGGATTCTGTGGGTCCACTAAAACTGTCAGCGAGTCTCTGGCACGCCTCCAGCGACAGACATAACTGGAGCCGGCTTTCCTAAGGGCCGAGTTGTATTTCGGACACACTATTGGCCAAGGACAGGTCTAGCGCGGTAGCAAGCTGACGGGCAGATTGCGCCTTTTTGTATCACAAACTAGATAAAAGTGCACGGGTAGGTCTATAATTGGAAGGACTAGAAAAAGAAGTGCAGGAGGAGTTTTTGTCCGAAAGAGGGTAGTGTGATAAAGTAGTCTATAAAAGAGAGTAAAATGATGATGACAAAAAAAGAAGAATAAATCAAATACTGGCGTAACATTAAAGCTGAGGATAATTCATCGTTTTGTAGTCAGCAAACATTATTGAAGAAAATGTAAGAAGCGGTATAGAAATAAGTAAAACAAGAAGATTTGTACATGGATTTCTAAAGAATTTAAGAGGACTTATATCAATCAAACACGGACCACGAAAATGTGAAGAAACGTTGTTTGTGCCGGATTGATATAAGGAACAGAAATTTCGATGTTGAAGCAGTAGTAGAAAATAATATTATATGAATTTGGGAGTAGAGTAGGAACTACCAGAAAAATCTGAGTGAGAAATGAGACCTTTAGGGACATGAAAAATGAAACAGCCATAGAAAAATATAAGTTACAATCTTTTTGGGTATGTGAACAGAGGATGGAAATGTGATACCAAGATCGCTGTTTGATATAAATAAGAGTATCGAGATAAACATAGTGATCTGAAATAGTGACAGGAGAGATATGTAACGGCACACCAACCAATTATTTGACTATGATCTAAAACTAACGAAAATATATATTTTAATAGTTTCAAAGACTCTGACAAATGTTTCTTTTAATACCTCATGAGTTCTTAGTGTTTGATTTCAGTCAAGAGTAAAGTATTTCGTTTCGTTTAATTTAGTAGTTATTTTGCATTATTTATAGAAGCACCAGGAACTCGGGCGTGTCTAGATAGGCTAGAGCCTGGTGTTAAATCTAGCAATCTAGTTGGCTTGTAGCTGATTTAGGTAAGAATTAATCTGCGAATATCAGCAGTCCTAGTTGAAAACATTAAGTGAAAGGGGACGACCCACATGTAAAATTGACAATAGGTTAGGATCGAAAAGTAAGAACTAACAACGTTACGACGAGTGCTAGAATTCATTATATATCCAAGATACGGGGACTGAACATGCACTTTATTTCAAGACGAAGCATTACAGCATTAAACGGATTATAAACGCAAGTATTACTGAAGAAAACACTATTTCTGGCATTTAAAGGGTTAAAACGTTAATGAAAGCAAATACTGAAGAAGGTTTATATAAATATTGAAGTTATAATTGTACTAACTGAATGGACGTTATTGTGAATGAATATTTATGATGAAATTAGTACTTCTACTGGCAAAGCAAAACAGTTTATTTCTCGAAACTTTCTCTAGTTGACCTGGAAACTTTTCATTTACAGAGTTAAATATAATGATTTTATCTCATGAAGCCTGTCATAAAAGTAACTCTTTTTATTTGCATAAACTTTTCCCTTCTATTTTGATCACATACAACAGTTTTCTGAATAAGATACTCAGCGGTGACTAATGTTAGTTAATTACTATAAAAAATGTTCCTAAGTCAAGGTATAATTGTATCGAGAACAAGATGAACTCGGATTTATATATATACTCTCATCAAATACGATACCTTTAAAGGTATACGGACAGGAATCTTCAGGCAGGCTTACTTTGTTCCAACAGACCCCAGTAGTCTGGGGCCATGATTGCCTATTCCTTATCTCTTATTACTTACAATATTCTTGATGTCTCTAATTTCAGTAAAAAATTAGTCGATCTTGAAAGACTTAAAATGTTAATTATGATCCAACTTTCAAGTTTTTTTTTTTTTTTTTTTTTTTTTTTTTTTTTTTTTTTTTTTTTTTAAGTTTCTTCCGAAAACTTTGTTCTTTCCTCTTATGTGTGAAAAATGTTCCGTTCATGCCTTATGAGTCCATTTAATTTCAATCATATAGTTTCATGCTTTATCTTTTCATTATTCTAGAAATTTTGAGCTGTAAACTTACTGACTGCTACATTCAAATTTGGGAGAAAAGCTAAAACATTTTGAAATGACTAACCTTAAATTCAAACGCGCGTGACCTTATCAGCCGCGTAACCTTAGAGGGTATTGCTGACGTCTAGGTGATGTAGTTTAAATCTTTGGTCTTTGTGTCTTGTTGGCCTTGAAGTCATTATACTCTGGAGAAGATTATGCTTAGGAATGGGAAGGAATTTGGCCATAGCCTTTTGGAGGAACCATCCCGGAATTCGTCTGGAGTAATTTCTAAAAATCTGACTTGCTGGACCGTGGAGCGTCTTTTTCAATGAGAGCTCACCCAACATATTTATGGAATTTTAATTAGCTGCGGCAATCGTATCGTTTGTGGCAATCTAACCTGTTAACGGTCACTAGAGGTTGGAGAGTACTGCGTGCAAAAAAACCCGAAGATATTTGGCCATCGCCTTTTGAAGGAACCTCCCCTACAAGGAGGGATTTCGAAAAAACGATGGAACATCAAAATTTGGAATGCCGGACGGGGATTCGAACCCACGTCCTCCAATAGTGCAATCTAATGATGGGAACCTGCAGTTATACTTGGGATTCGACCCCAAGGAAATTTGCAACTTAGTTTTCAATGGTTCTAACCAAAGTCAAAAGACTTATTTTTGGAATGATATATTTTTTCTTGAAGAAATCATTGCTAATAGCAGTTTCGCTATATGATACGGAGAATCTAATCGTAAAGATGTATGCTTCTTGTAACCTCTGGAGTGTGAGCACACAGTCTCAGTGTCCAGCAGGTGTCAGCACTTGTAGCGTGCGTTCGGCCTGTCTGCCCGTCTATTTCTGCGCCCGCGGCGCCTGGCTGGTCCTATTGCTACAGGCCTTATTTTAGTTGTGGGTACCCGCGCTGCACGTGTACCTTGACGCAAGCACCCACTTAGAAGCCTCGCATACTGCACGCCTTTACTAGCACGGTTTTACACCTCTATCTCACTACCGAGTAACAAATGTGGGAAATGGAAAATTTTACATTTGACATTAGGTGAACCGTGCTCATCTGAGATTCATACAACTTGGATTTAGATCTAGGCATAAAATTATAACTCCATTAACAACATGACGTATGGCTTTCTAATGAGATTCTTATAACGTCTTGTGCATGTCGAGACGAGACACAGTTAAACTTAAATGTCAATTTTAATTTAAAAGTCGTCGAAAATATTTTCTATATTAGCTTTACTGTGAATCAATCAATCGTGCAGCATTATATAATTTTAATAAAATTCGCAAAGAGGGTTCTGTGCCGATTTATACTTCACGCTGTATTAAAAAATTTAATTAACTTTGAACAAACATGATAACATTATTTATAACCTACAGAAGGATGAGATGAGTAGCGTAAAAGTAAGAGATACTTGTCAGTTTCTTATCTCTTATCGGGAGTCACGACCTGCAACTAGGTGTCTCTTAACGACCTACAATTGGCTAATTTCAAAGGACACAGATCCTCGACTGACGAGACATCATACAGAATGCACGATTACCTCAAATTCAAAACTGTTGTCACACATAAAAATTACGTAGATTATTACATCATCATATTAACACCCAATTAATTTAGAGAAGGCGCCAACTTATCATTTACCATCTCCTTCATATAATACGAAATCATTATGGCTGCGTGCGCTAAGGCGTCACCACCCTGGTCCGCATTAGGGAACCAAGTTCGTGTCCTGGCCCCATGTGTCGTCACATTCTGATTTCTGTTTTTAGGCGGCTTCCTGCAACCACCTAGGCGAAAGGTGGGGCGGTACTCAATTTCCGCCTCGTATACTGTATATTTCACAAATAAAAATACATATATCATAGAAAACATAAGTTACACATATCTCATCAAATTGAATCTTGGACGAAAACTTGGTTTTCTTACCGAGCGTGGTGCGTAAACGGTTAACGTTCTGGCCTCGCATTCGGGAGAACACCGGTTCGAATCCCCGTCCGGGCATCCAGATTCGGGTTTTCTATGATTTCCCCGAATCACTCCAGATGAATGCCGGGATGCTTCCTTCAAAATGCCATAGCCAAATTCCTTCCCGTTCCTTGTCCCCGCTCCCATCCCGCCTCTAATGACCTCGACGTCGACGAGGCGTAAAGCCGTAAGTAAAAAGAATGGTTTTCTTCCACAATACGGATTCTGCCAGCTGTATCTTCTTCCGTTAATCAACTAGGTTGAAGCTGCTGCACGTTAGTTTGCAGCGAACATCTCCAACAAGAGGTTGTGTCATCTATGAGTGGTGAGATACTACGAGGAGTCTGTGGACACATTAACTGATATAATGTTACATGAAATTTCTTGCGTTCCACTGTAAAAATTAATTGATGTGAACATTCTGAATGTATGTACATGTGCTGTGTCATAATATCCGAGTTCAGTACTGGAGTATTCGATGTTAAGTTTGGAAATCATTGCACATAAAAAGTTGTTGGTATTTGATGATTTTAATTGCAGAATTAGCGAAAATTTATAGCATCTTAAACCTAAACGTGATGACTGCCATATCGTCTGATGAGAAGTAAGTGAACTATGTTAAAGATAAAGTTTGTTAGTATATGATTATGTGTAAACAGTATGAATAAAAAAAAAACCATTAATATATTTTTATTTCCTTTTTTTTTACCTGTCATTGGGCGATTAAAAAATCACAGCACATGAAGAATTATAAAATATTTGTGCTTTACAAATTATTCTCGATAAATTATTTTTCATGAGTTCTCGTAGTGGCAAGCATCCTAAATCTTTAGTGTTGTAGCGGATCTTATTCTGGATAATCTTTTGGAGCTATAGAGTCTTCTCCAGTGCTTTCACGTACGTATTGGCATCATCTTGATTTGTATGTATAATAATACATGTCTACTGAAGTTTATACCCGTAGCGTTCCAGGGTACACCATGATTATTTTTGTCAGCCATCCAACTGTTCAGTTTCTACAGCTGGCGACAATAGGAGGATACTATTTGGCCTTATTGTACTACACACACGTCGAACCTGTTGAATCCCTGTGCGTCCAATAAAATACTTACCTTGGTAATGGGCGACAATGATTAATTATTACTTCGTGGTGCGGCATTAGAAGCCGAGAAGTTGTCTGCCTAGTAAGAGAACGAATCAAGCATTTCTTTTTTTAACTATGTGATTGCCTCTTTAAGTCTTTACCTACTTCATACGAAGTATCAACGAAGGTCATTAGAGACCAGAATATAATTTTTTGTTTCTCCTACTATGATATATTTTGTTTCTAAAAATGTAATGTTAATTCATGTTTTTTTATAGGTTTACTTCATAATCTGATAATTTTCTACGATTTTTCGCCAGGCTTCATGAATAAAACAACATATTCGTTTTTAATTATTTTTGAGATTTGAATCCAAGGCAGCCTGCCACTGTGGCTGTTTCAGTTGTTCATGGTTTCCCGAAATCACTCTAAGCAAATGCCGGGTTGGTTACTACAAAAGTCCATTGCCGAATTTCTTTCAGTTCTTTTCCCTCATTCCTTTCACGTTTCTAAAAAATTCTGTGGTTAAAACAGGCGTGGTGATTAAATAGCTTCACACCCTTAATAGTTCTGGAAATTTCCATGACTCGTACAAACACCACATGATTCGTGATTTAACTTGGCTGAAAAAAAATAATTTTAGCTCTGAAATAGTGGTTCCTCATAATAATACTTGAAAATCGCCTTCAAATTGGCTCTGATGCTAACTCCTGAAACTGATACGGTTTTAAACTGAGTAACAACAACCGGAAAAAAGTGCATGCATTAATAGTGAGCATATCTGAAAATAATAAGTATGGACCATGAACATTTATAGCGCTGAAGATGAAGGAAGCTGTGAGTGCTTCAGATAACTTTGAGAATTGTTAATGATTACGCATATGATGCATCTATTCGAGATAGAAACTGTAGTCGCATTTTGGATCCCGCTCCATGGTGAAACGAACCCGGTGTGACGAAACTGACAGGCTCTACTTCCAACCAACCAGATCTGTTTACAGAACAGCTGTGTTCCCAAGGCCGACGCCATTTGTCAACATGTCACCGCCACCGCGAAACAGCCGACTAGCGTACTCTGGTGGAGAAATCGTATCAGAAACTACCTCGTTGACATGTCTGCACAGGGTCATCTTAGGACAGGTCAAGGAGACGGAGCGGCCGTTGGTGCTAAGCAGCGATAGCTTGTTGCGTTGATCAGGGGTTGGATTGAAATCGCCATCTTTTTAAAAAAGTTTACTTACCTCTTGAAATTTGGAAGACTGTCATTATAAGATGTTCTTCATGTTCTTTTTTATATTTTACTGAAATCTCAATACGAAAATGTGAGTAAAGATGAAATTCTGATTACTTCTAGAAGGTGTAGATGCCATGATTCGTTAAAATGAAGTTCTGGTGCTTATTAGAGGACTTGAATATATTAGCTGAATTATTTTTGCAGTTATACGGGTGAATTTATTTCGACTGAGAGTAACCGCAGATTTCTCTCACCAAACAATCACTGCTCGCGCTTACGTTTGTGAATCGTAAACTGTGAAATTAGAATAAGGAATGATATTCCGCATTGCAGCCAACATCTTACGTCGAAATTCACTGTGCGTGTTGTATGATTCCTAATTTTGAGTTATTAATAAATGACTAAATTCTCTTAATGCTGGTTATTGATTTCTTAATAGTCATTACTACATGTCTAATTGCGGTGGAGTGCATGCTTCGGTGGTAACATCCCTAAAACCTTGTTCTCTCCTTTCTTGTTTTTTCTCTGGAATTCTTTGAGCATAATTTGCTCACGCACCTACTTTTATCTCTTACGAATTTGAATATTTAGCTTGAATTGACTGTGAATACTATATGTGATGTGATCATATGAACCTAAACGTATTGTTGGTGTCCGTTGTTGGCTTCGCTGCAGTTGTTGTTGGATGAAATTTACCTGGAACAAGGCAAAAATTATATCAAAACATTATCAAACCACAAAAAAAAGTTATAAATTCAGATACGTACGCCGTTTTAGACTTAAAAGTGGACGTGTTAGCTGAAATGCTAGTTGCATCTGAAGAAAGTGTCATACATATTACTTAGGGTTGTCAACTTATTTAGAAAAAATAAAGTATATTTATCTTTTTAAGAGGAAAATAAAAAGTATTTTTAAATTTAGGCATTTATGGCCTTCAGTACATATTAACTCGCACTTACGGGACTAACTATTATTTTTGGTTTCATTTCGAAGTACCACATTCCAAATCTGGAATTATAAATTAAAGGACGTTCTGTTTCTCTCTTCCCACCACTTTGCATTCATTTCGTTTCGTCATAAGCACTAATAGGTCGTTTGGAAATTAACAAAGCATATGAGCTTTCCGTTTCTCGAATTGTATAGTTTACCAGAAATAAAGTGTTTCCGCATATTTTAACAGAAGATGTTGCTCACAATAATCTGAAAATGATTGAAAATCGATATTGACTGACTTACCTTTCTAGTTCCAGCTGACGCAATGGTAAAACTCACAGCGCAGATACTGCAATTTGCAAAGAATTTATTTTTAGAATCCTTTTCGATACAATTATATGTTTTCTGCCATAAATCTTTATATTTTTGTAATTGATTATGTTGCTTCAATTTTGTTTTATTTGGAGCTACTGATGTATCCCTTATCACTACCACAAACTGAATCTGAATTACTTGCCATTTTAAACAGTGTAAAAGAGAAATAATGTCCAACCTCAAAACGACGATAAACAGAAGAAACAGCAAATTCTCCGCTCTCAGTAATCTCATTACTGACATCCACCGTTTTGTCCAGAAATAATGGCGAGCGGACACGAGTCGTCTCAAATGCTACAGTGTGGACAATTCGCTCTTGTCGTCTCGGTTTCGAAGTGGTTAAGCACACAGATCAAAGGACAAGAGCGGACAAAAAATCCCTGGCCAGTAGGAACTTTTTCTTGCAAGTTCCGTTCCATGTATTGTATACTTTACTCGAAATAACGTATTTTCGCATACTTTATTTTTAGGAAAGTATAACGACCAAAAATAAAGCATTATACTTTATAATAAAGTATGGTTGGCAACACTAGTATCACTGCACATCCATACAATAACAGAATGAAAATACTACACCTGTATCGCGTGTTTACTGTTTACTCAGTTTTTATTTTTACTTGTCAGTGATACCACAAGTAGTCACAATTAACTATACAGAATCGTTAGTTAACGTATTGGTATTACTACGCAACTAGCTATCGATAATCCAAAGTCACAACTTCCAGCAATGGCGGTAACACATCTGCGTTTGCACCATCTCAAACTGTGCGACATTTTATAAAAATAATTTTCAGCCAAATATGAACTAGAAAAAGAAAATTAAATTGTTACGATACTGTAATCATGTCTGAAGAGGTGAGTAAAGATTTTCAAAAGCTGACGATTCAGTCACCACCTTGTCTATCTACAAAGGTTGCAACTGCTCTCTTTGTCATTCGAATTTAATGTCAGTTTTGGGTCCACCGTATAAGTTTTCTGTGAGGTGCAGATTCCACGTGAGATTATGTTTGCTTTCTGAAAGAAGTAATCTTCGATCGTTTAGTTTTTCAGTTCGATTTTCCTGTACGAAATCGTTTTGCTTCATTCATTTACTTTTTCAGTCTTCTGCACCTCTTTCATGTTTTTTGTTTGCTTATGACATTTCGCCTTGTTAACGTTGAGGTCATTGAGGTAATTGAGATCATTAGAGGCAGGAAAGGACTGGGCTCAAGAAACTGGAAGTATTTCAGCCATGACATTTTGAAGAAAGCACCCCGGCATTTGGGAAAACCATAGATATATATATATTTTTTTTACATATGGCTTTACGCGTCGTCGACGTCGAGGTCATTAGAGGCGGGATGGAATAAGGAACGGGAAAGAATTCGGCCATGGCCTTTTGAAGGAAGCATCCTGGCATTAGCCTGGAGTGATTTGGGGAAACCATGGAAACCCCAAATCTGGATGCCCGGACGAGGATTCGAACCAGCGTCCTCGTGAATGCGAGGCCAGAACGACCATAGAAACCCAGATCTGGATGCCCATACGGGGATTCGAACCTAGACTGAAAGGTAAGCATAAAAACTGCTAATGATGCTTCGATGAACTAAACGAAACGTATTCCTAGAATGAATATGAGTTTACGCCTTTTTAAAATTATAATCATTTGTTAACAACAATTAAAGCTGAAGTTAAGGATCCCACGAGACGAGGTCTTAGAAAGGTATTTAATTTAATTTTAATTTAATTGCAATGGAGCACAGACTCCGGTGGCAATTTCATGTTTGCCCTAGTTGAAGTGTTTGAAACGGACCCGTCTGCTTATAACCCACTCACAGCTGTGTGACGTCATCAGCGCTGCTGTCCAGTAATGCTGTTGACGTTAGTTGCACTAAGTATGTGGAGCGCTACTGCTGGGACTCATCATTTGTTTGACTTGTTTGTTTTCGGCGCTTCCCCACGACATAAATTCCGACAGGATACGTACTGCACAGCCTCAGTTGACGTAGACCTAGGTGGCATATAGCCCACTCGGAATGTTAATAAAATGGTTTTTCTTACGGCGAGCCGTTGTTTTCAGTGCATCAGTCAGCGCACGGTAAACAATTTAGAATACACCGCTCGACGCGAGAGCTGAATAGGCAGGGCCTCGTATCGCCAGCCAACGGTCTAGGACACACTATACTAATGGCAGTCGCTAGCAAACAGGTGCGAAGGCTCCAACGGAAGAGGATCAAAGCAACCCTCTCAGAGAACTCAAGCGCTATTTTTAAGTCATATAAATCAGTCCTCTATACATCTTCCTGGTAAACAATTACACGAACGCGAGACATTGCGCAGCTTCTACAAACCTCATTAAAATTTCTTCTCTTAGATACAGACAGAGTAGAAGATACCTTCGGTAAAGGTTGGAGGTGTTGACTTTCAAGAAAACTTCGGCCGTTTGTGGCTGACATAACACGATTACAGTACTCACGTAGCTTAAGACACAATCACTGCTTACTAATGACTTCTTCTTCTTCTAAACCACCTTTTAACAACATTTTGTGCTTGGCTGCCTTTGATGAGTTTTACTAACCGTCGGCATGGCCAAATGTGGAGTTTTCGATTTACGACCGCACGCCCTTGCTGACGACTGGTCGTACTACGTACTAGCGATGGAAGTGAAGTGTTGTCATCTGTCTGAGAAACGTGCAACTATGTTCGGCGCTTGATAAATGTATTTTTTGTATGTAAATTGTTTAGTTTATGATACAGAGATTGGTAACCGTGTCAACATTTACATTAATGGCTGCGGAAACCTCGTAAAAACTGCAGCCAGCACGGCTGGTGCCAGGTCCCATTGTATCTCCCAGATCCAGAGTGGGGCGCACTCGAGGGCTAACTAATGGCTTACGTACAAAATAGTTGATGTAACTGAATGATAGTATATTGATAATATGCTGAAGATGCAAAAATAATTAAATTTTGGGTTATATCAAACGGTTGTCAGCAATTATTAATTGCACCAAATCAGAGATGGTAATTCAATAATCAGGCAAAAATGAAGGTACTTCTTTTCACAACTGTTAACATTGACACATGCAGAATACAAAAAATTAACATATAAATGTTCGGAATGCGCGCCGTCCAGCTAATAGAACATAAGACCGACACATATACAAAAGTGTCACACAGTGCTATTTCAAAATATGAACAGTATACTGGCTGGTTCAAGACAAAACTGCACAATGCAGTGTATTAATAGTTTGAAAGAGATATAAAAAAAACAAAGGCTGCTAAAATCGTTGATGGGAGTGTATAGTAAAAAAAATAATGACATGTATATACATTCCACAGATAAGCAAACCTCTGATAAAGCTTCTGAGAATGAAGTGAAACGCATTAGGTGAATTAATAAATGAACGAAAAAATGATCTGCATTGCCAGTCATTATTCATAACCAATACTAATAAAAGGCTAAGCTTGGTCATTGCATAGCCATATCCGTCACGCAACCAGCCTTAATTGCTGGATTAAGAACGGCCGTAGTTGTTACAACATATAGGTTATGGGTATTATTTAATAACAGTTCTATTTAGTTAAGCATCCACGAAGAAATGAATTGTTGAAACACTAAAAACAAAGTATTTATTGCCTTTAATACTACTATGAATTATTAGGTACTTTTTGTTTATTTATATTCAGTCGATGTAGATGTTTTCTTATATTCCCTGTCCAGGGATACTGCTGCCACAGTAAACTAAGAAATATGGAATACATTATGTCAGTTTAAACCTTATTTAATAACAATTAGTTAAGCAACTGCGATCAAATGAACTGCTAGTACTTTACGTTCAACCACTTATTTTTGATCGTCTTACCAGATATTTATATTCGATGTTGATGTTACCGCCATATTCCATGTGACTGTTATAGTAAAATTGGAGAACCTATTTTCCAGTACTCTGCGTCGAAACCATCGTGTTTGACGGGATTAGAAGCTAGTAGATTTATAAATTCCTGTCTCCGATTGAGGAAAATGATCTAAGGAATCCAGTTATTAAATTAAAATATTGGAAGTAGCAGAAATTCTGATAATTACTTGAAAGTAGAGAAATGTAGGATACACAAACCGATTAGAATTGCAGAAAGATTATGGGAATGTAGGTCCACCATTGCCCTCACTGGACAAAGTATTTCATTGTACTGTTCGCAAGTCTGCAATAAATTCAATTCAAATTAAACCTGCGTCCAGTATCTGCCAGACAATCCCAAACCAAGGTCGTGTGTGATTTATAAAACATTTGGTGTATGAAGCTTTGAGTTGATAATTGTTACAATGTCCTAAAAATTTACTCATTTCGCTATTATTATACATTTATCAGTCGCGTTAAAGTTCTAAATTGTGATTGTTGGTGCAATGTAAATGCAGCGGTGTCACAAGGAGCTGATGTTTTGAACACTTGATGAGTCAAGGTGTGACGGTCAGTTACTCAATATTACTGGCGTCACATTATATCTCAGAATTGAGGTCACAGCCTGTGACGTGGTTCTGACTGGCGGGGAGCCACGTTTTTGCCAAGATGGCAGCACCATCGGATCGGAAAACGAAACTCTAGCTTAATCGGTAGCAACCGATTGATAGGTAGTGGGATGTTTCAAAGGTATATTGTATGAAATTATTGCCTGGTAGAACCGGAAGGATAGTTCTGTCAGAAGAGTTTCAATTGGCCGCGTAATCCACCTTTCGTCAGCCTCGAAAGTGTATTGGTTAATACGCTGGCTTCGTGTTTGGTAGGTCACCGGTTCTATTTATTCCTCGGGAATGAGCGGTTTTAATTAAGTATTTTGTTTGCCTTTTATTGTTTGTACTGTTGAGAACAATTTTCTTCTTCTTCACCATCTTTATCCAACATTTTGGGGTGGGCTGTCTTCCAAGAGTCGGCTTGGTGAAATTTGGAACTACCATTTTACGGCTGCATGCCCTTCCTGACACCAAGCATTTTATATCTACTTCCAGGTCGTACTAACTACTAACGGTGGAAGTGAAGTGTTGGTGTTTGTCTCTGAAAGGTGTAACTACGTTCAGCGTTCGATAAGTGTGTTCTTTGGTTGTGAAATGTGTATGAACGGAGACTGGAGACCGTCCTGGCAGTGACCTTGATTGTTGTGTATCGTAGTAATTTGAGCTTAAGAATTACGTAAATGCCTGCAGTACCTATAAATAACAAATAAAATACTTCCTATAGTTCGTTGAAATAAGTGATCATCATTTAGTCCTTATACTCATTAATGCTATTAATATTTACGTTGGAAAACAGACTTATCGTAATGTTTTCAGTAAATGTCATTGGTTCAGATAATACTTTGAGGCCACCAGGAGAACAAAGAGGTTGGTAAACAAAGTTTTAGAGTGTCAGCATTTGTTAGAAGTTGTAAGCAGATGACCGAGGCAGCTAACTGCAACGCATGGTTGCGAACATGTTAGGCGCTTGTTGCAACCTTACCTGTGATTTAATATCTCAGTACGGAACAGAAAACTGTATGTGCTTTGAACCCAAACTAATCTCCATTCCAAACGACATAAGGGGGAAAAAATATTAGAGTAGGAATCATATTTACCCGAGGTATTCTATTCTATCATTGCGACCCGAGTACATTGGAGGAAGAATTATCTTACTTCATTAGTAAAAAATCAGAATTTGTTCGCGTATTACTGAATGAATTCATGAATAAACTACGTTGTCTTCCTATCAGACAATCCCAGTTAAATCTTCGCATCAGTTCTGTGTGATTTTTATAAGTACTGCGAAAACAATCACAAACCATGCTGCTCTTCTCTCCACATTTTCGAAACTATTAATCGATCCCTTACGATGCGAATCCCATACGGCACAACAATAATCCAGATGGGGACGCATGAAATTTTTATACGTTATTTCCTTTACAGATTCTAGCTGTGTATCGTGGTTTGGAACTACTTTTTTCAGTGACCGATGTTATGTGCTGATACCATTTTATCTTGGTTTGAACTGTTACCCTTACTTATTTAAAGGGTGCAACATCCCAAAGAATTGAACAACTTACTTCTACTCACAGACAAAGATAGAATTAAAATACATGCGCTAGAGATCAGTTTCATTCCGGCTGTCCATAGATCTAACTGTCAAGAATATTTTTGTGTTAGACCACTTGGCCACTGCGATTTTATTCGAGTTGCTGAGATTGAGAGAGGTTTTTAGTTGGCTTTATTGTTGGCTGCAACTGCCCCACTAGTCACTTATCTGTAAAACGATTGTATACTTAGGTTTGTTCAAATCGGAGCTTACGTCGTCAGAGGGTGTTACTGTCCCTAATCAACCATCCGGAGGCATCATCTAATTCACTACCAGTAAAGTAATAGAGTTTTAAGTTCACTCAATAACACGATTATGTTCACATCGCAGTAGGGAACAATAGCGCTGTTACCTAAATATAACACAGCTAATTACAGCAATCGGCGTGGTACGACAGACCTCCGCTGTATTCGTATCTATGTGTTCTCCGCAATTGAATTGTTGATTGAATACTCCAGTAAGGTGCGTCGTAGACCAGTATTTGTTGTTGATAAGACGGCCAATTACTTTCCTCCGTGAGTGTCTAAATGTGATTATTGTTGTTAAGTGTTGTTTTGTTTTATATACACTGAAGAGTCTAAGAAACTGGTACACCTGCCTAATATCGTGTAGGTCCCCCGCGAGCACGCAGAAGTGCCGCAACACGACGTGGCATGCACTCGACTAATGTCTGAAACAGAGCTGTAGGGAATTGACACCATGCATCCTGCAGGGCTGTCCATAAATTCGTAAGCGTACGAGGGGGTGGAGATCTCTTCTGAACGGCACGCCGCAAGGCATCCCAGATATGCTCTATAATGTTCATTTCTGGGGAGTTTGGTGGCCAGCGGAGGTGTTTAAATTCAGAAGAGTGTTCCTGGAGCCACTCTATAGCAATTGTGGACGTGTGGGGTGTCACATTGTCCTGCAGGAATTGCCCAAGTCCGTCGGAATGCACAATAGACATGAATGGATGCAAGTGATCGGCCAGGATGCGTGCTTACGTGTCGCCTGTCAGAGTCGTATCTACACGTATCAGGGGTCCCATGTCACACGCCCCACACCATTACAGAGCCTCCACCAGCTTGAACAGTACCCTGCTGACATGCAGGGTCCATGAATTCTTGTGGTTGTCTCCATACCCATACACGTCCATCCGCTAGATACAATTGGAAACGAGAATCGCCAGACCAGGCAACATGTTTCCAATCATCAACAGTCCAATGTCGGTGATGACGGGCCTAGGCGAGGCGTAATGTTTTGTGTCGTGCACTCATCAAGGGTACATGAGTGGGCCTTCGGCTCCGGAAGCCCATATCGATGATGTTTCATTGAATGGTTCGCATGCTGACACTTGTTGATGGCCCAGAATTGAAATCCGCAGCAATTTTCGGAGAGGTTGCACTTCTGTCAAGTTGAACGATTCTCATCAGTCGTCGTTGGTGCCGTTCTTGCAGGATCTTCTTCCGACCGCAGCGATGTCGGAAATTTGATGTTTTACCGGATTCTCGATATTCACGTTACACTCGTCAAATGGGTGTACGGGAAAATCCCAACCTCATCGTTAACTGTTAGATGCTGTGACCCGTCTCTCGTGCACCGACTATAACCCCACGTTCAAACTCACTTAAATCGTGATAACCAGCCATTGTAGTAGCAGTAACCGATCTAACGTCTGCGCCATACACCTGTTGGGTATATAGGCGTTGCCGACTGCAGCACTGTACTCTGAGTGTTTACATATCTCTCCGATTGCATACCCATGCCTATACCAGTTTCTATGGCTCTTTAGTGTATATCTATATGGAACAAAGAAGAGAGTGAAACCTGGTAGCGACCAAGTCAGATCTACTCTTCAAGAAAACTATTGGTGGCAGCCATCTTTTACGGGGTGGTCAGTACCAAAAGTGTCATATGCAGAAAGTTTTGAAATTCAACCGAGGTGTTTGGCAGATGAGTGTAATTAGAAATTGTGCACCAACACTTCTCCTACACTGCAGGTCATTCCCTGGATGATGAAAATTATTTCCACCAACGAGGGACGAACGAGCCAAACCCATATCAGATATTGTCATAATTTTTAGCGACCTAGGCCAACGAGACGGGTTGATATTAGTAACTTTCTTTTGCTATTTAAATTCTTTTGCCATAGGTCTCTGTCGGTAATAATAAAACGAGAAAAGAGAAAGATATCATAACAAGACGCTCTGCCTATTATTGTTGCGCTGGGTGTCCGGCTCCATGACTAGAGCAATGTACATTCGATTATGAATGTTGTTAAGGTAGTGGAAAACATTTTAAACCTTAATTGAAATCTGATTAAGTGGTGAATGAAGTTGTAGCCGGCAATTTTACTGTGTGCATTGATTCGGCGTTATACTGGACACGAAGTTAACTTGGGAACCTCAACTCAGATACCTCGTCAGGTAAATAGATGGGCTGAGATTCTGTCATAAAAGACGTTAACCTATTTGGTGTTCTTCTATAGTCTGATATATGGCGTAAGGATGCGGGGAAGAACTAATGGATACATAAGAATCCTAAGATGTAAAAAGAGTGGATTGTGCATTTTTGCTGGAGCTAGAGTCATGTGATCCTCTGTACACACACAACTGCATATCCTTACGGTACAATATCCTATACATGGTAGCCAACTTAGGAGAATTACTTTGTAATTTGAACGGCAGACAGGAAGAAGTTCATTATCATGATACAGAGTACTGTAACAATTTGGCTTTTGCTCACCCACCAAGCTCGGTCAGATTTTTGTAATCATCTGCAAATATTGTGTTACTGTTCTGAGTATACGCCTCAAAATTCACTAGGAACTTAATTTTTTGTAGTTTATTTATTTATTCGTCCAATAATTATAGAAATTGCATGTTACAGATCAGGTAGAAACATTAAGTGCTGAATTGAGACAGTTACTTCTGGACAGAAAAATTCCACATAAAGTAATACAACACACGATTTGTCAAAACTGGCATACGGGTTTGAAACTTCGCCACTCAACATATTAACAAAATACGAGCCACAGATATGAAGTAAGGATAAACCAGGACAAAACATATAAGAATTTGTAGAGGATAGAAAATAATTCGGGATAGGAAAACTCAGACCACGCAATGACATAATGAGATAAATGGTACTAGTATGAGACGGCAATATCTTTACATGAAGGTGAATGGAAGAAGGCTTGCAGGAAATAAAGAACAACATGGCTGGAAACAGTTAAAGAAGAAATAAGAAGGAGAGCAATGGACTGTTGCTGTGCAGAAATTGGACAGCGGTGAAATTAGTACTGTATTGTAGATTATAGAGCAACGAATCAAGAAATCAAGAGCCGAACAGACGGTACATAAAAATGATCCTTGGACCGAGAAAATTCACACAACTGTTAATGGGGACACGAATACGGCCTTAGTTGTAATTTTTCAGCTAAAAAGTTGGGAATGCCGAACCCATTGAAATATATAGTAAAATAATGTACAATAACCAAGTTGACAGAATTGCAACATACAGTATGTCGATCCGCGGAAGAGATGGAAAACGACGTACAGACAGAAAAAATATATGTGCATTCGGAATTGATAATGTAGTTAAGGTACGGAAAAACTGTATAAATGTATTTGAAACATAAATTAAAAATCCCATTAAATACTTATTTGAAACCTAAGCTCTTTTTAATACTAAGAAACCTATTTAATATTAAGAACTTATTTATTTTGTAGAAATGAATGCTGGTAAAAAATTGCAGCTGTTGAAATATTGCACATGATCTATACGGCTAGTAAAAGTAGTTAGGTAATAAACTTCATATCACGCGATGCACACGTGAACAGTTTTACGGCACGCCAAGTTTTCAGAGGCGACCGCTGAAAGACGAACGGCCGGCAACTGTGTTACAAACGGTGGGTGGTCGCCAAAAATACTATTACACGTGTGCATTACTGTGACGGCCAGACATAAGATTAGAAGCAAGTAATTTCACTTAACGCATGGATAGGCACCTGCTGACGTGTAGACGACTATGATGACTTAATATTTTTCAAATTACGAGGGTATTCTACAAACATTTCTGTTCTAGTATACTAAGCAATTTCGAATATTTTATTTAGTGGCCAATTAAATGTTGAGTTATTACTTTTTGATTTTTAATACTGATTTCAATCGTAATATTAGTGGATCAGATATCCGATATGACCACCATTACGTCTCATATCTTTATCAAGATTTTCTATATTGTTTATTGTCTTAAGGCACTTACCTCCGTTGTCTCCTTAGAGTAAGGAGGGCGAGTGTTAATATACCCGACCGGCTACCATGATTTTGGTTTTTCACGGTTTCTCGAAATCACTCTAAGTGAATGCCAGGATGGTGCCTTCAAAAGGCACCATTCCTTTCCGTTTCGTGATCCACATTCTCACACGGTTCTAATGATCTAGAGACCTAGACGTTGACAAGCCTTGAAGTCTGAAGAAAAAACAGAAGTTTCGCTGCAGGCCTCATGGATTAATATTCGCACTTCCATTATTTTTTTGCGGATTAAATGTTTTCGAGAAAATCCGTTCTTAAAGAGTACCCAAAGAGAACAGATATAAAGGTTCCTATCCAAACAACTGGCTTGTCAGTTTGATCTACACGCAAAGCAATCACGAAATCGTTTTTGGATGACTCGGGCACTAACCTTCTCGTGCAAAAAGTCCAAAACAACATTCATTGAACGTAGTCTGGCTCCAGCATGCATAGACCACTGTGTTTGTAATTGGGTTCTTTCGTCTTCCTTTGTCGGATAAGTTAAATGAACTGGCACACCATAAGCGCAGTCGGGAAAAGCGAGAGGTAATATACGCAGTCTATAGTTATCGTCAGCAAGAAAGGAATGCTGGAAAACGTTTTAATAATAGCGGATATAATCTCTCCGTAGTTTAATTTCACTATCACTAATTGGGTAAATTTTAATATGTAAGTACTACAGCACTATTGACACTTTGCTGAGAACCATAAAGAAATAATACAAAATATGGTAGTTTGCACTTTTTTTCCTTGTATAGTTTAAATTTAAATTGAGAAATGAATAACTGACTGTTTCGTGGATCAGGCTGTATATTTAAAAAAAAATCAAGAAATATTATAAAAATATATTTTCTTATAGATTAATATTAAAACACGTATTGCAACATTTGCCGGGAGACCTAGAAGGGTTCGATCGCCGAAGTGACTCATCTCCAAACGCCGCGCATTCAACTTCTGTCATGCCAATTGATTAATCTAACTGCATAAATTTAGCAGGTAAGGAATATTCAAAATTTAACGTCGATTTTGAAAAAAAATCGTAAGCCCTCTGTAGTAATTAAAAAAAAGCTTTTAAATAAAGAAAGGATGAGTTAAAGAACTTTGAAAATACCAGGTGGGACCGAGTGGGTTTTTTAATTCCCATATCAGATAGCTTACTATTGAACCGACTGTCCTCTCTTTATAGAATGTGCGGATCTGTGAATTTAAAAGTGATTCATTTGTCGTATTTTCTTATGAAAACACTATTTGTTCTCGACGTACATATCTTTTCACAAAACCCAAACTATTAAAGAAACTACGTTTATTGAAGCAATGTGACAGTTCCTTTCTCTATGAGATCCCCTGGGTTTTAGCTCGGTGAGAAGATGTGTTTAAACGTACTGCGGGTCATCTCGTTTGACTATGATAACTACCTTCCCACCCATTCCTCTTTCTGCTATCAATGATTGAGCAAGTATCATTTATAACACTACTTTCTTTTACGTTTACTTTATGTGTTCGAATCTAGTGCAGGTTGTGATTTATTTGAGTTTTTGGGAAGTTCCTTCTACCTTAAAGATAATGGTTCGTGTTAGTGTTTTATATATATCAGAATTATTTGGAATCGTAAGCTACTGAAATGAGTTGATATCTTGCTATGTAGGTTGATATAAATGAAGTATGTTTTATTTGAGTATGAAATGAAGCGTTAAAAAGCAGAGGTAGTAACTATGCTCCTTACTCTGGGGCTTCTGGTAACAAATATTTGTGCTGAGAAATAACTCCAAAAGAACTTAAACAGTCGGGTTTAATGTAATATAGGGATTCATTATATCTGTGTTTGTTTGTGTTGTGTTTGGGTAGGATATTAACAAAAACCTCCCTACTAACAGTCAACATAATTTTTCAGCAGTTATCATTTATATGCAGGTCGTGAGCAGTCATAAGCAGTCGATACGTGTTGTCGGATCTCATGAATGTGGAAAACCCTATGGTATTTCTGTTTTTATACTGAAGTAATCTGATAATAAGGTTCGAACATCGCATTCAGGTGGACGCGAATTTGAATCCCGTCCAGTAATCCAGATTTAAGTTTTCAATGGTTTTCCATAATCACTCCAGGTGAATGGTTGGTTGGTTTCTCAAAAGGCCATGGTCGAATTCTTTCCCGTTCCTTGCCCCCAGTCCTTTCGAGCCTATAATGACTTCAACTTTGACGAGGCGTAAACCCATTATAAAAAAATAGAAAAGATTCGGACATTGAGATAGTTATAAACGGAGTTCTATCAGTATACAGAAACTAAGACATCGTGATCACATATACTGTTGAAGTAAATATTTCGAATGTCGAATCTGGAAACTGCAAAGATTATCGCGAGTAATCAGTTTGGAATAACGTGTCGAGTATGGGCGGCTAATCTCGGAATGCTTCTTAGATACACATGTCTGCAAGATGCTGAAACCCTCTGGAGCACACCTGACCATTGACCTGAATCAACGCTCCTTCAGTCTGACACGGGTCCCAGATGCGGCCTCCAATTATATCAAGCACTGGTGCGTCCGATTATGGAATATGCATCCCCTGTATGGGGATATGCCGCAAAAACGCATATTGAGAAGCTGCAGAGAATGCAAAACAAGGCGTTGAAGGGAGCACTCCATCTGCCAATGAGATTCCCGACAGACATCCTCCACGAGACAGCGGGGATCCCGAGACTTCGGGATAGGTATAAAAAAAATAGCAAGACATTTTTACCAAAAAACTGAGGAGAGTGACAACCACCTTATTCGCTCTCTAGGGCACTACGACATATTCGAGGGTCCACATAGAAGAACACTCCAGCTGCTGACAGAAGAAAACTAGTGAGAAAACGACAAATACAGTGCGAAACGGATGCACTTACACTGTTAAATTAAATTAAACTAAATACAAAAAAAAATATAACAAAAAATAAAAGGCTCAACAGAAATGAAAAATATAAAAGTAAAACAAGCACTTACACGGAAACAGCAAATAAAAGAAGGCAATGTCAAGACGGCAAGTACTTCTGACAAGAATCCCTTAACCTAAGGGCTAAGGGAGATTGATAGAGCCTCTAACCAGATATCTCTAATAGCCTAGGATGAAAAATACGTGTCCCATGAATTTCGCAACCACAATTTACACTGTGGTTATTTCTCTATTCTCTGAAATGGGTGGCTGTGTTAATCTATTACCGGAATGCGTGGGACTAGATACTATTAGCACTTTCTCTCAAACTATTGCGTTATAACTCAAAGTATGATTTGGAATTCTACGATAACCGTGTCTCTGCTATTTGTTGATAGATTTTTATGTAGATCGATGAAACAAATCGAAAGTGTTCTCCCTTATTTCTCGAGATATCATTTCTCAAAATTGAGGTAGTTAGGCTGAAATGCGGCATGGACCAAAAAGAAGTTTCGCCGAAGCCAAAAAGAACTACACGCTGGACATGCACGATGGGTGTTTTGTTTTCCTTCTATCGGTTGTGGTCAGATTGAAATGTGTCCAGGACCGGAAGGAAAACGTCAATAAAAGCCCAAGAAACTATACCTACAACTAATTTTTGACAGTCGATATCTCGAGAACTAGATACAAAACTTCACTTTCGATCTGTCTCATCGTGTTGTATAAGAATCCATTATCAAATTTCGGTGCCATGGGTATGATAGAGCTGCCATGTACTTGAACAGATGCAAATGTGTTGTTTACGTTCTGATTTAAGCTATTAGCTACGATGCACTCCTCAGGCTCAGGTGAACAACAGTATGCTCTACCGTTACATTACAGATCTGCTTCTCCTGTATCATTATGACTTTTTTTGTATGAAAGTCAGCTAAATGTACGGTAGTGTGCCGATGTTAATACCGTTGCCTCGTGTCGGTTTATTGTTCACAGCGACCTCAGCCTGCACGCGTCTGGTCTTGTTGAGGTATCCCCGCCGATAAAGACGCTTGCCTCGCTGCCGGCTACGGTTTTTGTATATTTTCGTCTGTTCCGCTATACCAACGGCAGCTGCGGCCGATGATAGCAGGCCTCTAGCATCACCCAGTCTTGACTGCCAGTCATACAGGAATGTCTATCTCCCCTCCCCCTCTGTCCGCCCATCAGGCAATCCAGATTCATTGCTTTTGCAACTTGGAATTAAGTTAATTTGTTGTAGCAAGTAACAATTTCGTGTGTTTTAATGACCTAGCAAGATTTATACTAGCTGCATAACCTAAACCTTCCTTTTTTTTATTAATTAGGACGTATGGCTCGTGGACTACAACTCTATTATAATCGGAATCGGATATTTGCCAAGAAAGGAAATGACTGATCAATCGCTTGAAGTGAAACCATGGAAAACCACAATCTGTATATGTTGACTAGGAATCAAACTAGGTAATTTCACACTTTTTCTGTACAGTTTTTAGTGTAATGCGAAATGCGTGCACCTCTTTTTTTACCTACACACAAAGAAAGCTTTGCCAAAAATTAAAATGTCATTTCCAAGTACGGAGATCCGAAAGGGATGATGAACTAGTGTTGCTAGATAACCATGCACAATCTCCGATTTTGTTAATACATTTGTTTACGGAGTTTTGTTTGGAGAATGACACAGTACTGTTTGCGAAAATTGCATCACCAAGGAGGAGACATGTGATTACAATGAAATTTATTCCACAGATTACAAACATGACATTACACAAATTATAAGAGTTACAGAACTCTACATGCACTTTCATCACGAGAATCTGGTACGCCTTGAAGCCACTATGAGCTTCCATAAGAGCATCTAGTAGTCGTGGCATGGAATCAAAGAGAGCATAAAATTGCTGCTGGGGTATACACTGACACGCAATTTGTAGACGCGTCCGCAAAACATCGACAGTGGTTTCAGGAAGATCAGAAGGATCAAGTTACCGACCGATCATATCCCAGACATGTTCGATGGGCTACGTGTCAGGTGAACGTGCAGGCCATAGAAGCATTGGTACCCTTCGAAGAAGGCTTGCACATTTATCGGCACAGGCAAACCTCCATGCTGTAGTTGTTGAAGTCCAGATTGCCGTTAATAGATAAAATGCAAGATAGCATGTTATAGCCTGCACCAAGAATCATCACACCTGGCGTTTCTCCACTTTGCCGTTCAACACTGCAGTCTGCCTGATAGCGCTCACCCAGATAACGTCTAACGCGTTTATCACTGTAGGACAAATTGAAGCAAAACTTGACCTAAAAAACCCACATTTTGCTACTTATCACGCCAGTAACAGCGTTTAAGTGGCCATTGCAGTCTAAGCTGTTGTTGGTTTCTGTTCAATGGAAACCGCCGCAACGGTACGCTTGCCACCCTTCAAGCCTTCACCGTCGACGCAGACATGTCATCATGCATTGCAGTTCTCCAACTTCAAGCAAACACTGTGGACGAAGCTGTTCTGTCGGTTAAGGCCCTGCAGACAAGATGGCGCTTATCACACGCTGTGGTCACGTTGTGAGGTCCAATACCCGCTCGTAGCTATGTTACCACCTACTTAAGGATCGTAGCAAGCGGTCACAAATCTTTCGGCTGTCTTCGGCCATCGGTAGGAAGTAAAATTACAACCGATGGCCGAAGAAGGAATGATTTTAAAAGCAGAACAGAGCTAGCAAAAAGCGCTTTCGTGAAATAGACAAATATTTTAGTTTACAATATTAATCTAGGCCCCAGAAAGAACTTTTTAAAACTCTATGTGTTGAGCACAGCACTTTATCGCAGCGAAGGATGGACTTCAGGCATACCAGAAAGAAGGAAAATTGTTGCATTTGAAATGTGGTGCTATAGAAGGATGCTGAAAATTAAGTGAATAGATAAAGTGCGAAACGAACGAGTTTTTGAAATGATGGATGAGTAATGAAGTTTGTAGAAAAGTCTTACAGAAAGAAGAGACAGGCTTGTAGGACATATTTTGAGACATGCAGGATTGGTTAACTTGTTAGTCGAAGGTAAGAACAGCAGAGGAAGACAGAGATTAGAATATATGAAGCAGATAATTGAGAAAGTGGGTTGTAAGGGGTATGTTGAGATGAAAGGGTTAGTACACGATAGGAAGGGATTGCACCAAACCAGTCGAGAGACTGATGACTCGATACTATTGAACAATCCGTAGCGTTATGACCCATACAGTACAACAATCCTCAACAGAATAACAAGAGTTTTACGTGCTTTTTGCTTTGTAGAAATGTTCCAATTCTTCAGAATTCGACCTATGGGTTTTAGCCTCGATTTAGCGTTTCCTATTACTGATGTTGTGTTAATCACATTTCATGTTGATTTGTACTGTTGCAGCCATGCCTTAGGCCTAATTGAAACTAATGATTTTCACGCTGCCGTATTTAGCAACCCACCTGAAACAGGGATATCTTCACGACGCTAACTCTACACCATTAGCTACGTCTGTAGGCCGCAAGTTTGGCAGAACTCGATTAAAAATGCAAAAAGACAGCGCAGTTATGATTTTATTTCACTAACCAGGAAAATTTCTGAAGTCGTATTTGAAGTTTGGTGCTAGCACACAGCTGACAAATGTTTCTATTGAGATTCATTTAATGGAGACAAGATTAAAACTGAAAACTGTTATTTGATATCTTTTCTATGTACCATAAATCTGTTTTTTCTTTCTTTCTGCAAAATGACAACAGTCATTAAAAAAATATGAAACAGGGTTTTAAAATTTAATTCAACAATTTTTGCTAGGTTCTATGGACCTCCAGCATGATATTGGCATTTGCCTTTGCCAAATGGAGGAATCATGCCAAGCGCAACATTAATTCTGGTCGGCCTAAGGCATTCGTACCCGGTCAGGCCTTCGGATTGTTTCTTCGAGACTTCGCCGCTGAGGCATGCAAAAAGATCATTCCAACTCACCATAGGCAGGGACACGCCTGGCTCCAAATGCTACAACAGACAAATTGGCAAGGTGGACTTTACAACATTAGTCAAGGTCGGTCAGAGATGAACTCCGCCACAGTACTTCCGTTTATTTTTAAAAAAATCAGTTAATCCTCCACATGTGAGATAAGAAATGATGCCGAGCAAGTTGAAACAGCTAACAAGATTTCAAAGCCAAACCTTCAGAGTTACGTGTGATGAATTTTAAAGAAGACTACAATATTTGTTAAGTTACGCATTCTCAAGAATTAAGAATGGGAGAAAAAAATCAAGAAGAGTTTTAATGCTGGAGGCAGTCTTTTGCATTTAATTTTGTTGCTACAGCTATGTGATTGTTCGCCCTTTTTAAGTGTGTTTATAACTGCTTTGGACGCTCTTATGTAGAAGCTGATACATTCTGCAAATTCTAATGTTGATCGCATTGTTCTTATACTAAAAGTCTGGAATTTTGTAAAGTGATGTAGTGAATTCTTAAGCATCTGCTATGTTTTAAACGTTCAGCAGTCGTATTCCAGAATTGTAATTGTTACGTAGGTTAAATAATAATAATATCTTTTGTCGTTACGTTAGTCCTCATTTTCGGATAATCACATAACACCGCTCGTACTGGGAGGGATTGCTTGTGTAGAGTTAACTTACACGGAGTACATTTTTCGAAAAGGAGGATACATGCAGCTAGGGTCAAAACCTTGAAAATTAATTGCTGCTTTAAATAAAAGTCTTCTGAATATGACTATGTGAATAATTCTGGAGCGTAAATAAATATTGTGCTAGCAACGACAGTTCCAGTTTTTAGGGTGAAAGATTATGACAGATTAACGTGATCTTACTAAATACGAACCTGACCTCTCTTGAGCTTGGATAACTCCGATGTATTAATAGACGCAGACATTAACCTTGGCAGGGACTAAAGCGCTATCGTATAATTGTTTCAAAGGTAGTACACTAGAACTTGTTGAAATACAAACTCGAATTGTATTTAATCATTAAAGTTCATTGTGCAAAATTAGAAAAATCCCTGTTTGCTTCGAAAGCATCATTTTTTTTATATTTTTTATTTATTTTTGTTGAGGCTGTGCATTTTAATGTAATCTTTGGTCATATTGTCTGTAACGGCCAGAGAACTTAGTACAGATTTCAGATTATTAAACAATTGAACAACTCCGAAGAAATTAATTGTCAGAATACTGGATTTGGTAACATATTTAGTCTAATGTCCGGTTTAAACAGTCTAATAACTCACGTACAGCGATCATTAACAAAGACCATTCCGAAAGTGATCAGTAAAATACGTAAAAAGCAAATAAATCGTGATGAATAAAGCAACAACATTAGCGAAAGTTTTTATTAAATTAAAATTTAGCCCAGGCCAGAATGACAATTGGCATCGTGGTTATAGCAGATACCATGAGTAATTTTAGATTTTAAAGTTTTTTATGTTGTTTTCATTAACAACATGTTAATTTTCAAGTGAAGGCTGACACGTGACACCGTTCTCCAGCCAATTGCCATCAAGGTGAGTGAGTGAGTGAGCTTAGGAAATTATGTAGTAGATTAGTTAGAGTTTTACAACTATAAAATCGTTAAAACCCGGAGTGATCTAGTAGCGCAGTGGTTAAGGCGCTTGCTTAAAAGAAAAACGAAAAAAAAAATGATCTGTGTCGTCGGTTCAAATCCTGGTGAGTTCGGAAATTTTTGTCATTTGAGATACGTCAGGACATTGCGTGGTTCAGATTTCAGCCACCACAGAGGCGGAATATATGGCAAATTGAAACTTTCTCACGAGATCATTTTTTTTCATCATTACCTTGACTGGTTTGTTGCAATCGTCCATCTCTTTCTATCTTCATTTCATGTAGTTTGATAGAATTAAAGGGTTTCCGGATATATTGTGGGCATTTAATGCAGTGGCTTCCCACTGACTTCTGCATCCCCAAGTCTGATTCATCCGGTTTTAGGGGCCGTTTCCAATCCCAAGGGCAAGAGGGTGCCCTAAACTACTCCTCAGTCTTCCGGCTCCTTTTCGGAGACCATTCCTTCCAAATGCCACACAGAACATTCCACAAGATATAAGTGCAAGCTGCATTTGTGCAGTAAAGGAACGGCTTATTCAGAGCTTTTCTTCGCTGTTATGGTTTGAACGGAAGAGTCGATAGGCAATGTTGTCCGTTATGGAATTTTAGCTGAATGGATAAATTTTTGCCCTCTCCAGTGAATCCTTTGCTCCAACAGGTGAGATATAGGATTCAAACTACTTTCCAAATAACGCATTTTGTACAGGGTGTCCAGAAAAGGACTCCCTGATTTCAAAATTAAATATCTCGAAAACAAAGATCGATAGAGGAATGCAGTAAACGGTATGTTTATTGTGACAGCTGTAAGAAGTGTATACAGCAGTGGGAAATAATAGTTACAAAAGCTGCTAACAGATGGCGCTGTACGCTCATATCAGCATACATAAGTGAAATAATCGTATGAAAATAATCTTTGCAAACAATCACATCACAATGTATTCAAAATGTTCACCATTGGCACGTTTCAATGGTGGAACTGATCGCCCTGAGCTTCGGATCACTATTTAGGCATTACGTATGGCGATTACAGCGCCATCTGTTAGCAGCTTTTGTAACTATTATTTCAAACTGCTGTATACACTTCTTACAGCTATCACGATAAACATACCGTTTACTGCATTCCTCTATCGATCTTTGTTTTCGAGATATTTAATTTTGAAATCAGGGAGTCCTTTTCTGGACACCCTGTATGTCCAAAGGTACCCAAAATGGCCTTGAGAAAGTACAAATAGACGTTTCTAGAGATCTTCAGTCGACCTTGGCACGAAGTATATGCCAAGTCCCACATGCAGTAGATCTTCCGAGGCGAACAGACTCGGTTAAGGTTATCATAAAATGCGCTGGCCAAGATTTAATTCCCGCCTCCCACGTCGCGCCGCTGTCGGCGAATTTAACTCTGCGTAACTCAAACCCGAGGGAGACAGCGCTCTGCTGGGCCAATCCCAAGCGTTACGCAACTGCGGTGGAACAAGCCTCGTTATAAGACGTCGCTATTCCCGCAACCACTATCACGGCAGCCATCTTTGCGCAGTGATGCCAAAGGCAGCGGCGCGCATATCCCGCCGCAGCGGAATGCTTCATTGTGCGTGAGGGCCATTAGTGGTCTCGCAGATGACCTAGTTGGGGGGCCTGCCAGGTCGGCCGGTATTTTTAACGGACCATGGGCAGACCGTGGGGCAGGGACATGCCAACTCAAAGAAATATTGCTTTTTACCTCCTTCTGGCTGAACAGTCTGCCTGTAACACTATCACCCAAAAGGGTTGACACGAGTTCGATTCCCAGACAGACAGGTTTCAGTTTTTCATGATTAGCTTAAATCACTACAGATGAATGGTGAATTGTATTCTTCTCAAAGAGCACGGCAGATTTCGTTTCCCTTCCCTATATTGGATAGAGGTACCTGTCTAGTAACGTGTCTGATGATAACGTTAGAATCAATGGACAAGATAATGGGAATCCAGGTTAGTGAATAGTAACGCACATATATGGCATTTGGGTGGACACGGTTTAGATTCCCGGACCGGTCATCTAGATTTCGCGTTTTCATGATTAAACCTAAATCATTACGGGTGACTGGTGAATTGTTTTCTTTGTAAAGGCAGAGTTTGTTTCCCTTACCTGCACTGAATAGCACGTGCAGTAGAAATATAAGTCCAGTAAGTATAACACCATCTTACTGTCCTGGTGATGACATTAGCTTCGGCTCCATATCGGGATCTTTGGAAAGCTTTACGGATCCACGAACCTTAAACACTCTCCCGTAGTTCAGGAACATTTGTTGGAGGGGGTTCGATGGCATTCCAAATGTGAGGCCAGGGAGTTTGCTGGCCAAAGAAACAATTAGAAGTCTGTGAGAAGGTCATTCAATCATTCGGATAAGATTCTGGAGCGACGACAAGACCCGGAGGAAGAGGTCTGCAACTGGAGCTAAAGTAAATTTGTGTGATATACTTTTGATTTGTCGCGGTCGTGGCTGGACATTATGGTTTGACGTAGAATCCGAAGCATTGCGCGTGCTACCATACTCTTACTTACATAGAAAAGTACATGAAAATTCCTTGTTGTACTGAGATATGAGCTTCATTTCGTATATTATCGGATCTCTGCTTAAATGATTTACTTTCAGTTTATAGATCCACATATAACGTGACATTTTGATAACAACTGAATTCATTGTACTCTCTCCTCTTTAATGACCTGTCAACCAGGAGCAAATAAAGTGGCAGGGTGGAAAGTAAAATAACGACCACTTTGCTTGTTTAAACTTCACAGAACACAAGGTTGATTTTTGAACGAGCATCCAGATTTTGTGTATAACGGTGTCTCAACCTAGTGGCCGGTGTAACAAGGCAGCTTGCCAGTGTGCTTTTAAAAGTCGCCATGCTGGACTCAAACCGATGTAATTTGCTCAGCTGGATCGTCGGGCTTTGTCAAACCGTTGCTTGTTTTTAGTAATCAGTTAGGTGAATGATGGGATGGTTTCTAATTTTGACAGAAAAATTGCATAATTAACACACTGAAATATTGGATGTAGTCTTCTCGGGAGACTAGCCGAGTAAGTAAGATGTTTCCACACGATATTTCGGCGATCTCAGACTCCGTCGCCATCTTCACCAGAAGATGGCGACGGAGTCTGAGATCGCCGAAATATCGTGTGGAAACATCTTACTTACTCGGCTAGTCTCCCGAGAAGACTACATCCATTCTCAACGCCGAGAAAGACTTCGTTCCTATATAACACTGAAATATTAGCTTAAAACTGTTTAGACTAATGCTGGGCACCAGTAATTCGCCTCGAAGTTGGACCTTAATGAAGTAGAGCAATCAGTTATTAGGCGCGAGTGAAATATTATTTATAATTTGCCTCGATTCTAGGATTGCTACGAGATAGATGAATTTTCGCGAAATCGTTTTCAAAATCACAATCTATCGTTTATTTTTTTAAATAATGAAAATGGATATACAGTTAATATGCTAATATTGAACATAAATGAAATTAGTATAAAACACAAGAAATTCTCAAAATTGCTCATGGAATCTGACAACAGGAAACAAGATTATTTAAACAATCACCTACAGAACGTTGCAATGAAACTAGAAATATAAATTCCTGCATGAGACATTTATGAACTTTTCATATGGTAATGCAGACAACTACGAACCTGGACATGCCTGCCCAACGCGCGAGTCTATACGTTAATACGATACACTGTTACCTCAACGTAAAACTAATAATTCTCAGAGCAATGTATTCTGTTTGATTCCTCCGTGCAAGGCGCTTGAGGTTCAGAATGACTGTGAATGTCTATAGTTATTTTACCATCACTGCACAATAAAATGACCGCAGTCACTGCACCACTGATGACTAATCAGCCCTAGCTCGACTGACCGTAGGTAAGTTCACCATTAAAGTACTATTTGACCTTAATTGAGTTCAGAAATAAACTTAGCACCTTGGTTCTAATTATGAAATGGTAGACTATCGTGGCTCATCTCTCTCCTCCTCAACAGCAACCATGTCAGGTGCCTCTTCAGTGCACTGTCCTCGGTGTTGGTGTCGGTAGTTGAATTCAACGTTAACACCTATTTCCTTGATAGCACCTGTCTATCACCTTAGCATTGAAGTGAGCGTGTACGACAAACAACAGCATTTGACCTACGTCTGATTCCTTCCGTACCCAACTAGGCACATTCAATTTTCCTGCCCCTCGAACAATCGGCAATTTGCTGAGAGCAAACTCATGTTCTGACGTCCTCCAGGATTTTTTTTTACTGTTTGTCGAACCTGTGTTTGTAACCTTTTCCCGCAAACTTGAATGCTTACCTCACAAAAACGGTTATGCGCCATCGCTCATATCTCATAACATCCATGCTTTCGAGTGAAAACTCTGAGCTGGGAGTGAGCAAGATTAGACGCTGACACGTATATATTGTTAGACAATTCCTCTTCGGCAAGACATCTGTCAACCTTGCCACTACCTACATACTTTACACCACACATCTAAGCACTGTTTATGAAATATAAAATTATTTCGCTGCACAAAAATATTAACGCATTTCGCCCAGAAATATGGTTTGTTATTACATGATAACTGTTTTCCTCATTGATAGTGGATAAAAATGCGAATATGTCACATACGTCATTCACTGTTTAATTAGAACAAAAATGTATTGTTGTAGAAATATTCTATCACATCAGGCCCCGATCCAGAACATTTTTGTGAATTTAGACATTAGTTGAACGAACTAAAACCTCTCTTGAGTGCTATTGTTTAATTAAGCTATCAAATCACCATTATTTCCACATTCTCCACTGTTGTTTGTAAACTTACAGTTCCGTCCGAGCGTTCAATATCCTCTCATATCAGCACAATTTACTACCATAAAAATGATACAAAATTTATGACATACAAAACTTTCAAGTGCATTGACAACATGATTTTAAATTAACTTTGTCCCATCACGCATTTAATTTTTCTAATGTTCCAACCCCAGCGTAAAATAAGTAAATACAGCACTCATCATATCGATCATAGTAGAAAAGTGACTTAAACAGATCCAATTCCAATGCTTGACCTTACCGAACCTTTCATCAGCTTAAGATGTAATAGAACTGAGCCAAGCCAACATTCGTACACAGTCAACCATGTACACACAACTGATATCTAAATAAACATGTATATTCTTCATATATCAGGAAGCATATAGATTCCTTTGTAGGAAAATTTCCCTGTTGTTGTATGTGACAAAGCATCTCATATTTGCTTTACCTTACATTCTCTATAAACTTTAAGGAAATCTTGATGCTGTATCCTTAGTTCCTTTAATTTTATAACAGAATTTATGACCTCAATTAGTTTCTTGCAACATCATTACTTCAACCTCTGGTCAGGGTATTCACCATCTTTTTAAACCATACTGATGAGATGGATCCTATAGTAACATTAATGTTTCAACAAACCACTCTCCACACCTGGGCCTCAGTAGATTTGCCATACTGCGACTGCGGTGAGGTCGCCAAACTCTGTTGCACATTGTACAGAATGGTACTCTGTGGCTTCGCTAGAAGTCTGGAAAATTTAAATTTGATTTCACCGCTGTCGGCGGCTTGGACTAAGCATGTCGATGTCAAGATGTAAAGGTTATGGCTAGCCAACCTGGCGTAGCGTCATTTTCACCTGCCAGCAGTGGGCATAGTCCGCTCCACTATATATATATATATATATATATATATATATATATATATATACACTGAAGAGCCAAAGAAACTGGTATAGGCATGCGTATGCAAACACAGAGACATGTAAACACTCAGCGTACGGCGCTGTGGTCGGCAACGCCTATATAAGACAACAGGTATCTAGCGCAGGCGTTAGATCGGTTACTGCTGCTACAAAGGCAGATTGTCACGATTAAAGTGAGTTTGAACGTGGTGTTATAGTCGGCGCACGAGAGATGGGACACAGCATCTCCGAGGTAGCGATGAGGTGGGGATTTTCCCGTACGACTATTTCACGAGTGTACCTTGAATATCGGGAATCCGGTAAAACATCAAATCTCCGACATCGCTGCAGCCGGAAAAAGATCCTGCTAGAACAGGACCAACGATGGCTGAAGAGAATCGTTCAACATGACAGAAGTGCAACCCTTTCGCAAATTGCCGCAGATTTCAATGCTGGGCAATCAACAAGTGTCAGCGAGCGAACCAATCAACGAAATATCATCGATATGGGCTTTTCGGAGTCGAAGACCCACTCGTGTACCCTTGCTGAGTGCACGACACAAAACTTTACGCCTCGCCTGGGCCCGTCAGCACCGACAATGGACTGTTGATGATTCCCTGGTCTGACGATTCTCGTTTCCAATTGTATCGAGCGGATGGATGTGTATGGGTTTGGAGACAACCTAATGAATTCATGGACCCTGCATGTCAGCAGGGGACTGTTCAAGCTGGTGTAGGCTCTGTAATGGTGTGGGTTGAGTGCAGTTGGAGTGACATGGGACCCCTGAGTCAAGATACGACTCTGACAGGTGACACGTACGTACGCATCCTGGCTGATCACTTGCATCCATTCATGTCCACTGTGCATTCCGACAGACTTGGGCAATTCCATCACGACAATGCGACACCCCACATGTCCAGAATAGCTACAGAGTGGCTCCAGGGACATTCTTCTGAGTTTAAACACCTCCGCTGGCTACCAAATTCCCCAGACATGAACATTATTGAATACATCTGGGATGCCTTGCAACGTGCCGTTAAAATAAATCTCCACCCCCTCGAACTCTTACGGATTTATGGACAGCCATGCAGGATGCATGGCGTCAATTCACTCCAGCACTACTTCAGACGTTAGTCCAGTCAATGCCACGTCGTGTTGCGGCACGTCTGCGTGCTGGCGGGAGCCCTATACGATATTAGGCAGTTGTACCAGTTTCCTTGGCTCTTCAGTGTATATATATTAAATAGTCCCATAATTACGGTATAATTGTTGTTTGTGATATACTTAATAAGTGTCAAGTAAGACTCAGATGCTAAATAAATAAATGCTAACAGAATAGAAGACATTATTACGGCACTAACATATCACGTTAAACCAAAATGTCATCAAGCAACAATAAATAAAAATTAGTATAATTCCTCCATATGAATCACTTCCACCCAGTTATCAAAATATCATTGTACCTAAGGCCTACAAAATAACCAAACGATTCGGTAGCAGACATCACCTACCAAATTATTTTTTTAATGGCATTCGGCAATGTAGGCCATACAGCCAGCTCATTGTGATGTACGATTCTTCCAGTGATCAATTTCTCTAGTAGTTTGTAGCTTCTAAGTATAGACACCACAGGACGACCACAACATTAACACACGCTACACTTAAACACCAAGTCCTCGGCCGGACTCGAACCGGCGACTTTAGGCACGCGATTCCAGTACTCTAGCCCCTACGCTACCGATGCCGGCGCACCGTCCAACTTATGAAACAGAGTAATATTTTCCATTTAATTAAAGACGTATTTTTTACAAGTTTATGATTCATTTACCCTAATTTACTATGTTAGTCTATAGTCATTCGTAACTAGCACGACATCTATCTAGGACGGAGCCGGATTAACCAGTGTGCAGACTTTTGCCTTTGGTCCCCACACCTCTTGGGAACACCATGAAAACAGAATAAAATAATATTGTATTAATCGATTAGAAAATTATAATTAAATTTTTTTAAATTATTTCCAAAGAACAGAAAACACTAGCCAATTGAAAAAAGTATACATTTTTTAGACTGTGTAGAAAAAATTCTACATTAACATAAAATTACCGTAATGGTTGAAGGTGAGTTTCCATCATCGTGAAGAAATCTTAGAGACTACATTAGATGATGATCAATATCAATAACCCATTCTTCGATTCGTTTGTGTGAGTATAGATCCAGCCAGATTTCCTCGGTAGCAAATGCTTTCTTTATCTGTCCCCGGACTCATATTTGGTGAGTCAACCATCATAGTGACTCTGGATAGCGAAACACTCCTGTTGGGTACCTCTTGTTATCACTTCATTATTCCAAAAATGGACTAAACATAGTCTCATCCGGAAGTTACAAACAATGTTCCACGGTTTCAGGTGTTTTCGTGTTAAATCCGTCTATAATAATTTTTAAATTACAGTATAGGTCAAATGAGGATGATGTTTCATACGTATCTGGTCAATACTGATTCATGCCTATTCTGTAGGCAGACGACCTGTCTACAGCTGGTATTGACTGATTTGCCAATCATGATGAAGCTGAGAATTATTTCTGAAAGCTTCGCATAAAGGAGGACACAGGTTTGAATCCCATTCCGGCAATACCGATTTCGGTTTTTAAAGGTTTCACAAAATAACACCAGGCGAATTGCAGGATGTTGCTTTACTTCCTGTAGTGACCTCGACTTCAACGAGGCGTAAAGCCATAGGAAAGAAAATGTTCCTGAATTTGAGCGCATGGAACGTCCAACGAGCCTATCTGAATGACTGAGCTTCACCGGGCAGAGCGGCGTCACCGTGGTGCTGACCACACCTCCTGCAGTGCACTGACGATGCCATGGAAGGTGATGGGGAACTCTACATTTTCCATTCCCACGTCTAGACGGCTTGGATAACTGCAAACTAGAATACTAAAAGCTAATGCTTTATGTGTTTCACGTCATTACTTGCATGAATTATGCATGTTTCTATTTAGTGTAACTTTCTCTATATATTTATATCTAACCACTAAAGAGTAATCTGATTTGATATAACAGAAATTATCGTATCTCAGAGGTGTAGGTAGTAATTCACGGAGACAAATTTCATGTAATTTTTGTTTATAAATATAATTTCAGCGTGGATACCTGAATATTTTTAGTAGAAATACACCCGGAATAGTTGAAAAATTAACAATAATTTTTTTGATGTGAGATAAGTGCTGCTGCTTTAAGGAAAAAAATTCCATATAGAATATGAGAATAAAACGGATTGATCGGTTATATCGCATTGCTGTCCAGGTACGAGAATGTTTGCTGCAGTTGCCACTCTCTAAAGCGACATCAACAACGTTATTTTGCTACATGGAAAGTTAACTCACAGTAAAGTTATTTCTTCTCCAGTTATTGTGGCACGTGCTGAGAGTAATGCTGAGAATATACAAGTCACGTACTAGCTCTTATCTACGTAAACAGTTTGTGTAGGTAGCTCGTAACTAGCACTCTGTAAAAGCCACATCAAAGTTGGCAGCGCTAGTTGGTTACACTAGTACATTTCACCATTGTTTTTCTATTATCTTCGAATACTTTAAAAATGGATAAGTATCAAACTTTCCGTGTCTAATGCCGCGATGTGCAAAAGTAATCTTCATAAAGACAAATTACAGTCTCCACCGTGACTGGTGTGAACGGTAATGCTCTGGATAACGCGTGCTCGATTCTCAATCGGGTCATCCATGATATCCAGAAATCACTCCAGGGTTGCTTGGTGAGTCATCCATAAAACATTTGACCGATTACCTTCCAGTTGCTTGACCACATTCTTTTCCCGGCACCAATAGCCTAGCGGGCAGTAAATCCCCAATTAAACAAAAACCTGTGAGACAATTTCGCGAATAACATACCATGAATAGGGAGGTTGGTGGTTTGTAGTAGTATAAAAGCAACTGTTTATTTATCTACTGAAATAGCTACGTAGCAATACGCTTACATAATCAAAAAGCTTGTTACTCTAGAAAACACACACAGTTTATCAATATCTCTGTGATATGTTATTCTGCTATCTAGCGGTATGTGATCACTTCTTATCAACGAAAGCGACTCTGAATTATCGAATACCCGTGACCTTAATTATTTACTGGTTGAATTTTCGTAAAATTTCTTAATGAATGGTATTACCAAAGCGGAGAACTTTTACAATTAACCTCATTTATCGATTTTTGGTTAAGTATGAAGGGAACAAGACTACTCGTCACAGAAAAAAAACCTTTTAGAAATAATATATATGACATGAAAGAGCAAGAGACAGGAAAAGGGCCGTGTACATTCGTTCAATAACCAAAGTGACAGACATCTTAGAAAGAGTCGTGACCCAAAAATGGCAATGGGCTGGTCATATTGCTCGCAAAAGAGATGACAGATGGACTGCGGCAGTACTGGATTGGATACCAAGGAACCTGAAAAGAGCAAGAGGAAGACTCCCGGATCGGAGTTTTTTTTTTTTTTTTTTTTTTTTTTTTTTTTTTTTTTTTTTTTAAATGGCATTTGGCTACGCGTCCATACAGCCAGTACTATGTAATTTTGTAGTTTGCAATTTTGTATTGTATTATTCAATGTATTATAGATACTACCTGGTATAGACGACACAAGACAAACACAACACTTAATTAAAACCACCCATGCCCTAGGCCGGACTCGAACCGGCGACCCCTGCAACGCGAGGCTAGCACGCTATCCCCTACGCTGTCGGGGTCGCCGGATCGGAATTAAAGACTTGAAATGGAAGAGAGTTGCTCAAGATCGATCAGCCTGTAAGGAACTACAACAAAACTATGTATTTGTCAAATATAGCTCATCTGGCTTAAAGAGGCCACATCCTTAAACAATTATTGATAAAGCTGCAAAAATAAATAAATAAATATATGACATGTTGTCTCCACTTTCAGTGTTGGTGCAACCTGTGTGCCTGTATTTCTTGTATTATTCTATTATAAAGAGTAGTTATCTTATCATTCCTATATCTCAAAGGTCTCCAAAGTACGGCCCGCGAGCTTTGATTGCATTGTAAAATTTACAACGTTAGTAAATCATACAAATAGGGACGGATTAAGACAGCGCGGGGCCCGTAGCAAATGTGAAGAAGGAGCCCTTGGTAATCGACGTCCGGGGGTTTTGTAGAGCTAAAAAATAAAATAAAAAAAGGTAAAAAGGTCGCCGGGGAGGCTCCAGAAACTACTAGGCGCGGGGTGCCCCTAGGAGCTGCGAGGCCCCCCAGAAGGCGAGAGGCACATAGCATTTGCAAACTCCTGCTACGTGGCTAATCCGGTACTGCATACAAAATAAAAATCAGATATTTTTATTATTAAACCAATAAACACAATAAATGACATAAATAATTTCAACTATAATTATTGATATGAGATTTATCTTGAAAACTTACAATGAGTGGGAGACATTGCTTATTCACGTAATTAAATTAAACAATGTAATTATGATTAATAAGCTTTTGTAGCTGTAGCTTTCCACTGACAATTGTTTGCAGTCGTGTATCAAGTTCATTACTGGAAATTAGGTTTGCAATGGAGGACATCTTTGCGGATGTGGATGTTCAGTGGTTGACATCCGCAGATGCAGATGTTTTGCGGAAGGAGATGTGAAAAAATAAATTATAATTATTTAGGTTTTCATATTTTATAAAAAATAAACTTTAAATTAAATAAGAATATTTTTATGCCAAATTCTACATTTTTTCATAAGTAAAATCTATTTCCTTATTCATTTATTTTTTGCCTCATCTTTCAACAACAAAAAACGTTGGTTGATTTAAGAAGTGAATTAAATTATTTACATAGCTACGCACGTCTATATAAAAAAATCTTTGTCATGTGAACATTGCGGAGTTCGCGGCTCGACTAATTCAAGCGTCAAGCGCAAGACCACGCCACCGCACATCTCCGTGCCCGCCACCGTTCTGATGGCCCATTCACAGTCCATCTTGTACGATCTATGATGATCCTATTTTCCGATAAAGGACTCTTGATGGATCGTAAAAGGCGTTACGGGACTACACGTACGACGTGTTGTATGTTGTTACACTGCCAGAAAACCAAAACGGGTCCCTGCCGTCCAACAAGTTATGGCTATGATTGGAGGAAACATCCTGCGATTTTGCGGTAAGGACACTGGTTTGCGGCAAGTAAGGACGACTGGAAAGGATTCTTGGAACATTTTGTTGGACCCCTTCTAGTAGTGAGAATGGGTGAGCGCATCGTACGGTAATTCCACATTGATGTCCTATAACTTGGACCGTGAATAGGCCACTTTACATTACATGCAAGTTCAAATTAGTAGATTTGTAGCTTAGGTAATAACACCGGTCAGTTCACTGTTATTTTCATTGCAAGATCCTAAGAAAGCGTTAGCTAAGCTACGATGGGCAGAATCTCGTATAAAGAGAAAATAATAATATTAATTGCAATGTAAACAAAACATCCATTATACATCCACAATAAAAATTGGGAATGCGGAGGTAGGATTTCATGCGAAAGTCCCGCACTTGCGGACGCGGAGCTTCGGTACATCCCTAGTGCAAATTATCAGCAGCGACTTCAAATGCTCATAAATTAATTTGGCTCGGTAAATACTTTTTTGTATATTTCACACAGATAATTAGTGCCGATAGCGGAAAAAAAATCACGAGAAAATTATGCATTGTTCAAACTGTGTGAGTGGAATATTCTTATAAAATTCTTGCAATGATAAACTTAAATATTATTTTTCAATATAAAATGTTTTAAAAAAAAATCTGCTTAAAATACACACTAAAATTTTTTAAATAAGTTTGTACATTGCTTAAAAGAAAATAAATCTAACAGGATAACATTTTACAATACTATTATTGAAATTTTAACGTTAATCAATTATTTTTGAAGTTGGTGCCAGCAAAGGGAAATACCGTCTAATTTTTTTCGCTAAACTGTTTCGCGCACAAAGCAATTTCCGCCTCACAACACGCTGTAAAATATTCGGCATTTTCGTACGTACTCCCCAGGTCACTTCTAACAGTAAGTTAGGTGCAGTAATTCAGCATTTCTACTGCGAGTAAGCTCCACCAGACAGTATTCGGAATTAAGTGGGCTCATAAAAAAAATCTCAGTTAAATCTTTATGGGATCATTTTGAAATTATACCCAATCCATTTACAATTCACGAACATAATGCTGAACACATATACAAAAAACTAATTGAAAGCCTCCTCTTCTTTTCAACAGAGTTAAAAATACTCCAAATAAATCATTTCCATTTGAAATTCTTGGGCAAGAGTTTCAATATCATGCTTAAAAGGATTTAAATTTATTTTTTTTGATACCGTTTACAGTTGAATCAAAAGTTTTAAAGCGTCGAAAGCTTTAACTTAAAAATCTATCAGAAATGAAGTATCAATATACTGGTTAAATCTTTGGCATGTATTAAAATGCATGAAACATTTTATGTTCAATTGAAATTGAAACAAAAGAATTTTTTTTTTTTTTTTTTTTTTTTTTTTTTTTTTTTTTTTTTTTTTTTGGTAGAAAGGACCTAATATGAGTGTATAAATCATGCGGAAGCTGATTTTCTTCTTGTAATTTTGATTTTAGATCGTTCCTATGTTTAGTTAAATCTGTATAAAATGATAACTTTCATCACCACTCATTATTTTGTAACCCAACCAGAAGATGATTCTTTGTAATCAATAACATTGGAGCTAAAAAAAATCTTCAATGATCTTGCGAAATTGACGATGATTGAGCGTATGTGATCAGATATAATTAATGACATGACTGTCTTTAAACTTTCTGACTTATCCAGTCATTTTCGGCACAAAGGCTGTTAATGAATGAGGCTATGTACGATTAATGGTTCTGAACCACCATCATTTTCTATAGACGTTGATACGAGAAAAACGGCACCTTTATTTTTTCCCGATGTTTTTGCCACCAAACACCAAGTTTCTGCATTGAAGATTGTTTTCCAGAACAGCATTTTCATCTTCTCAAAAAACATCTTCCCATTAACCGTGGCGTGAATGGTATAAACACCAAGAAACTATTTATCTATCTCTCGAATAAAAAGTAACTCCTGAGCAGTGTTTGAAAAATCTGTTGACTCATCCAAGCTAAAGAGAACCACTCTAAGTGTCGATTTTTGTCAGACACTTGAGTTAACGCATTTTCTGCACTATCATCTACTCTTCGAATTACAGTGTTTGCTCACATGCGTAGAATGTTAAATAAATTAAATTTTTCTGGTCACGTTTCTTCTGCAATCCTTAATTAATTCACTGTCAATAAACTGTTTTACATGTTACGCTACAGAATAAGCCACGTGGAAATTAGCACGAGTTGCTACTTCGTGTTCAGCATTTAATTTTTTAAACAACACTTGCTGCTATTTCAATACCCGTTTTAAAAATTCATATTTCTCTAACAGTAGGCTTCCTGTAAATTTGGAGTAGTTCTGAGAATTTTTGATATCATAATGGCGTTTTATATTTTATTCTTTGAAGATGGATACTTTTTCATTTTAAATTATACACGTCACCTTATTACTTGACTTAATCACAAAATATTGCTATTTCCGTTTATTTTTAAATTTCTGCTATCACGACCTATCTTTCGTTTCTTTTTCATGTTTATACCAATCCACAAAAAAGGGAAGCTACTTCAAATCAAAAATCCCACACTCACAATTAAACACTGTGTATTTTCATTAAGGAACTATAGTCACAAAACACACTAGGCGCACTATATTTACAGATCGTATCTATCGCCCCGAATTCAAGCATTAGAACGGTCCAACTATCAGCTGTCTATCGTATTTGAATCACACGTCAGAGACGTGTAGAACATATTCTAAAACTCTCAAACGTACGAATCTTCCAAACAAGCGATCACTCAGAAGAACTTTTCCAGAACATGCTCTAGCTCTGCTGCTTGCTACAAGATGACATCGTGTACCTTAGCGTAACTCAACCGATCCCCATAAGATCTCTACTTTCCGCAACATGTCACTACTATATATTTAGCATGGTCGTAAGTAGTCGTAACAATATGTAATACACAACACGCGCATCGGCTATCTCCGTTGCAAGGAAATGTCCTTTACACTTGTTCTAACCGAATCTGTGAACGGTATGTTGGTAATGAGCGCTTACCCCTTGGGATTTAAGAAGATTCAATATGGCCCTTAGGCTAAAAGGTTTGGATATTACTGTTATAAATCATTACCACCTTATCTATATCTATAAAACGAAAACCGGATATATTGGTTCCAGAAAAACTAAAACACAACTGCGCAAATTTTGATGGGATTTTCATCGTTTTGAAGATTAGAATCTTAACTGAATTGTTTGGTATGTCTTATGCTTCAACGTAACATAACGCCGTAGCAGTAAGTGAAAATCTGAACGTATTGCGTGAAACACCGAAGATAAAATACCATCAATCATACTTCGTAAAAAATAATAGCCATATTATCGCATGAAAAGTTTCCTTCGTTAAAATTTGGTTTTTAGTCTTTAAAGCTCATAGATGGCCGTATGGAATGCGAAGAGGAACCTGCGTAAAGTGTAAAATATTTAAAATTAATTTTAACAATATAATGAAAAAAGTTTCGATATCTTCTTTGCTTCTTGAAGCTACTACCTCAGGCCACACAGCTACAATCTCTGTTGTTTTGAAGCGAAATTAAATTCGATCTCAATAGTAAGTAATGCATATCTGATGGGTTTGAAAATGAAAGTGAACTGTTTAAAGTCTTTATTGTTGGCATTTCCGGTATTTTTATTATTTGTTGTTGAACGATTCTGTCTTTACAACCAGTCTTGAAAAAATTCATTGTTTCTATTGCTGCACGAATCGCTGTGGTTATTTTGATGAAACTTGGTACACATTTTCCTGATAGGATGGCTAAAAATACGGCAAGACCAAATCACCCCCATCTCTTTTCTGCTACACAGAAGGGTTAGCAATTTAAATAAATATAGAAAATGGAGTGACTGACATGAAATTTGATTCACAAGTGCAGAAAACTGACCTCTGTTATGAAGTTCAATATTTACTGTGTCTGAACATCAACCTAGGTCATACCGGGCAACCCCGAGATCTCTGCTAGTACCTAATAAATCATTATATCCCGAAAGCTGGCCATCTGATAATTAAACTTTAGGCATTTTTTTTAGAAGTGTGGACTTAGGTTTTAGCAAATTATTAACTGCACACTTACTCTATAAAATATTTTGAATATAGTTCTGTCATACACTGTAATAATCATTAATGTACTATTTCCATCCTATAGCACAAACACGCATTTTTCTTATATGTTGAAATTACTCCTGTGCAACCTGTTCTCATATAATTGAATACAGTATGCGGGAAGATTCTTTTTGTTTTTCGTATGATTTTATGGCTCGTCGACATGGAAGTCATTAGAGCAGAGACAGTATTGGAGGCAAGAAACGGTAAGGAATTCACCTATCGCCTTTATAAAGGACCATCCCCGCAGGCACTTAATTGAAGTGATTTCAGGAAATCCTGGAAAACCAAAATTTGGATGACCGACGGAGAGTCTCCGAATACGAGGTCAGAGCGTTACCGTTCATCCACTACGCTCGGTTCTACCAAATGAACAGCCATAAGTGGCACCAGCTCTTTCAACTAATTTTTTTAATTTTCTTGAATTTACAGATAGACATCTAAATTATAGCTGCTTTCCTCTACTAGCTGTATTGATGAGGTAAACAAACCAACTATTTCATTCCAGCGTCAGGAACGAAAAGATTCGTAGAAAAAAAAAAAACAAAAAAAAAAACAGAAATTTATATGTCCTTATCATTAATATAACTTATCTTCTCCAAATGACGTATAGGTGACTTTGCTCTGATTATTTTTTATAACCATGAAGTAAATTTAAAAAAATATTTTTTACGAATATAATCCTTATATGCTATCTAAAATATTTTTAAAAAATGGAAAAATATTTTCATTTTGATTCACGTGTACTATATGTTACCAAGTTGACGTGGTTACGGTGTGGATGTGGACAATGCGTGGCGCTGGCTATGTTTAGAAGACGTCCGCATTCTGTTCGCCGCTTCCTGCACTGCCAGTCGGCGATATCTCCCGCTCACCTCTTGAGCCGCGCGCCAACGCCCTAAGCGCCGCTGCTTTGCTCACAAGAGCGATAAATGGAGGGAGCTCTCGAAATAGCCTCGTCTCGGAAGTGCACCAGATTGTGCTAACAGCGCGGCTTTCACTAAAAGAGGGCACACACGCGCCACACAGTTGTCTGATCTAAGAGATTCACATCTCTAGAGTCGCGTATGTGACATACTGAGTTCTCGGTCTCATAGTACGAGGGTTATTTCTTAAAATAAGGTAATTTGTGAATGAGAATGCTGCTCTCAGCATGCTCTGTGCGCAGTTAGACGCCATTTGCAGCCATATCTTTTATCTGTATACTGAGCTGTAGAATTTTATAATGTTTAAGAAAATTGATTCGCCCTCCGGCTGTGAGATACGATCTGTAAGAAACTTTGCAGCAGTGGAATTTCACCGTCAGATTTGTGAAGCGTGCGGTGATAATGCTATTAATGATAGTAAAGTTCCAACTGGGTGAGAATGCTAAGGATGGCTAATGTGATGATTAGTTACTCCTAGGATGACCTTCTCTGATTTTAGCACCAAAGATCACGGCAACTGTCTTTCGGGACAGGAAAGGGATTTTGTTAGAGAATTTTATGGCGAGAAGCGCAACAATCAATTCTGATACATATTGTGTGTGACCTTGTGAAAGTTCCGACGTGCCATACAAAACAGGCGACGTGGCCTACTGTTTTTCGTATGATGTTGCTCCATGATAAAGTAACGCCACAGATTTCTACACAGACAGGAAGGGGACAACTGGATCATCCACCTTACAGTCCAAACCTTGCACCCAGTAATGACCTCCAGTTTCAGCACTTAATGCAGTTCCTTGGTGGTCAACGGTTCAACGACGAAGAAGAAGTGACAAATGCAGTCATGGACTGAGGTTCTTCAAAGGCGGCAGATTTCTTTGACATCGGAATTAAACAACTTGTTGAAGGGTATGACAAATGTTTGAAGAAAAATGTAAATCATGTGGAAAAATAGAAGTTGCATAAAATACTGAAATATATTTTAATGATACTTACAGTATTTTTCTTATTATTAAAAAAGACCATATTTAGAAAATAACCCTCGCATATTTGCAGATAACTCTGATGAGTTTCGTAGGTGTAGGTTCTTATTTGTGTTTTGTGTGAGTGTAAAGTAATTACAGTCGTACATCAATTTTCATTGGAATCAGAGAAGGATTGGTCGAAAGTGAAGTAGTAGAATTTTTATTTGCCACGTATTCCAGCTCTGTCGTATCTATCCCGGATGTGAAATATCTTTTTTCCTTTGCGATTTACCGCTCGTCAATGTTGTGGCCATTTGGGTCAGGAAACGATTTTGGGTAGGAAGTCGGAAGTGGTTTTTTGAGGGACCTTTCTAGTATTCACGCGATGTGGTTACGAAGGACTACAGAAAACCGAAATCATCGTTCTCCCGAATATCGTGCACTAGCATTTACTTCTCACCCAGCGTGCTCACTTTGTACGTGGAATCCCAACTAAATCCCTTGCTTTGCCAGAGATGGAGTTTTAAACGCCCGTAAAAGTTCTAACAATATAGAAATTTAATCCTGAGATCAACAGATCCTGACACATTATCCCAACCACTCCATGAGAAATGTTGGAAGCGAGATATAACAGTTGAAGTCTACAATGGGGAAACACAACCAAGGGATGGTCAGGATCATCCTCATTTTGCACACACTACCATCCACAGCATTGTGCAATTTCAATCAGTATGCATTCCAAGCGGAAAAGCCGATACAAAATCTGGCGATTAGCAATTATACACCTTTCTACGCGTTACAGAGTGGCCTTGTAGAACAGTTCCCCGCTTGTTCGTGGACTGGACGACCAGCATCTAAATCCTGATGAACCCAAGCATTTTTCATCTAAAGTATATCTCCGAAACGACATTCATGTCCACTTGTCTTGCTGTCATCTTTTAGCGTCCGAGTGTCTACACTACTACACAGTGGCAGTTTCATCCCAGCTATCAATATAGAAAATGGTACTAAGTAATTTAACTGCCGAGAATAAAATGAAACTTTTACTTAAGGCAATATTGTAAATTGAATCCAGAGGAAAGGAAAGCCATCGTAGAGGCGAGTACAGAAATTACATTAAATCTGATAGTTCCAGGACGTTACGTGGTTCTTATTACTTATTGAACTGTAGGTCCAGTAACAACAGAGGCGGAATGCGTGTAAAATTGAAACTTTCATCAGGTCTCAAGATCATCTGAATTTACTTACTAACTCTCGGAAAGTATTTTAAGCCATGAAAACCACTTCCGTAAAATGGCCAGTTATTGCAATTCTTCCAGTAAGTTTGCTAAAAAAGAATAAAATAACGGACGACAGTATAGTTAAAACGAATAATTTCTGTTGATGGATTGAGATGAACTCTCTACCATCTCCGTCTGCGTGTAACCACATAGTCAGGCGACGGGAGTGATTTTTTCGCAGTGAGCGTACTTTGCTCTAGTTGCCTGAATTATGCTGACACCTAGGTTAGTGCGTACTCCGTTTTTCATAAAGTCAGCAATGAACAACTGTGAACTCAAAACTATAATGTTCCTCATGCTGTAATGGAGCACTTTCAGCTCTCGCACCCTTCAGAATAGTTTGATCTTACATAGGTTGATCTTACATGTCTCTCGGATAACAGAATATCCCTGGGAGTTTGGACTTGACTAACTTTCTTTTGCATATAAGGACCCCATTTTTTTTCGTACTATTAACACCTTATGCCATTAAAATACAATGTTTCCTAAGGTTTCTTGTTAATATCACTGTATGGATGCCAAAATACAAGCACCTGTAAGAAAACCACGTGGTATTAGAAGCAGCCTGTACTGAACCAAATACTGTACCTATCTTCCCCATACCCGTCTCTAATGTCAAGGCGTGTGCAAGGGAATACGAAAATCCGCAAATATCGTCATTGGTTTTCCAGCCCCACAAGAGAACCATCTTCCTTTACCACCTGTTTTTCCATGTTGTTCACGAACCGGATGCTGTAATTGTTTTCGCCACCAGGAGTGGACGCGTAAAGATGGGGTCGAACGCAGTTTTCAGTTTCTACCCTTTAACATTCTCAGACAGGTGGCGGAAAGGTAATAAGTGCCAAGATAGTGGACTTGGTGCCCTGAAGAAACGATACGATTGTTTAAGTTTACATCAGCAGATAATAAAGTTCGTGTAATCGAACAGCAAGCAGGTCCTGAAGAAAGCAACTATCAAAATTAAGACAATTAAAGCATATCAAATGTAATAGAATGTTGTGATTAATACAATAAAGGAAAAATTGAATGACTGTTCTGTCCTGTGAGTAAAAACCATTTTAACTTTTTTATGATGTTCTAGTTTAGTGTTTAGTAGTGAAGTCACGGCTTGACGCCTGCAATTTGCGTGTTAATCCAGTGGTGCCCTTGTAGTGCAGTAGATGCTTACTGATACCGTTTTAATTGTTGGGGGAAAGAGTGTTGCGTATCTAAAACATTTTATAATCGGCCTAACAGTGAACATTAGAACTGTTATACGTTTCTGACTGTAGAATTAATTGACTCTAAATTACGGGTAATTTCAGAGCCAAGAAGAAAAACTGGATTCCATACATGAATTCGTAGATAAGTTAAATGAACCGAAGTAATGTAGATTATGTTTACAATATTTATTATTAATTGGAGTTTTTGCCTCAGTGGCAATTTTCCTACAAGCGTGCTCATACCATCCCCTCATTTTTACTTTAAACTCTGTGATGTTTTAATTAGTTCATCATCCTCGATAAGTATTTTTAGTCCCTTGTACCTTCAACTTACTAACAGACAACTTTTCATTCCCCTTTGACTGTAATCACGTGGTGATATATCAAACCAGAATTCAGCACCATTCCTAACTAGTGTTGCAAACAGAAAAAAAACTAAATGTTTTTTTCAGCTTTGTGAAAAAAAAACATGAAAAAAAACCTAGCACCCGTGTTTTTTTTTTTTCTATTTTTTTTTTCAGAAAACAATATATTTGATAAATTATAGTTTTATTTAAGGAACTTCCATTTTACAAGTGTGTTTTAAGTCTTACTGAATCATATAATGTCTCACATAATGATTCATAAGTGTATCTATATAGGTAATATAATTTTATTCATCCTCTATGTCAGTACCACATTCACTAGTATCAGCACTACCAACACTTGTTCGATCGGTGTCGGAATTTTCTGTCTCTTCTTCTGTCTCCTCTAGATCCATAACTTCAGAAATAGTTAAATTTTCTTTTACTGGTTGTTCTTGTATTGTACGCAAAAGATTTTGAGATTGCAATTTTAAATTGTGAGCAAAGTACACACTGCGCATAAAGACTGCGCCGATAGTTCTGTATTACGGTCTTTTAAGTTTGAATTAAAATCTGTTATCATACAAAATAGGAGCTTTACTTCTTTTCAATCGTTTGTTTACACCAACGGTTGCAAGGAAACGATTCATAATTAGGGACCATGCACAAACTACGTGGCTCGGTCCAGAGGGAGGAGGGGTTAGCTGGAAGGCAACGCTGGGCTACGTGGGAGAGGGGGGGGGGGGGCTTCCGAGCCAGGCCACGTAACTTTCCTTTCGTAACATTTTTCACAGTTAAAATGAGGAACTGAACTCACAACAGCATGTGAGTATTTATTTCCCTCAGTTAATTATATCCGTATGTAATTTACAATAGTCTGAGAAGAGAATACAGTACAAAATGTCTTCCGGAATCAAAACGGAAGAAAGCTACGTGCTTCGTGAGCGTGGCGGGGGAGAGGGGGGTAGGCAAAAGCCACGTAGAGGTTCGTGGGGGAGGAGAGGGGGTTCACAGGAGGCCAAAATGGAGCTATGTGGTTTATGCACGCTCCCTTACTGACAATTTAATGATTCAGTACCACTATACTCTGAGAGTTAACAAGTATACGAATATAAGGAAAGCCCAATAAGTAATAAAAAGAGGCAAAAAACCGTGGATAAATTTTAAATACCTAATTTTTTAAAAAGATCTGTAGGTAATTTTGTAGGGCTGGCAGCACTATTTCAAATAGCAAGTATCAATCCAAACAATGGGGAATGGGGATTCCTTCTGGCGCAACCTAGTCTCTTCGGGAAATCCACGTTCATAAAGAAAATTTCAATCAATTTTGCCAATATTTTCGTAATTTTTTTTCCTACTGAACCAGAAAAATATAGTAGATTTTAAACTAAGATAAGTACTTAGAATAAACTCTAAAACAGTCATTTTAAACGATAACTGCCTTACAAATTTGAGATTTAGTAGTTGTGAAAAAAAACGTGTTCCAGAAAAAAAACATGTTTTTTTTCAAAGTTTTTTTTCATGTTTTTTTTTTCAAGCCAGAAAAAACCGTTTTTTTTACAACACTATTCCTAACCATATCTGTTATGTGTGGTTGCAACTAAGGACTCAGTGGGAAGCATGTGGGAGCATGGTTATAAAGTGCAAACCTTGTTCAAACATTTTATTACAAGAATCATGGTCAACGATTAAACTTATACAGAATATCACAAATAAATAATACAATATAATACATAAGAAAGCTTCGATCTTGCAGATTATAATCTTAATAAATCCTGTACCAATACAAATATATGTTAATGCGATGACAACCTTGTTAAGCCATGAGAATATCCCCAATCACAATATCTACACTGGTATTAAACATGCAAACAGAAAATCCTTACGTGCTTGGAAACGTAATATAACAGGGCAGGCTCTTAACCAATTTACCATCATATAACAAATTTATAGCTAGTACCAAACACAAATTTGTACACAGGAAATTATTTTAAACAAACAGGAATCAGTTTACCTTAGCGTCCTTCAGTTTAACCTTAAGAATCAAGTTCTTACCAAAAGGTTCTGATACACTATAGTGTGTACACGCCGGCGCATAAGTCGTTACCACCCACACACACCGATAAGGTAGCGGGAACGATTAGCACGACATATTGGGGAATTTTGTCCATTCCCGTAACAAAATTATTAAGCACAATTAAAAAGAATGCAGTAAGCGACGCACTTTGTAGTTGGGATCACCAGGTATTCTACCTCAAATACCCGACAGTGCTACAAAATGGCAATTTATCACCTCGAAGCCACCGCCAGCCCCGCCCGCTGCCGTGCTCCTCAGTCGGCGAAAAACCGCTCACGAACATAGAGCGCAGCGGAGGAATTCCCTCGATTAATGCAAGCGAGGAACGGTCTCGGTCGGGTCAGAAATCCACATCATGCGGTACTTCCAGGCTGCCTGGTCAAATACAAGTCCTCGCTTATACCAGCAGTCAATTAGGGAAAATATTAGGCCCAACGAACCAATCCGCTGCTGCCGACCGACTCGCTTCCCGGTTTCGTGTCCCCGAAAATCCACTCCATCAGCCGGTAGAAGGCACCACCAGGGCCACAGCGCGCTCTCACGGGCGAAACTAGCACGCGGGCTCTGCAGGAACCAGCATCAGATGACAATCGAGGGCGGGGAAAATAAACAATTCGAGCCGAGCACGGCTCAATATCTTACACAAATCTATCTGTCTCTTAACACAACTGTTTAGTTGTATGTGTTTATGAATGTGGTCTAGGGTAATTCATATGCACAAATAAATCGATGATACCTATAATATGAATCCTTTCCCTTCGCTTTTTTTGTTTATTGCTTTACGCCTCGTCGACGTCAAGGTCATTGGAGGCGGGAAAGGACTGTGGGCAAGGAACGGGAAGGATTTCAGCCATGGCTTTTTGAAGGAAGCATCCCGGCCTGGAGTGATTTGGGGAAACGATGGAAAACCCAAATCTGGATGCCCGGACGGTGATTCGAACCGCCGTCCTCCCGAATGCGAGGCCAGAACGCTAACCACTCACCAACCACGCTCGGCGTCTTTACCATAGCATCATATTAAATTAATATGATTTAACTATCGAATAATATGACAATATGTTTGAATTTTTAATTAATTTTGACAGCGGTTTCACCTCATAATTATAGTAATACAAAACACTTTTTTTCTTTTGCTGATAAGCTGGATTTATTAGAGTTGGTGAACAGGGGACTTAACGAATAATGCATTACCCTGATATTTTTGCAACTGGCTGTACACGCTCACAGTAGCCAGACGTAATAAGAGCGCCGCAGACAGCTCAACGCCTCGTGAAGCAGTCGCTATGCAGGGCGCCTGCTGCTGTATGGCGGGCACGTCTACTCGTTCCCAAGTTATATTGCGCCTCGCCACATTAATCCGCAGCTGCTTTGCACATTGCTTGCCTTATGGTTGCCTGCAGTCAGCGTGTTATCTGCATTAATTATACATAAATCAAAGTTCCACAGTGACTTGTGCCTAATGTCGAGTACCTGCTAATTGAGTCGTTTGGTTCAAATGCAGTTTTATAACAATCCACACAATGTCATTATTGCTGTGCGCATCATTGAAGTATATGATCGTTCACTTAGACATTCAGTACGTTATTTATCTGACAACATATCAAACAGTTCTTGTTACGACATGTGACATACCCGTGTTCAGAACTGGAAAGATATGAAGATGATTCTAGGAGATTGTTAAAGTAAGTTGAAGACCACAGTGAAATTCAAAAGTATAGTTTCAACGGGAGATTCCTCTAACAAACGACTAGATGCAACTTTCGGGACTTCCACGAATGTCAGCTTTCTCTTTACAAAATAAATACCAGCAGTTGTTCGATACCATTGTGACTGCCGACAACGAAAGATGGATGTTTGAACTTGAATTAGGACTAAATGCGATAGGGCATAAAAAATCGTTACCGTACACCTAACATCAAATTTCGGACATAGTTTTCATCTCAGTTGTGGAGTCAGATGCTGAAGTGAGTTATCAGTGGAAATGCTAATCGAAATGTCTCAAACAGTGACATATTTAATGTAATGCAAACGTGAGTTCTCTTGTAGCTCATTGTTTAGTGCATCTAACTGGAGATCGAAAGATCTCTGTTTGGAATTCCTGTCTCAGTGGAGATTTTCATAGACTCTTAAGGGGCGTTCATTAATTACGTAACTGAAATCTGGATCTCCCTCCCCCTTGGTGAGATTTGGTTGGTGGGATCCCTCCCCCCCCCTTTCGTGAGCTTTGGCAAATGAGATATGGGCCCCCCCCCTCGGGATCGACCTACTGTTTTTCAATACTGAAATGATGACGTGTGTTTTCTGCGGACCCCCCTTCCCCCCTTTGGTGAGATTTTGTCTGATCCCCCTCCCCACCACCCTGTTCGTGTTTACGTAATTAATGGACTGTCCAATAACCCGACCTTCACCTCTAGAGCAACTTGCAATGCAATGTGAAGTACCTCAAAACGCGTCCGCGGTTTGTATTCAACGTTAAACGGTAGACCCCTTCTACCCGGTGGGATTACCGGATTAGGTTAGGTAAGGAGGAAAGGAACTGGCCACCCTACCTCCAAGTATAACTCCTTCTGGAGGGTTTAACCAACCTTCGAGTTGAATACTAAGCGATGCAAAGGTCGGTGTGTATGGTAACTGCAACAGCCAATGTGTTCCATCATAGTTGAAAAAAAAGGGACCATAACACATCATATTTGTATCATATGAAAATAAAAATAGGTGACACTCTTCTTGTACAGCAGTAAGTACGTAATTGGTTTATTTAATGTTACAATATCGTTGTCGGCCTAAACAATGCGAAAAAACTATCGCGAATTCCAGGCAGCCTGTTTACAACTCTTTATTAATGAACAACTTCTTAAAGAAGGTTATGTCCATCTAATGTGTGCAGTTGTCCACCAGGAGAATAGCATAGTACGTCCCCTCCACAGCTCCGCCTTATATCTGCTGGTAGGCTACATTTCTGCAAGTAAAAAAGTATCAAGGCACCAGGGCAGTGGACCATTAATTTCCTTTTAATCTAAAACGTCTTAAATTATATTAACCATCAGTTTTAGAAAATTACTTTCATTACACATAATAAATATTAACAGTTATTAATTTTACCAACGAATTTAACGTACGTTATTAGTTTTTCAAGAATATTATTAATCAATATTAGTAAATAGTTTTTAAAAAAAATGGGAAACCCGTAAACCTTTAAACACTAGGTGTTCTCAGTTTTTTCAATTGAAATCTGTGAGTTATTTTGGAATACTGCGTCTTGCAAGACCTCATATTCAATGGCAATAATAAACCAGTCATTGTTGTGTCACTGAAAGTCAGTAGCAATTTTTCAGCAGTTTTAGCACCTAGACGTTTATTTCACCAGTGCTTTCTTAATAAACCTGATTGATGTTATTATATCCGTTGTCTTAGCGGTCTCAAAAGGCTTGGAGTCGGTACGCAACTGTTTAAAGTGCAGCCCGTCTTTCAGAATAGTTCAGTTATTGTTCCGTTCGCTTGTTCTGAATTTGGAGCAGCCATCGCCTTGGACAGTCTCCACGCAATCACAGTCCTCCTGTTTCTTTTTTTTCCCTCCTTCTTCTCCTTCTTCTTCACATTTTCTTTCTGTTGTCCATCATTATGGAGAATTTTCTGGTAGCATATGGAAGACAGCTTCTTTATCACTTACAGTTCTCTTAAATTAAAAAAATTGGCTCTTGTTTCAATCAATGATATTCATAGTATCGTTCTGTATGTCCATATCTCGAGAATATGTATTTTTCTATAGTCTTCCGTCTACTGGATGAACACTTTCAAACAATGTACCTGAAATTACTTCGTCTTCGTTCGTCACTGTTCAACTCTGACCGATTCAACAATATACTTGATATATTGTTTAACTATAAAGGAAACTAGATATTATACCCTAAAACATCGTCTATGCTGTTTATTGTCTTCAATTGTATGCCAATGGTCAAGTCACACAGGCATCTTGGGTGAATTGTCCGAAATTTCAGCTCTTTTGGTTCGGTTTTGCTTCAAATCTGTAATATCGTGCGTTTGATGGCGTTCGTGGCATTGAAAGTGTGATTTTATTCCACTGCCCGGAAATGTGAAAGTTTTATTACATCAATTGGCTGTGAAAGTTCTACATTCTCTCAACCTTCAAACTGACACTAATTTTCTTTTGTTCCTTCAATAATGGGTAAATATTTAGAATTTATGATACGCAATTCTTTTTTTTTTCTTTTTTTTTTTTAAATAGGTCCGAAGTATAATTACAAACGGTGTGTTAAATGATAAATTGACCCATACTTCCTAAAAATATAATAAATCACAAGGCTCGTAGTTACGTAACGAAAGAGACGTGAACTTCTGATCTGAAAGAACAAGTACGATTTTTTTTTGCTCTAATGAAGCCAGTTGCAGTAAATTAGATAGACGTTTAAGTTCCACAAGTTGAATAAAATGAAAGCCTGTAAGCACCCAAGAAATATATCTAAATGAACACAAAGCATATCCAATCATTGCTTAATACGTGGCTGAGAGAGAGATTGCTTATAAAGTATGTTCTCACTGCGATATTTCGTAAGTAATCCTTCGGTCCCCTGCTATGAAATCAAATTAAAAAAAAAGGCAAACGCACATAAATTTTCCAATAGCAACAGTTCTAAAATAAGAACTAGCATTATCAAGAGACCGTTACTCTCACTCACTGATTGTTCCTTACGCAGATTGTGTATTATACTGAATTAACTACTGAAAGAAAACTGTATAAATCAAGTTATTTTTCAATACAGTTGATTGTATGTTCTGCGAAACTAACTTTCAAATGGTGTATATAAATCAAGAAATTACTGCAAATGTTTTTAAAGTTTTTGAAATAAATGGGGAAACGGTGTTTTATTATGGTTTTGCAGCAAAAGCTTCCACAAATCTTGATATTACAAAGAAAATCTAAACGTTTTGCTAGTCGCTTTATGTTGATACGCATAAAGATTGTTAGATACGTAGTAACAGCAGTGCAAATTCTGTTACGAAACTTTCTACATTGCCAAACATGACTTAATCCTACAGTCGCGCGTCAATGACTACAGTTGGTTAGCATGAGCAGAAGTGCAAATAACGAAATTATGTTAATGTGCTGTCACACAAATGAGTAAGCAGAATCTTAAACTCCATCGGATTCATTAAACTAAAACATTCTTCTTTAAAATGTTTTCTGCTTCAGTTTTCGAAGGACTAAAACTATAGACTTAATGGTCAGAAAGGGAGAATCACTAGTAATTTGATTTTTCTCTAACGAAAATCATTACATAATATGTCATATTATGATTATGACAAAAGGCGTTTATCGTAACTCACTACGCATTGCTTCCACAGGGGACAGTATAAAAAAGATATACTGATATGTACAGTTGGGGACAGAATAGAGCCCGCACGCAAGAATCTCGTAGGCACTCAGAGACAAAGTTCGGAGTTATACAGATAAAATAATAATCATTTTAGTCACAATAATTATTGAAATAACTAAATCCATTGATCATAGAGGAATGTTTCCGCTTTTTCCGTAATTTTGATAGCCATTGTGTATTCTGTTTTTCGGAATACACAGGTGACAGATTGCAAACGCAATTACACGGCGAAACCGAGCGTAGTGGGTGAACGGTTAACGTTCTGGCCTCGCATTAGGGAGGACGCGGGTTTGAATCCCCGTCTGGGTATCCAGATTTTGGTTTTCTATGGTTTCCCCAAATCACTCCAGGCGAATGCCGGGATGCTCCGTTCAAAAAGGCCATGGCCAAATTCCTTCTCATTTCTTGTTACCAACCCCATCCCGCCTCTAATGACCTTAGCCGTCAACGAGGCGTAAAGCAATAAGTAAATATATATATATATATATATACTTGGCAAATACTGAAAAGAATCGCTACATTACACACGGATAAAAATTTGTAAAATATATTTGTAAAATAAAAGTTGTAGATACATGTGTTTCATAATAATGGTTTAATGACTTTATGTAAAGCGTAATTACTGTTCTTCCTTTTTTCGCCTGTCACCATAGGTATACATCATCCATAATAACACCATAACTAGTGATGATCCGATACAAGTAAATACGAGTAAGTACTCGATACTTTGTTTCGATACCAAGTACTTTTCGTATTCGAATTAATTCATTCAATACTTACTCGGTATCGGAAAAAAAGTAGTTGTATCTAATTGAAAGTATCGAAACGCACCCGGTGTTAAATTCTAAATGCATCATCCCTGCTGCGCCACTCAGTCGCGCCCGCGAAATTAATTTCCCGCTCACGTCAAGTTGGTAGCATTGAAAATCAAACAAAATCAGTCTTACAATAGGCAATCTAATCTCAAAGAGTTTGCTTTAGTTCCCCAGTTCATTTTAATAAAGTTAGCGCGCATTTCGCTACACCTGGCCAATAGTCGCTCCCGCGCAGCCCCACACAAAAACTAAAAGATACGGTTCATAAATCATAAGCAACTAAGTAGCCCATGTGAATCTGAAGAAGAAGCTGCTTCAACTAGCGTTTCACAGGAATATAACTTCCGGAAATATCACAAGAAAAATGAAACGCACTGTAGTGACAATGTAGTGATAATGTTTCTAACAAGGCAATACATTTAAAGAATGGGAAGAAATGAAACTTACATTTCCTTGTCTGTATAAGTACGCACAACAGTATTGAGTGAGCGTTTATTTTCTAATGCGGGTGAAACAATGACAAACAAAAGAAACAAGCTGTCCTCAAAATATTTGGAACAATTGCTTTTTTGGGAAACCTTACAAAAGCGGACTTTTATTGTTTAAAAGTGTTAAAACTATAATAAATAAATATTTAAAGATAAGACAAAACCTTCAAAGTTTGCTTACAATGTGAGCTTTATTATAATTTTAATAAATAAATAAAAATAATAACTGAGTGTTATTTGATTTTATTACACTAAGCAATAAAATAAATAAGTTAGAAATATGTCACGTATATTTTTACATTACGTCATTAATTTAAAAAAAAGTATGGATATGAGTAAGTATCGATACTTTTGCAGTACTCATATGAGTAAGTATCGTAAGACAATATGAATACTACTCATTTAAGTAGGTATCGATACTTTGATGGTATCGGAACATCACTAACCATAACTAAACAACAACCCATTGGAAAATAATATTTTTACTGCTACTGGGGGCAGGCTAAAAAAAATATTTCTTTATGATTTTCTTTCCGAGCATTAATACGTTTCGATCTTCGTTAATATTGATTCAGAAATTTCCGATATCTTATGTCCATCTCATCCAGGGAGCACAACTAGAATGCTTATGCTTAGTAAAATTTTGTGCAATTGTCCTAAATTTAGCTACACATACCAGTTTAATATTCCTCCGAAATCTGTTCTCATTCTTGCTTTTTTATAGCTTTGCGAAGGATGCTACACTGTATTTCATAGAGCAATGTTTTGAATATAATTTTAGCACGTGCCTAAGGCTTCTCCATTTTTCTATGATTATTTAGCCCTCAAGTCGTATCACTTCTTTTAAATATCTGTCGTTACTGACTAAACGAATTTTATCTCACATTAAAGACGTACCGAACTAATTCGACCATTCAACGGTCCTAGATTGGCGATGACTTCATAGCGTCATTCTTCGTAGACCCCTCTGAGAGTGAAGTTGTATTCAAAATATAACAATATAAATAAAAATTAAATGCTCTTCGTTGGAAACCGCATCACTTGAGATTCGATTTAGACTTGTTATATATTATATATATATGCTCATAGTAGTCCGAATAAGGTTTTTTAAAAAAAATACAAAATTAAAAAGTTTCCTGGAAAATTGGGGAAAAGCAGGACTGACTTGGCTGGTTTTTTAAAAAACGTTCGTAATAGTCCAAATAAGGTTTTAAGAGAAAGAAAAATTGGAAAATTTGCCCGGAAAATTAGAAGCTTCTGGAAAAGTTCAAAGTGCTTTTTTTTCTGTGGGATTTGAACGATGGATATGCGTAATTCTTTTTGTTTTGTTTTGTTCCTTGTGCTCCCTGGATGGAAATAACTCAAATGAATGTTTTATAATTTAAAAAAAAATATAATAAATAAATAAAAAAAGCTGGTAGCTCTGGAGAAATATATGTAAAAAACGCATTCCATCAAAAATAAAATTACCTTTGCTTTTATTTTTGTGTTGTTTCGTGATCTGTCTATCAAATGGAGTTATTTAATTTCTATTCCATTGATTTTAATTGAGGACATGGGCTTGCTGATTTCGAACAAGGTATTACCTCAGTTAGGCATGACAGCACCTAATTAGCCGATACACTTTCTATTTAATTACATATTTAAACGCGAAAAACTATATGATTGTGATTCATGGTGAGAATCAATTCGAACGAACGTTCCGCTGTTAAATTGGCAGCAAAAATGTGCGTACGACACTCTCATGAAACTTGTGAACCACGGAATTAAAGGGATTTTATTTTTGGCGCTCTCGGTGGATCTGGAAAAATGTTTTTGATCGTTTTGATTTTGGTAACGATTCACTCGCATAATGAAATTGCACTTGCTTCATTAGGAATTGTAGCTACAATGTTGGAAGGCTGTCAAACAGCTCATGCAGTTGCCGTTGAATACGCAAAGTTTTTTTTTTTTTTTTGCAGTAACAGAAATTAGTCGTTTGGGATAAATGTACGATGACACATAAAAAGTCTTTGGAGGCTTTAGGCCGAATGATGCAAACAAACCGGTTAGAGGTGCGATGAACGAATTCTAAATGTTAATATATCACCTTGAGATTAATTGAGATTTGATATTTAATGGAAGAAAATAAATCATTTGGTTAACATGAATTTCTAACTTAATTTAATTGTGACTTAAATTTTGGAACAAAACCTCGCTGTTACAAGTTTATCACATTCCAAGCACATCACAAATTTCCAACATTTCAAAGGTGAACTGCTCATAAAATTCATCTCAAATGTAAGATTTCCCATTGGCATACTCCTGAATGCGCTCCTCCTCAAAATTTAATATCCATGGACACTATCGCTAATAAATACAATGATCAGTCAGAAATATGTTGTTGTTTTTTTTAATCAATTTTACTTTGTTTAAACAGTATCAAAAACTTTTCACAAATTCACAAAACGATCACAAACAAACTTATTGAAATTTGGATAGGACAACGTCTGTCGGTTACGCTAGTATCTAATAACTATCTTTTGCTAGTGACTTAGTCCATATGGACCACAGAAGCTCTCGGTCTTTCTTACCGAACGTGGTGGGTGAGCGGTTAGCGCTCTGGACGCCGATTCGAATCCCCGTCCGGGCATCCAGATTTGGGTTTTCCATGGTTTCTCAAAATCACTCCAGGCGAATGCCGGGATGCTTCCTTCAAATGGCCATGGCCAAATTCCTTCCCGTTCCTTGACCCCAGTCCCATCCCGCCTCTAATGACCTCGATGTCAACGAGGCGAAAAATCCATAAGTAAAAAAACGGGGTTCTTTCTTAGATTTGTATTAAAATATTATCAATAATTTACTAATATTAATATTCTGAATATTCTGTTGAATGAACATAAGGGATAAAATCAATGAAAGAACGGTTGAGAATATAATATTGCTAGTCTGCACATATACATAAGCTGTGAGTTTTCCCATTAATTTACTATAAGTTATATCATCTATACAGGGAAAAATAAAATGAAAGGATGTCAAACACAATTAGAATGAGGAGACCCAGTTTCTTGGACACAACACAAAAATGGAAAAAAAAAGATTAGATTCAACCGCTTCTTCATGAATAAGATGAATGGCAACCGGTGGATCCAAGGAGTAAAGAGAGATAATGAAATAGAGTTCGGAAAAACCGAAGATATAATACAAGTCTTACAAGATTGAGCAAATTTCGGAAGATTAATTTAAAGGTTTCTTAGAGAAGAGGAAAGGTAATAAACATTTCGATCCAAGAAAGGAAGAATCAGCGATGTGTAACGATTATAATCCATTTGAACGCAAGGAAGGAGACAGCGAAATAGATAGTCTGTAAAAATCCCCTTATATAAAACGCTAGCGTGTGGTCTGCGTGCGTCGTCTATAGCTGCTTCTCCTATTGGCTAACGAACGGCCAATCATCAACCACCATATTACGTTCGCATCACCATCTTGCTTTTCGTTTATTTACAGCTAGACACTGAAATTCATATAAGGAGAAGGAGATTCAATATTTGCGCTATTTTATCCGTATCAGTTAGACACAGAAATTGAGAAGGGGATTCAATATTTACGCTACTTTATCTGCATCAGTTATGAGCATAACCTAAGAATTTTTTTGGCAGAAGGTGAGAAGCAATGAAGTTTATTAAAAACTAGGAGAAATGTACATAATGCGAAATGTATTTGTCACATAAATAACAGTTACCCGTTTACGAAATTATAGTCTCCGTAATCTAAAGTGAAATGCATTTTTTATTTTAAAATCCTAACAAAATACTCTGATAATCTAACGAGAATAACGTATTCGTATAACTAAAGATATCATTAAGGATGACTTATTCGTTTCTCCTTATAAGCTTTTCCATAATAAATTCCTACTACCATTATATATGATACCCTTAGTTTTTGATACATGTGTTAGCTATTAAATGAGATTTAAGATAACTTTTTTTTATCAGATTTAAATCATCAAGGATATGACACTCGCAATTCAACAACGATATTATTGCCGCAAAATAGCAGTGAGCAGTGACATAATAAATACTGAGAGTAGGGAAAAAAAATTAATACCAGGCAATTATATGTCACAAAGTTACAATTATTACGTTCGATTAAATTTACATATTGCTTTTTATGGTAATGTTGCGCTTTGGCGTTCGCTAACTTTCATATAGCAATGACTGTACACTCAACGTAAACAACCAGAGACATTGTATACATGGTTAAGTATCAAGCAGGCCGTGATTTATTCAATTATCAAGTAGGTCGTGATTTATGGTTAAGTATCAAACAGGCCGTGATTTATTCAATTATCAAGTAGGCCGTGATTTTTTACGTAACGTAATCCATTATTCTACAGTCATGTTTGATATAATGAGGCCTGGACCATCTCACTGTACACGTACGTCTTCCCGAAATTGCTTTCAACAGGCTAATATCTCGCCGTTATTATGGTCCAGGCTTCATTTCGCCGTAAATCGGAAAAAAATAATTGTAAGCGATATTAGATGACCGGCATCTGAGCATTTACGCAAAGACACATATTTTTTAATGTGGCGTATGGCGTAAATATAAATTACTCTTATAAACGTCAAGTTCCAAACGTCTCTGGTTCTTTGCATCAGTCTCTGGTTGTTTACGTTGAGTGTACAGTCATTGCTATATGAAAGTTAGCGAACGCCAAAGCGCAACATTACCGCTTTTTATTTATCTACGACAACCAGATGCAGAAATTAATGTAAGGAGAAGGGTTTTCATTATTTACGCTATTTTACCTGCCTCAGTTGTAAGCACCAGTTTAAACCGTAAACTAAGAATTTTTTGGCACACGATAAGAAACAATGAGGTTTATTAAAAACTCAGAGAATCGTACATACGTAATCGCGACATGTATTAGTCAAATAAATAACAGTTATTTGTTTTCGAAATTGTAATCTCCGTCATCTAACGTAAAATGCATTTATTTATGTCAGATCCTAACCAAGTGCTCTGATAATCTAACCAGAGTAACGTATTCATATAACGAAAGATATAATTAAAAAATATTATTTTTCTTACAAGGTTTTTCAGAATGAATTCCTACTACCACCATAGGTGATACCCATCATTATTCATTTGAGAGTAATAGAGGCTATGATTTTCGAACGCAATATTACTGGAGGTTGTGGTTAAGTTTACCAGAATCGCAGCTGACACGTTTTGTTACAGCATAATTTAATTGGTTCTTTACTTCCGGCGTCATTAATTCAGTAGAAGTTACTACTGTATGGCTATGTGAACGGCAAATGAAATATGTAGAACTTTGCAAAATCAAGGTCATTAGTATTATGTAATATCAGTTCCGTTTAATTAACCAACTGCAAAAAAAATCAGCTGCCAGAATATTGCGTTCAAACCGTCATTTTTGACGGGCTCGAAGCTAGTTCTTCATAGTCTTTAATAGGGATGGGCAAAATATATCGATGTATCGATATATCGATATTTTTTCTAAAAAATATCGATATTTATCGCCGATATTTTCATTTTCGATATATCGATACATCGATATTGTATTTAGTATATCGATTTTAAGCACCAATTCGATATTTTTCCTACGAACGCTATACAGTATCCAATTTAATCGTTACATGTATATAGGATAAATATACGTATATATCCAATCTTCTGAAAGTGTCTTAAAAAGTGAATTCGTCGAAATATAACAGCTTCATCAGCGGTTGACAGGTTAAAAAAAGCTGTTTAATTTTAAGAATTTTACGTTAAAGTCATTTTTATGTTAGAATGTAAGCGGTTGTTTTATCTTTGTAGTTGAAATATTATCTTTTCAACTGTTTTTTTTTTCATTTACAAATAACAATTAATGGGTTGATGAACCACAAGTCATTATGAATCACTGTTAATTCATTTAAATGTCTACAATCTAGTCTACAGTCAAAACTCCTTAATCGCAAGGAAGACGTTCCGTAAATTAGCCGCAAATACGAAAATCTTGAATACAGAAACCTTGAATTCAGAATGTTAGTTTATATAGGATTGTAGGGAATACGTTCCAAGTAAACAGAAAAATTTTGATGTAATGGAGTGATTATCGCACTTTGAATTTGATAGACCAATTCTGGATTGCTTTAAATCCTCTATCCTAAAGTTCATTGTAATGCTCTTTAAAATATGCATATAGCTTTCTCGTGAATTACAGCCCCACTAAAGAATACTTTCTTGTGATTGTTGTCTTCGATTGATGTAGTGAGAGTGGTTTTTAATTTTTTATTCACTGAGACACCAATGGTTTTTACGGTCCTCTTCGAACGCCTCTCCCGTGTCAGGTTGTAGGCGATTACCATGGGTGATGTATATCCTTCCAAGGAAAGTCCTAGGAAAATGAACTGGGGTGGTTTCCTGTTTCACGGAACATGGTGGTGTAATGGTTAGCGTTCTGGCCTCGCATTCGGTAGAAGGGTGGGTCGAATCCCCGTCCGGGCATCCAGATTTGGGTTTTCCATGGTTTCCCAAATCATTCCAGGCAAATGCTGGGATGCTTCCTTCAAAAGGCCATGGCCGAATTCCTTCCCATTCCTTGTCCCCCATCCTTTCCCGTCTCTAAAGACCTCAATGTTAAGAGACGTTAAGCAGTTAAAAAAAATTCCCCGTTTACTTCCTCAGTGTGACAGTGCTCCTAAGTATGTATGACAGTGACACTGTGTGGCTCGGTATAGAATGTTGTGGATGAGAGATGAAAGAAGGGAGAGGGTGGAAGCCGGTGTCGGCATGTTCAGGTCTACTTTTGCGAAACATTCTAAAGGGGGCGCCAAGCTTAACATTCCCATCCAACGGATGAATCACCATCAACAACATCGTATGTCCTCTCACCATACGCAATGCAGAGAGGTTTGGTGATTAGAAATTGCAACTTACTGGTCAAGCCCTGATGATGAAAATCGTTGATGTAGTGTTAAGTGAAAATAATTCATTTGCAGCACTCTGCGATCACGCAAAAAGTATTGTGACTTATTTTAAGCAGTCTGTTAATGCTATGGATCTATTAAGAGCTGAACAAGAAGCATCTGAGGAAAAGGAAGGAGAGGTGTTGACTTTGACACAAGCTGTTAGCACTAGATGGAACTGCTACTTTAATATGTTAGAACGATTTGTCAGACTCTCTGCAATTGTAGCTAAAATCTTAGCTACAAAAAGTCAGTCAAATATGGTTGCAACTTAACAGCTTAATGTAATACGTGACCTCATTGTCCTGCTTGGTCCTTTCAAAGAAGCCACTGAAGAGGTTAGTGGTACAAATTATGTGACGGCTAGCTTAGCCATTCCTGTTACAAATCTGATTCGACAAGTAACGGAACAAGCTACTCCTTCGACCACTTTAGGATTCACGGTAAAAGAGGCTTTACTCCAAAGAATTCAAGAGAAATTAAGTCCTTTAGAAGGAAATACATTCCTTGCAGCAGCTACCATTTTGGACCCGCGTTTCAAACGTATACACTTCACTTCTCCAATCGGTGTGTCAAATGCGATATCTACAATAAGTAATGATATTCGCTTGGAACTTAGACGACGAGGACAAAGTTCTCCAGAAGTAAGATCTACAGCAGCAACACAATATATCGCAGATATTGCATCAATTTGGTCCGCACATGAAAAGCTATTAATCCTTAGCACTACTGTTATGCAAGAGGTTCCAAGCTCTGGCTCAGTTCCTAATGAGCTTAAGCAGTATCTGGACCAACCATTAATAGACAGAAAATCAGACCCAGTAAAGTTTTGGGTTAATTGCCAGTGCTCCAGCGCGCTGAAATACCTTATATGTCAAGCTTCTTCTGTGTCGTCCAAGAGAGTGGCTCCTGCAGTCAACTTAGCTGTACCGAACAGCAGGAGTAGATTGACGGGGGTGCACATAAAACAGAGAGTCCTTTTGATGTCCATATCAGACGAATACTGGTTTGATTGATTGAAAAAAATAATAAATTAATAAAAGGTTGTATAATTTCTACCTGTGTCTTTAATTTTCAGAATTTTCTTAAATATTTTGATGTATTTTATATTTTTTTTTTAGATAATTACTCCCTATAGACAAAAATATCGAAATATCGAATATTTTTCCCCTATATATATCGATAGTGTTTGTAAATATCGTTTCGATATTTATCGATATATTTTTTGATTGCCCATCCTTAGTCTTTAAACGGACCTCTGCAAAGAAATAACTAACTTTAAGGTAATAGATAAAATAATTACTTAACATACACTTTTTTATATTCAATTATTGCACACATTTCGACTGCGAGAAATCTGACGCAGGCAATAAATGGAGAGCATCTTCAATGGAATAGTTACATAGACACTAAGTTCTCACCTTGCGAACATAACATCCAAACAAAAACTAATCTATCACTAACGTTACATAAGCTATCACTAAGTGCACTTTAATGAAATGCGTTGGCTCAAGGTGGGTACTTTTTTATTCTCTCGATTTTGGGCAAGGACCGCGAAAAGTAATCCTTTGCATTCATCTAGCTGCTTCTTTTCTTGACTTCCAACAATTCTTCGTCCTTGCACTTTGCTGAGTCCCCTTTCTAGGGTCCAGATGATATTACCCTTCCTCTACTCCTTCTCCTGCAAACCGTGAAATTTTGTATCAATCTTCCGAAAGTTTCTCTGTATTGTGTTATATCTTCTATTATTCCGATGTCTAACATATATTTCTTTACTGCATGTGTTCACTAGCTGACATGCTTCCTCAGGTACACGTGGCTAAAAGTCCTTTTTGTAAGTCTGCTGTTATCCATTCTCATTATGTGACCAAAAAACTGGTTCTAATCTTTCTGATCGTGTCTGACATCCTCTTATTTTCTTCTTGGTTGCATAGATCTTTATTCCTCAGATGCCTTAACTTTCCATTTTCACTTTTAAAAGTCCACACATTTTCCTCGAGATTATTCTTTCATTTTTCTTTGTCTCTTCTATTTCTCCAGTTTTCGGTGCTACTAATCTATAAAAAATTTATCCTGTTTGTTAACAGTTGGCATAAGGTATCACAGCGTGTATTTAGTTAAAATCAATTCATTGGTTTTCGTGTGATATGAGGAAAGAAACAGACAATAAATAATTCAGTGTTTTACTGTTTTGACTTCTTTATCATCAGTAATGGATATTGCAATTGCCATTTTTTAAATAAATTTAGTGTACAGAAACATTTTGTCTACAATTTTATTATATACGATAGCTTCCAATAAGATAATGATAGGGATAAAATGCAAAACATGCCCAATTGTGCAACAAATGAATGGTTTATTTCTTAAGTTAATTTGGATCTATTAGTTTTGTGATGTTTAAGACACTTTCCTGGTATAAAATACCAAATAATTTCAGTTTGAAATCTACATTATTGGATTATACACCGAAGAGCCAAACAAACTTGTACACCTGCCTAATATCGTGTAGGGCCCCCATGAGCACCCAGACGTGCCGCAATACGAAGTGGCATGGACTCAACTAATGTCTGTAGTAGTGCTGGAGGGGATTGATACCATGCATCCTGCAGGGCTGTCCATAAATCCGTAAGAGTACGAGGATATGGAGATCTCTTCTGAACGGCACGTTGCGAGGCATCCCAGATATGATCAATACTGTTAATGTCTGGGTAGTTTGGTGGCCAGCGGAGGTGTTTAATCTCAGAAGAGTGTTCCAGGAGCCACTCTGTAGCAATTGTGGACGTGTGGGGTGTCACATTGTCCTACTAGAATTGCCCAAGTCTGTCGGAATTCACAATGGACATGAATGGATGTAGGTGATCAGCCAGGATGCGTACATACGTGTCACCTGTCAGAGTCGTATCTAGACGTATCAGGGGTCCCATGTCACACGCCCCACACCATTACAGAGCCTCCACCAGCTTAAACAGTCAGTCCCCTGCTGACATACAGGGTCCATGAATACATGAGGTTGTCTTCATACCCGTAAACATCCATCCACTCGATACAATTGGAAACGAGACTCGTCAGACCAGGCAACATGTTTCCAATCATCAACAGTCCAATGTCGGTGTTGACGGGCCCAGGCGATGCGTAAAGGTTTGTGTCGTGCACTCAGCAAGGGTATACGAGTGGTCCTTCGGTATCGATGATGCTTCATTGAATGGTTCGCACGCTGTCATTTTTTGATGGCCCAGGATTAAAATTTGCAACAATTTTTGGAAGGGTTGCACTTCTGTGACGTTGAACGATTCTCTTCAGTGGTCGTTGTTCCAGTTCTTGTAGGATCTTTTTACAGCCTCAGTGATGTCGGAGATTTGATGTTTTATCGGATTCCCGATATTCATGGTACACTCGTGAAATGATCGCACGGGAAAATCCCCACCTCATCGCTACCTCGGAGATGCTGTGTCCCATCTCTCGTGCGCAGACTATAACACCACGTTCAAACTCATTTAAATCGTGATAACCTGCCATTGCAGCAGCAGTAACCAATCTAACGCCTGCGCCAGACATCTGTCGTCTTATATAGGCGTTGCCGACCGCAGCGCCGTACTCGGCGTGTTTACATATCTCTGTGTTTGCGATTTCGTTCTACGTGGTAACTGGGAAAGTGACGTGTTGTTATCTGTCTGTGAAACGTGTGTGCTAAATGTATTTTTCTTTGTGAAGTGTGTAGTTTATGAAGTTAAGATTAGTAGCCGTCCCGGCATTCATCTTGATGACTGCGGAAACCATGTAAAAACAACAGACATGACGACCGGTATGTGGGGTCTAGGCTCATGTGCGGTCCCGTTGTACCATCCCGATCCAATGTGTTGTGCCTCTGCGCACTGAGCTACATCATGGAGGAAGGAATAATATGGAGACGACGCAGGAGACCTTTACCACGCATGGGAGTGAAGCAGGCCGGCGGAGGAGTGGGGGGGCATGGCCGGAGTGGTGGGGGCTTGACCGCTTCCCAACAAACACGGGGAATATGTACAAACACCTCAAGGGGACTCTAGGATAAACGTGACACCGCAATCTGGTGATGGATTATTATGTAACTCGATGAGACAAATAAAAAATGAAGAATAAAATTTTTTGATATCCTGCTTAGTTTTCGAGATATTCTGTCTCAAATGTGAAATGGTTTTGGTTGAAATTCAGAAGAAAAAATTATTCAAAGTCAAATTTTATGATGAATTTTTATTTAAAAAGACGAGACAAATAAAAAATAACGAGTAAAATTTTTCGATATTTCACCTAGTTCTCGAGATATACTGTCTCAAAAGTGAGGTGTCTTGAGTTGAAATGCAGAAGAAAAATTTCGCAAAAGTCAAATTTAATGATGGATTCTTATGTAACACGACGAAAAAACTCGATAATAAGGAATAAATGTTTTCGATATCTTGCTTAGTTTGGTGGATATACAACATCCAAATTGAGGGGTTTAGGTTTGGATGCAGGCTGGACCAAAAATTAATTCTGTCAAAGCCACAATGATTACATGGTTGACATGCAGAATGGATATTTCAGTTTTATTACTACCACTTGTGGTTAGTCTGAAATGTGTCCTAGACTAGAAAAAAAGTAAGAGGACCCACTCTAGGGATGAGCAACCCAGACATTTTGTAGGCTGGTACCAGAAATAAAATGTTTATTCAGTCACCTTAATGAACATTCTCTTGATCAAGATGTGTTGTCTAATTTCACAGCCCTACTTATTAGGACAATTGTAAAAAAATTATCTCTCAGTTAGATTTAGATACGGGGGGGGGGGGGGGGAGAGAATGCTGTACAAAAAAAAAAAGACTAAATTAGAAACACATTCCCCAAATTGATTTTGTTCAAAGGCCAATAACTTCTTTATTTATGAAGCCCATTTTTATTTCTGCATGAACCTGTTTCGACATAAATAGATGAGAAAGATTTCAAAATCATTAAAAATAGGTATAGACGTATTTACAAACAGAAACAAGTCTTATATGAAGCTTTAAAAATAACCTAAGTCAATGGCCTGAAATAGCTATTTAAAAAATTAATAAAACTCACAGCTTCTCACATAACAGTTAATTTCATCATCCATTGTCAGTTTAATCAGCAACGTGACGAAAGAAATCGTAATAGTAAATTCACTGAATCGCGAAGTAAAACACGCCCCTTTAAATCTAATTTTAAACACTCGTTAAAAAATAATGCTAGTCTATTATGTGCAAAATAGCAAATTTGCTGATTTTCTACACTACACCAAGAAAAATTTGAGAACAAAGTCATCCCATTGAGAGCTATGACTAAATATTTATAGACGTGCTGCAAAGTTTGCGGTGTCTACCGCTCACTTCAACAACGATAATTACAATTCAACTTACTTATGAAATGATATTCCAGGTTCTTTCCTGTCTGGCCTATTTGTGCAACCGTACGCAACACAAGCTGGCATTTTTAAACACTTACACACAATACTAAATGAAATAATCACTGCATCTACCACAATGTGAACACCTTAATTGTTGGGAAGCGCCATATGGTCCCTGCCGGTGCTGCCACCATGCGGGAGAGTTTAGTGCTTGCTTCACCGATTTAACGTCACTTCTCCTCCATATAATTCCTTCCTCCATGTAGCTACATCACCTGGTACCGTGTGAGCTCAGTAGTAATATCTTATTCTATTTGTGAAACGGGTATCTTTGCGGTCATTGCGAGTATTGCGTTAATTTTCACTTATACAATTAGGGAACAAACCATGAAGTATGATATCAAAATTAACTTTCTATATTAATTTCGATACAGACGTAACCAGAAGATTTGAAAGGTCTTAAAGTCCCTTTCAATCACAACGCAGTCTTTATTACTGTGTCTTTCGACAGCTAAACCTCAGTTGGAGCAAATAAAGATACAATGTGTGTAACGCAACCATCTTCTACGTCCTTCAGTGAAAACGTTGGTCCAGGTATTTTGGGTGACGTATGATGTATACAGGGTGTTACAAAAAGGTACGGCCAAACTTTCAGGAAACATTCCTCACACACAAACAAAGAAAATATGTTATGTGGACATGTGTCCGGAAACGCTTACTTTCCATGTTAGAGCTCATATCGTGGACGGCTGTGATACAATACACCATTCTGCAGGGCTGCATCAGCGCATCAGGGATTCCATGCGACGGAGGGTGGATGCATGTATCCTCGCTAACGGAGGACATTTTGAACATTTCCTGTAACAAAGTGTTTGAAGTCACGCTGGCACGTTCTGTTGCTGTGTGTTTCCATTCCATGTTTAATGTGATTTGAAGAGAAGTAATAAAATGAGCTCTAACATGGAAAGTAAGCGTTTCCGGACACATGTCCACATAACATATTTTCTTTGTTTGTGTGTGAGGAATGTTTCCTGAAGGTTTGGCCGTAACTTTTTGTAACACCCTGTATAATTGTCATCGAAAGTTTCTTGAGTGCTGCTCGCAATGCCATTCCAGCCGGTACACTTGAACACTTGCGTCAGACCCATATTACTGTGAGTCACTGCACTGGGTTGTAGGGGTTCTAACCTTGGAGCCATCTTAGTAGTCGAGATGAAACAAAGTCGTATGTAATTGATTAAATAGACATGCATAGAGATAGAAAATTTAGATACTATGTATTATGCGTAGATACATTGCAGGTATTCAAAGAAATTATTGAAATATTTTCAAATCACAGAAAGTTGGATTGTATTGTTTATACAAATACTTCCTCAAAGCAATGGAAATCCCGCGAAATAATCAGAAAGCAGATACTGTTCCTATTAGATTTGGAAGACTTACTAGAGTTTTAGTGACGTTATGATAGAACTGTCACGAGAACATGGATTCAAATTTAACTAACGTAAATTTTTATTGAAATGGAGCATATGCTCTAGTCACAATTTTCCCCACTTACTTGTGCCTTATTTCAAGTGTTAGCTTACGGATCATGGTCTTCTATTCCTTTCCACGTATTACTTCCAATTCTTCTACCAATATTCATTTAGGTGTTGCAACCATTATGAACCTTGTACATTCGGAGCATTTTCTTCACTCACCTACTGAAGCTATCAAAGTACTAGGCATTAAAACCGAGACCTGCAAAACAAATGTATTTGTATGTATGTTCGTTTTGTGCCAACTAGGACCCCGTTAACCATTTTTTTTTATTTAAACGAATGTATTTATTTATTTTAAAAAAAACTGAATCACCAATATTTCTACAAACTACTTCCGACTAAAGACTGATAAACGTAATGGAAAAAACATAGGGATTCACAAAACAGCATCAATTAATTCAATATAGCCTCAACTAGCGGATATCGAATTTAAAAAAAAGCACGCGAAAATGTGTTTAACCTTCTATGAAAATGAGAAACAATAAATATCATAAAATGTAACAAATTCTATTCCATAAGAAGGCAGCCAAAAATCCCGGGGCACCAACACCCATGATCATAAATTTCAGAGAAGTCTCTACCTCGCCAAACACATGCAAAGAATTTCTCTCCAAGTACTTCATCCTTGATACTGATAAAATGCTGTGAAACATTAAGCAACGCAAGTAAAAATGTCTCAGACATACAGATACTTGATTCCACAGCTTGGTTATAATTTGATACAGAACCATGAAACCGGCTATCGAGTAAAAAATGATCATCTTCTTAGACTTTTCACACTTTTCAAATAGCTAGCTTTTAATATATACTACGTGGCCAGCGCGAAAATTTCACGAATGATGTATGGTGAATAGCGAAGTTGGTAGTTTGTAGTGGGGTGAAAGAAGATCCAGGTCATTTGTAGCAATTGTTTATTTGCCTTCTGAAATAGATAGGTAGCAAACTTTTACTAGATCTTACATAACAATTAGAAATGATGAATTGTTTCCCTTAATGAGGGGGGGGGGGGAATCAGAAAACCTTTTTACACCAGAAAACACACACAGCTTGTCAATATCTCTGTGACGTGCGGTGCTGCTATCTAGCGGTTATACATCATCGATGCCAGCGATGCCTAGCAGCTTGACTCTGAACTATCGATGCTCGTGAGCTTGACTGAATTTTGGCCGGCCCTGGCAGTGTAGTGGCTAGCGCGCTGGCTTCGCAATGCAAGGGCCGCCAGTTCGAGTCCGGCCTCGGGCATGGGTGGTTTTAATTAAGTGTTGTGTTCGTCTTGTGCTGTCCTCACTGTAGTGTCCACAATATCATGATTAGAGCCTGATACAATACTCTGTACAAAAATAAATTGGAGCTGGCTAAATGGTCGCAATGACCGAAGGCCATTAAATATATATATATATATATATATATATATATAAAATAAATATTGAATTTTGCGATTTACGGGATGAAATTTGAAAAAAGTTTTTTCTTAATTAATGTTATTACCAAAGGGGAGACAGTAATCTTTAAAGAGGCAACTCATTTATCGATTTTGGTTATGTATGAAGGGAGAATGATGGCTCGTCACAAAAAAAGAAAAAACACCTTTTTGGTATAATATATATGACTAGTGTAAGCCCGTGCCCGTTTTTTGCGTGTCGTTACTAATCTAGAATAGTTCCAGTTTTTAGGATGGAAGTTTATGACTTGTTGACCTGATTTGACCAAATATAAACTTGACCTGTGTTTCAGGGTGAATAAAATCTCTTGAGCTTGTAGAACTAAGAAGCATTAATAGAGGTAGGTATTAAACACGAATAGGAACCATAGCAAAATCGTATAATTGTTTCAAAGCTCATAGACCCGAATTTGCTTAACGAACAAACTTGACTCGTATTTGACCCTTAAATTTCACTCTTCAAATTTTTTAAAAAATTCCTGTTTGCTTCGAAAGCATCACATCGTTTCTTTTTATTGAGACTGGGAAAACACTCATAATGTAATCATTGGTCACAGTATCTGTATTGCCAGAGAACTTAATACACATTCCATTTTTTTTTAAACAGTTGAGCAGCTCCGAAGAAATTAATTACCAGAATAGTCGATTCGGTAATATATTTGGTCCGATGCCCACTTAAAATAACCTAATAACTCACGTAAAGCTAACATGAACGAAGACCATTTACGAAAGTGGTCAGTAAAATACCTAAAAGCAAATAAACCGTACTGCATAAACTTTGGTCAAGCAACAACATTAGTGAAAGTTTTAATTAAACTGAAATTTATCTTAAACCGGAATGACAACTGGATTCGTGGTTACAGCTGAGACCATGAGTATTTTTTTTAAATTTTTGTAAGATGGTTTCATTAGCAACATGTGACTGAAAAGCAGATCCACGTTTTTTCAGAACAAAAAATTTATTTTTTTAACTATGAAACAGTACGAAAAGAAAACTTAATGAATGTATTATGTCAATTAATTTGGTAGCAGTTACTTAGCTATTAAATTGTGGACATCAGGATAAATTTCTTCTAGTGGTGTTTCTCGTCGCTGTTTTGCGAGCGAAGGCTGACACGTGACACCGTTCACCAGCCAATAGCTAGCGAGGTGAGTGAATGAGTGAGCTTAAGAAATTATATAGTAGACGTTCAACAACTGTTTGTACCAGCCGAATTACTGGAGTGAAGGGGAAACTGAAGGATCGAGCATGGTGGCTGAGCGGTAACGCTCTGACCTCGCATTCAGAAGGACGCTGGTTCGAGTCCCCGTCCGGGCATCCAGATTTGGGTTTTCCATGTTTTCCCCAAATCACTCCATGCGAATGCCTAGATTCTTCCTTCTGAAGTCCACGGCAGAATTCCTTCCCGTTCCTTGCCCCCAGTCCTTTAGTTCCTCTAATGATCTCGAAGTCGACGACGCGTTAAGCCATAAACAAAAAAATAAAAACAGATCGTAACTGTCTGTCTGAGAAACGTGTGATTGTTGTGATGCTGTTAGTTTTAGTGTGTTGCTCTGTGTGAAGACGCAAAAAGGGAGAGGGCGAAACTTGTCGGTGCCCCATGAAAACCAAATCTTCCAAAAGCAGTAAGTGGGTGCCAATTTAAACGTCTCCACTCAACAGTCGAATCACCAAACAACCTCATTTGCCTTCACTCGATATTTTATCAGACCACCTCTAGTACATCTTTACAATAAATAAAATACACAATGTTTGACAATAATGTAAAGGTCGTTTTGGGCTTTATTATTAATTAAGAATGATTTTATAAATGTTGGAGACATTGGCGAAGTTAGAGTCAAGAGTTGCAGTCACGCAGCGCAGACGCAAGCAAAGTCGTTGCCCCGTTCAGGAATGCTGAATAGCACGTCAGCAATACCTTCTTGTGACCCAAAGCAGAGCCGAAGTGGGCCCTGTACAACCAATAAATGAGGCTATTCATTACCAGCGAGCTTCGGAGCAACATCGGGTAGGGAACCGCTAGCTCAAAGCTTAGCCGCCCTGCCTCGGACGTCGTAACGATCTTAAGTTCCGTCGAGTATTAATAGACTGACTTTCACTTAATATCTTCTACGATCAGACTAGCGATCCAGTGGAACAAGTGTGGACTCTACTTCTTGGTATCATGGTCACATGTACTATCGGCAGCTTGATTACATTAAACCGTTTATCCACATTCCGTCTTGATCATTTGAGAATATAGTATTTCTATAGTAAAAGGGTCGTGACCTTCACGTGGTGTCAGATAATCCTGATTTAATTAATTAGTTAGCTTGCAAGAAGTCAAGACGGTATCCGGAAGAAGATAAAAAGAGCAGATAAACGCTGAGGTCAGTCACATGTAAAGCCGCATTCCCAATTAATGGTCAAAACGCCCAACGCAGTCACCTAACCACAAGGCCAGCCCGTTACAATAAACTGTGTAATGACTACGCGTGCGAATTCGTGAAGGGCAGTCTGATTGGGGCCTTCCAGAGAGAAAGAATGCATTAAGGTCGGAGCACACTTCCCCGATAGTTGGACAACACGTCCGGGCATCCAGATTTGGGTTTTCCATGGTTTCCCAAATCCCTCCAGGCAAATGCCGGGATGCTTCCTTAAAAAGGCCATGGTCGAATTCCTTCCCATTCCTTGCCCCCCCCCCCATCCTTTCCCGTCTCTAAAGACCTCGCTGTTAGAGAGACGTTAAGCAAATAAAAAAAAAAAAAAAATGGACAACACGTCAGCGCACCGACGGTCGGCCGCATGACTGACGTGTTACTATTCACTCTTCAGTCTCCTTTAACACTTTCACGTGGTTGTTTCACGGATCAAAGTTAAAAAATGTCCGTCAAAGTGAGTTGGAAGTAATGAACAATATGTCTTCAAACATAATCAAATAGACATTTTTTCTATACTACGTAGTTTATTTTTGATATCTCAAAACATAAATCTAGTTTTATTCATCCAAAAAAATAAAAAGAAATGTAGCAGCCATAGTCAGAACATTTGATGGCTGGTGAAATGAAGTTTTTGAATGTTTTATTATCATCTGATGAACCTGGAAGTGAAAGACATTATCTTATGACACTCAGTAACACGATAATAACATTTGGACATAATGGACATCTCTATGTCCACCATCCCGACACCGCACCGTAAAAAATTAAACAAATTAAGCTCTGCTGGTGCGAATGTCGGAAGGTACGCGGTGTTTGTTTCAACTTCAATCGTGGGTGACCAGTATCGGACAAGTGTGGCCTGACCTTTATCTTAAGGTCTGAGCTTAGTGCAGGTGGTAGGCACAGTTATCGAGACAATAAAGTGTGCTCTCTCAGTCTCGTGGGATTTGCGGCTGTGATAGCCTTGTTAACGATTCACAATAGGGGATGTTTCCGAGTCAACGAGAACCTTTTAACAGAACTATCTCGGAACGATAGGCACAGGAATGTGGTAATAAATCATAGGACCAAAGACTATTGACATGTATTGCAACTTCGATATTTCGCAATGCGGGGAAAATGTGTCGTGTTTCAAAGAACTGCAGAATCACTTGTGCGAGAGCAGCCGATGAAAGACGAAGGACTAAATGAAGAGAGTGGAAGGTAACGCATAGGGTATAGGAAGTCAGCAATAAGGACTGTTTCTAATTATTGTTAAATTTGTTTTACATTCGCGGAAAACAATCGAGAGAGTATGTTGGAAAAGATATATAAACGACCCTAGTGATAGATAGGAGATTCGCTCTTGCCCGGTCACGTGTGATGCATCGAGGAGATTGTCTTTCAGTCGATTACCAATTTAGGCTGTGAAACAGTTACACTTTCAGTGAAATTAAATGTTATGATGGTACCGTGAGAAACCATTACAGGCACTGTAAATGAGCAGTGATACTGGATAGCTTTTTTTTTCTTTTTTTTTTTTTTAATTGGCTTTCGGCAGCTGAGGCAATATAGCCAGCTTAATTTGATTATCATAGCTTCTAGTGAAACAGGAGTCATCGAGTGTTTATATATTGTATCTTATAAGTATGGACACCACAGGACGGACAGGACATTCATTCAGACACACAACACTTAACATGCATGCCCGCGGCCGGATTCGAACCGGCGACCTTCGGCACGCGAGACTAGCACTCTAGCCCCTACGCGACCGAGGCCGGCTTACTGGATAGCTATACATAGACATTACGGTGTCACTGTCAAGGAAGACAGTGGTAGAGACGGAAGTGGTACGTTGATGCCGAGACATCAGTATGGTAATATCAAAGACTTAACCCTCAATCTACCACAAAACAAAAAATATTGTGAACACGCGATAGCGCATGGGTTATCAACATCACGCGATATGAATTTAAATGTTCTGCTTATCTTTCACTGAGCTAATGACACTTACAAAAGATCTTCTATTTGTTCTTGTTCGATTGCGAAGTTCACCTAATGACGAGAAATTGTATTCCCCTTATTCTTATTATTTTGATTAATATCACTTTGAAAAAATTTGATCGAAGTTTAAACATCCTGATAATAAACAGATTGAAATTCATTAGCTTCATTTAATTTATAATTCGTCTAATAGTAACATCATCCAGCCCATCTTGTGTTGCACTTATTAAATTTCACTGATAAATGTGTTGAAAGGGATTGATTTCAATTGTGAAGTATTTTCCATGCCACCCAATATCAAATTATATCAACAAGAAAAAAACAATCATAGTTATTAGAAATATTCATAAATGAATATTATTTGAATTTATTTTAAACAAACCATATGGTACAACAAATTATTCAGTGGGGGGGTAGTGTGAGACATAGTTCAGGGCTTTGGTATGCAATCTCGTGATTACGAATTCTTCATGCCTGTCTCTCCTGCCCTCTAGGCCAAACACGGATGAAGAAAATCTCTTGCAGCACTTGTTCCCGATCCAGCTATACCCCATGGCAGTCGTAGGACACTATTATGGAACCGCAACGATCTTTCAGAAAAAAAATTCTCACTAATTAGCTTTGAACAAGAATTCGAAGATATAAGAAATGAACTAATTGTAACTTACACATTTACCGAAAGCGAATAATTCACTGAGATGTAATTTTCGAAATGTATACAAATACGTCACATACCGACATCACTTTTGCAGAATATTCTGCTTTATTTACAATAAGTTACGCTATATAACTAAGAGGGATGTTACTGGATATTTTAAGTGATTCTGTGATCTGTTTTCTGAAAGATGTGACATTGAAGTCAATGTTTAATATGTATAGATATTAATATTATTCCTTGTATTAAATTTAGGTGTATGCAGCAAATCAGCGGCAGGGTTGACATTACAGTGCGTCCTCTTCATTCCTGATCCAGCTCCAAGAATATCAGGTACGTTCAGCACTATACCATCCTCGGTCTCTTCACCTCAACTCTACTTGTATCTCTGTAATTGTGTTTCAATCCAGGTTTCTTCTTTATGTACAATCCTTCACTTACCCTGGGTCTGTCTCTTACCTTCTTTCCTTAAAATTCCAGCCTCTATCCCCTGTCTCCCATCTGTTACACATCCGCAACCTGTCGTCTGGATCCTTTCATTCTGACTCCCAACCCTTATCTCCTTCCGGACATCCTCTATCTTGCTTCATCTTTTCTAACATGCTTCTCATGAATTTGCTTCGCAAGTCTGGATTTCACTCTCCTCTCCATTTTCCATAGCCCGAGAGTCTGTTGCATTTGTCAATACACGGACAGTAAATTTTAAACTTAATTTTTTATTAAATCACCTTACCGATAGTAAATGGAAACGCAAATAAACTTTTTGTTTCAAATTTCGCCTCTAAGATTTGAGATTTTTATTTATTTTTTATTTTATAAAATATTTTTATTATTATTTCCTACATAATATCTGACTGTGTCTTAAATACGAAAATTCGTATACCAATTAATCAATCATATATATTATTTCTATAAGGCGTTTTTTTTTTTGTCACAAGCCACTATCTCTCTTCATACTTAATCGAAATCAATGAATGAGGCGTCATATTAAAGCTTATGGTCTTCACTTTGGTCACTTCATATTTTTAAGAAAGGAATTTTTCGGAATTCGACCCTTAAAGGGCAAAAATGATAATATTTCTAAAATTCTAATTTTGTGTTATGAGTCATACATCTCCCTGGATACCTATCGAAATCGTTTAATAAAGAATCATTCTAAAGATTAAGATCTACGCTTTGGTGACATCATATATTAAGACAAGAATTTTTCGGAACTCGAGCCTTAAAGGGCAAAGGTATCAATATTTCTGCAACGCGTTTTTTTGTCATGAGCCATTCATCTCTCTTCTCATCTAACCGATATTGATCGAAATCGATAAATGAAGAAGGATTATGAAGAGTAATGTCTCATCTTTGGTGACATCATATATTAAGAAAGATTTTTTTTTTTGGTATTTCAACCTTTAAAGGGGAAAAGTAACAATGATTCTACAACGCAGGTTTGTATCATGAGCCATTTATCTCCGTTAATATCTAACCGAAATAGATAAATGAGGTATAATTCTAAAAATTGTGGTTTCCGCTGTGGTAACATCATATTTTAAGAAGGGAATTTTTCTGAATTGAACCCTTAAAGGGCAAAAATATCAGTATAAATAAAATGCGTTTTTGCGTCTAGAGCCATTTATCTCTGTGGAAACCTAACCAAAATTAATAAATGAAGTAGGATTATGAATAGTAATGTCTCCGCTTTGGTGACATCATATATTAAGAAAGGATTTTTTTGGAATTCAAGCCTCAAAGGGAAAAAGTATCAATGGTTCTACAACGCGCATTTTTGTTTCATGGGCCATTTATCTCACTCAATATCTAACCGATATAGATAAATGAGGTATTGTTTTAAATATAAAAGTATCCGCTTAGGTCACATCATATTTTAAGAAAGAATTTTTTTCCAAATTCAACCCTTAAGGGGCAAAAATATCATTTCTATTTTTTATTTTTTTTACCTCGATTGAAACCTAACAGAAATCGATAAATTAGTTATCATTTTAGAGACCAAGATGTCCACTTTTGTCACCCCATATTTTTTTTTTTTTTTTTTTTTTTGAATTCGACCCTTAACGGGCAAAAGTGTTTTTATTATTACATTATTATTATTGAGACCCATTTATGTCCGTCGATACCTAGCCGAAATCGATAAATACCATATCGTTTTAAATATTAAGGTTTGCAGTTAGGTAAAATCATAAATTAAGAAAGAATTTTTCGGTATTTGATGCTGAAAGTGGTCGCGCATATAAGACAGTTCGGAGCCAATTCCCTAGATTGCAGCAGCAGATATTACAGAGATGTCAATAAACTGTTTTTTACACAGTAAGTAGCTTTTCGGATATTTTTTGCTGTTATGGAAACATTTTTGTTTTGCTATACAATTCCAATGTAAGCATTTTATTCGCACAGCAACACATATCACAGAGATGTTGATATGCTGTGTGCAATTTGTTCAGGTTGGTTGTATTCTGTTAAGGTCAGTGACAGTTTGTCGTAAATACAGAGTATTTTAAATTTTCCTAAATATTTCATAATATATTGTAAGTATTTTGATGCGTACACTAAACAAATAAATATTTGCTACAAAAGTGTGGTTCTACTTTTAATATATATTACAAACTTTCAACCTCACTATTCATAGTATTTTATTAGCGAAATTTTCGCACGGGTCGTCTAGTATATATTAAATTCGTATGAAATAGATAGATCTCATGACATTTTATTATATGTGTCTCAATTAAAATAACGCTTATTGAAACACGTGAATTGAAAAAACAGGGGGATTACTGAAAATAGTAAACTATAAATCACTTTTTACCTAGTTTTTTGTGTGACTAATAAATTTAAATTTGAATAACGGTAATATCAACGTAACAAGTACATTAATGATCTGAGTCTCATAAAACGTCTTATTCCACAATTTCAGTACAAGTTTTAATTATAACTTTGGTGTTTTGAGGTTATGGTTACCTACTTTGTTGTTATTAATTTTATTTTGTCCGTGCTGAAGACGGATACCCAAGTTCCGTTTTAAGTGTATTATTTAACTACGTAACAGGATAGTTGTAATTTATTTAACACCATAGTAGATGTTGTTACAGATGTTGGATATGTCTTTAATGCTTAAAGTTATGTTTCACCCCTTATTTAAATAAGTAAACATTGAGACGTGCCCTGACGCAGGTCAATGACTCCTACACGGTGAAGTTTCACTCTCCACGTTTCATACTGTTATTGCATGAGTGTGGTGGCTTAGTGTTATTGAATTGAATGTTGTTTGAATCGTGTGAGTGATGATACATGAACTGAGATACCAGTTATTCAGTTCTTCAGTTCCATAAGCAAGTAAGGTAAAAACAAGACCGCCCTTATAACCATCAATAGTGTCGTATGCCTTCTTTCGATATGCACTGCTGTGAAGTTAAGGATTTGACACAGTATAATGGTAAGTAATCTGGCGATTAGGAAACGTGCATCACCACCTCCCTACCTTGATGGCGAAAATTCATTGCTCCTTCAGAGTAAAATAGTTCCAGGCGCTGCACGCCATTATGGTGCTGCAACAGTCACACACAAATAGATTTCGTAAGCTCAATCACTCACCTCCATAGCTATTGGCTTGAGGACGGTGTCACGTGTCAGCCTTCGTTCGCAAATTAACAGCGACCAGAGATATCATTAGAAGAATTTCGAGGTTATGTCCACAATTAAATAGCTAAGTGATTTATAATTACGAAGTCTTTCCGTGCTACGACTGTTTCCACAGCCGACCAATCAGAGGTTAGCAGCGGGAATCTGGTCTAGCTCAGCAGCTTCGCATGTTCCTGACCTCACTTCACCGGAAGATGGCGCCGACGATTCAGAGCGCCGAAATATTGTGTGATTATTATAACACTTCTATAACTCGGCTAGTCACCCGAGAGCATTATTTGTAGCTAAGTGATTGTTACTAAATTAATTTCCATTATTCATTCATTAAGTTTGCTTTTCGTAGTATTTCACAACTAAGAAAAAAATTAGATGAAATCTATGGCCGAAAAAACGTGTAACTGCTTTTAAGTAACATGTTTCTAATGAAAGCAACATAAAAAACAATAAAATCTAAATACTGTAACCACGAATGCCAATTGTCATTCCCGCCTAGGCTAAATTTCAATTTAATCAAAACTTTCGCTATTGTTTAACCAAAGTTTATACATTATGGTTTATTTGTTTTCTACGTATTTTACAGGCTACTTTCCTTAAGGGTATTCGTTCGTCGATTTATGAGGTAATTTAAAGTCACCTATCATGTATATTACCGAATTGAGTATTCTGTTTTTTTTTTTTTTTTTAAATATATATATTGTATATAGTATATGCTTTACGTCTCTCAATAGCGAGGTCTTTAGAGACGGGAAAGGTTGGGGGCAAGGAATGGGAAGGAATTCGGCCATGGCCTTTTTAAGGAAGCATCCCGGCATTTGCCTGGAGTGATTTGGGAAACCATGGAAAACCCAAATCTGGATGCCCGGACGGGGATTCGAACCGCCGTCCTCCCGAATGCGAGGCCAGAACGCTATCCGTTACACCACCATGCTCGGTGAGTATTCTGGCAATTCGTTTCTGAAAGTTGTTCAACTGTTTAATGTTCTGGAATCTGTATTAAGTTCTCTGCCCGTTACAGGCACTATGACCAAAGATTACATTATGAATGTTTTCCCAACCTCAATAAAAAACAACATGAGTTTTAGGAGCAAACAGGAATTCTTCAAATTTTGCAGATTGAACTTCAAGGGTCAAATATTGCAACAAGTTCAAGTCTACAACCTTTAAAACAACAATTCGATAGCACAAATACCACTGTCCGTTTTTTTTGTTTTTGCATCTATTAATACTTCTTAGTTCTTCAAGCGGTGAAAGACAGGTCAAGTTCGTTTTTGGTCAGATCAGGTCAGCCTGTCATACTCTTTGCCCCTAAAAAACTGTAACTGTTCTATACCCAGAAAACGGTCACGGGCTTACACTAGTACGTCAATAAGTTCGTTTGAAAAATTAATATTATACCAAAATGCCGGTAATACAAGCACAGGAAGAAATTGAATATTTCCTCCAAATTCGCCTATTTACATTTTTTCCATGTAAGAATTTTGCTTAGGTTGGTCATGAACGTTTGATGCCGTACCGCGAAGAAATTGAAAATTAAGAGTAAAAAATTTTCTAGTGGAGGCGATCATCTGAGCAGAACGCCAGACGGTGGACAGAGACGCCACTATATATAAACGCAGGCCGCCGCCTGCCACAAGCAATATTTTTACACGCAAGGTCGCACTCGGCATATTGTATGCCGCTACTCTTACGGCTTAGCTTGTATCGGTAGCACTGCCTGACGGCAATAAAAAAGAGTTACCATTTGGTCAAAGAGCGGCTGGAAATTACGATCATCTGTCCTCTATGAATCACTCCTCCGCAAGTCTCAAACCTAATCTTGCGCACTTTACTGAAACATGTTACTCTTGGAAGTACTACAGGCTAAATATTATAAATCAACTGATTCATACTTGCAGACCATTTGCTTTTGCCTTTCCAACTTCGTTGCGTTGTATACGTTATAATTGTTTACATTTTATACATTCCACTGTTAGCTTTTTCCCAGTAATTTTTTCCTTTAGTGCCATGTTTTTATAGTAATTTTTTTACTGTTGATTCCAATGTAAATCGTAACTCTACATTGGTAAATAAAAAGAGTTAAAGCAATTGAATGTTTGTTCGTTTACTTTATGAAGCCGTTTCACCTCTTTAATGAAGCATCTTCAGCGGTTTCTCCTGTTGATTTCGTATACAAATTACAATGTAGTTATGTTTTAAATTTTAAATATTGAAGCTTTTATATAAATTATGATCAATTTACATTTTATTATACATTGCTTTATTTATCCTTCATTCTCATCAGCAGTGATTTTTGCTTGCTTTCTGGGTAGCAGGTTATTTTCTGCTTGTTGTTGCAAAAGTAAGCTTGCGCTACACTGTACTGTATATTTTGTAATAACGGATGATCTTCTATGTTTACTTTCAGCTGCGTAACGCTATGTAATGCTGTTTTGTTTTTCTTCCGTTTATTTCATGACTGGCGCGTTTTTTTTTTGTTTTTGTTTTTTAGAGAGTTATTTGTTTGCGCTAGTTTGTTTTGATTTTTTATAAGCCCTTCTTACACGGTGTTTTGCCTGTGCTGGTGGTTTTATTGTTTATTTTATTTTCAGTACTGTGTATAGAGTCATGTTTGTGTATTCATTTATTATATATTTTCCTCTGTTAGTGATTTCTATATTTGATAGTTCTCCTGGAAAGTTAGTGTTTGTAGTGAGTATTTCCCTATCTTGTCTATATTCGTTGGTTGACAATTGTTTTCTTCTAAGTGTTCTGCAAATGTAGAATGGTTATTGCATTTTAGTGTTTCTTGTTTCGAAATTTGTACACGTTTGTCCAGTACACTGAGTTTGACATTCATTGCATCTGTATATTCCAGAGTTGTGGAATTTATTGGTTTGTGTGTTACTTTTAATGTTTTTATGTATTGTGTTGTCTGTTGTAAATGTTATTTTCAATCCTTGTGGTTTTTTAAAAAAAATGCATTTGCAATTTTGTATGTGTCTTTGTTGTTGTACGTCATTACACACCATTTCTTTTTATTTTGTTGCTGGTTTAGTGTGTTATCTATAAGTTAATTATTATGTAGCAATATGTGCTGCAGCGAACATTTATTATATGGAATCATTTGGGAGTTGCTTGGTTCAAATCCGTCCAGCCATCCTGATTTCGGTTTTCCATGTTTTTCCGAAATCAACCCCTGTTTGTGGTTTTTAGGCTTTTTTCCGCAGTGACGCAGACCAATTCTGCGACAGTTCCCAATATCCGGCTCATAAACACTTTCCGCAAAAAAAAAAAAAATCAAAAAAAATCACGGAGTATAAACACATAAGTTACACGAATTACATATGACAACACTTAACCTTCCCCCTTGCTTGAGGAACTGATAATCCCTGGTAGTAACTACAGTTTGGTTACATTCTTAATTAGAAGCCATGCTAAGAATCAAAGCTTCTGAGATCAGATAAGGTCCATTTGCACTTAATAATATATTTCTATATAATGATCAGCCAAAACATTATGAACATCTAATTATTATTGTGCTGGCCCATCTTTGGAGCGCAATACAGCAGCGATATTCAAAAAGTTCTTGTTAGGCTTCCGGAGTTGTCTGGCACCAGATGTCTAGACATAGGTCACGCAGTTCCCTTAAATTACGGGCCGGTGGTTTGTGGGCGTGGCTTCTGGGGATTAGCATCTTGGAAACGGCGAGGCCAGTCGGCTGTTCGCGTGCTACTGTAGTGAGCGTCTATGCAGAGTGGTTGAAGGACGGTGAAATCACGACTGGGCGAAAAAGTGGTGGACGTCCACGCCTCATCACAGAACGTGGTAGTCGGAGGCTAGCCCGCTCTGTAAAGCGGGATAGGTGGCGGTGTGTGTGCAGATTGTCCTCGGAAACACTTGTGCCTGCACCAGCATTGTACTCTGCTCTCAGATCTGCCACAGATCTGCCACAGATCGCCGCCTATCCCGCTTTACAGAGCGGGCAATCCTCGGACCTCCACGTTCTGTGATGAGGCGTGGACGTCCACCACCTTGTCGCCCAGTCGTAGTTTTACTGTCTTTCAACCGCTCTGCATAGATGCTCATTATAATAGCACGGAAACAGCCTCGCTGTTTCCGAGATGATCGTTCACCACGCCCACAAACGATCGACCGGTAATTTAAAGGAACTGCGTGGTCTGTGCATAGACATCTGGTGCCAGACAACTCCGGAAACCTAAAATGGACTTTTCGAATCCATGCTGTATTGCGCTCCAAAGATGGACTTACACACCAATAAGCAGGTGGCATAATGTTTTGGCCGATCAGTGTATATTATGGTTACAATAACTGTGTAAAGTAACAGAGGAGCCTTCTTTCCGGTTTAAGAAATCTTCTTTTAATTACTTTTAATAATTTTTCCGCTTTCATTTCGTTCAGTATTCATTTCCTGGCCACGCAATAAAAACTTTGCTTTCAAATAATTGAAATGTGGTATTAATTATGTCTGCTATTCGTTGCTGACTTTTCTGTATAATTTTCATTACTCATACCAGTAATTCCGTTAAGCAAATCAATAACAGTGGCGTTATGTCACCTCATGTCGTGAGCTCGCAGTCGCTACATTGTACCCGCATGAACTTAGTATTCTAGTGCCAGGCACTGGTATGGAGCTCCCGCGGTAACCGAGCTGGAAACTATTGAGCGCTGCAAGCTTCTAACACTGTATATTCCTTGCATGGTTTAATAATCTTTGTAGGGTGTGACAGTGGAATGTTATGTGTGTCGGAGAGCAAAGATCTTGTATTCAATGTTCTGATTGGTACGACGGTACAAAACCTCTATAGAAAAAATCCTGAACCTCAAGGTCAGTATCTTGCCGAGAAGATGTATGGGAAGTTAGAAAAACCACTTCCAAGCGTACAACGTCCGTTGTGGTAGGCTTGGTAACGAGATACGGGGGCTCCCCGTTGCTCGATGTCCAACACAATAAATACATAAATAAGCCTTTGTGACTCTGGGACGAGGGGGGAGGGGTGTCTACGGAGTTCTCCTAAGCTCTATTTATTAAAGAAAACATAGTCATGATAGATATCTCTCTGGCTGTAAAAACCTAAGTGAAACAGAAAAGTAGTTCAGATTGAGGGCGCTTTAATAATTTTGTCTAGAGTAAAGAGTTCATTCGAAGAGGTAACTTGAGCTAAATATCAAAGGGTTTATAGGGTAATGAAGGAACCCTAAAATCAGTTAAAATTGAGGATGCTACTGCTGGAAACTTCTCCCAGAAGCAGGCTTCCTTACTACTTAACAGTGAAAAGTTCACCTTGAAATGCGAGCCCTACAAGTCCTTAAACAGTGTCAAAGGCGTGGACACCTGCTGGATATAATGGTCATAGGGATTGAGGAACTTGTTATGGAGCTGGATGTGTAGAAAGTGGTCGACGTGCATTTAAATCTCAGGAAAGGCAATTGACAATCTCTAAAAGAATGCTACCTTCTTATTGACGTTCGACACTCCTACGTTGCCCAGCAAAATCATAGTCTTCATCATCAAACTAAATATACGGCCGTATCTTCCAGATCCGATACACTGTTTTCAGTGCCAGAGGTTCGGACATTTGACGGCATCCTGCAAGGACAACCTCACCTGTGGTGTGTCATGGGCACACATAAACGAGGTGGCAAATCACAGTATGGCATGTGTGCATCAACTGCTCCAGGTCGCATCCTGCCTGAGAAAAAGGATGTCGAATAAATCAAGATACAGGATTAAAAATAACTAAGCGAATTCTGTATAATGAAGCAAAAAAAAAAAAAAAAAAAAAAGAAATTGTATGATTCGAGGCGTTTTCGCTTCCACCTTCGTTCAACTGGTTAAATGTACTAACGTCAATACATGTGTGGTGCAAAAACATTAATGGAGATAATGGCTGAGATTACTGATGTTGGTTGCAACACATCTGCTACCGCGACCACTACAGCAACCGGTTCCAAGGCACCATCACCACCAAAACACTACAATCTGCTATAAAATAATTGTTTTAAAAAACATAAAAACCGCCTTCAAAAAAAAGCACTAAAAATTTTAAAATAACTTTATACCTTGCTTAGGAGAAAGTAAATCTAAATGGTCAATATTTTACATTACTGTCATTGAAATTTTTACATTAATTAGTAATTTTTGGAGTCGGTGCCAGCTGTCACATCACGAAGATTGAATTACTGAACCTCTTTTGGCGTTAGAGGCGAAACGGGGAGTATGAACAAAAATTCCCATTCTTTTACAGCATGTCGTGAGGCAGATAGTATTATTCCGGGAGACAGCTTAAGGAAACAAATTAACAGTATTTTAATCTGTGGCTCGGCCTTACTGGCGCTACAGTGTTAGTTTGTAGGCTGCCTCCTGCAGTAAGCGATTTACAGTTAGCATAATATCGGGGTATCATCTGTATGTTTCAGTTTTGTTGAAACATGTTTCTTGCATTAATTGTAGGTAAGCAGTAAGATGATTTTTTATGTATTATTGTTATTCATTATTGTTTTTATCTTTTTGTTTTTCTTGCTTTCGGTGGCACCGGCTCCAAATATAACTAATTAATGTAAAAATTTCAATTACAGTAATGTAAAATATTGACCATTTAGATTTACTTTCTCCTAAGCAAGGTATAAAGTTATTTTAAAATTTTTAGTGCTTTTTTGAAGGCGGTTTTTATGTTTTTATAAACAATTATTTTATTTTTAGATTTTTAGTGGTATTATAATTTGTTTTGTATTTTAAATATACCGCAGCAGATCCCATTTTGCAAACTTTCTGGTAGCTCAGGGATTAAAGCGCTTGCTTTCAAAGAAGAATTCTGTCTTTATATACCACAAAAACTTCCAGAACGGGGTGAATTGGGTGTTGTGTTTAGGAATGTCAGTTAACATTTTGGTCCAGGCTATGTTTCGATCGTATCATAACATCTGTTAAAGCAGCTGGTCGATAACCGAAACATGTAACTTCTGGGTATTAATACATACCATATACAGAAATCTTTCTCTGGAATATATCTGTTTGCTCCGGCATCACACAGAAAATATAGATTTTTGATTGATTTTCACAACGTGAAAGCTTGTGATCCAGTTGAAATCTGAAGTACATGTTGGGACATTACGACACATTTATTTTATAAATATTATGCCATGACTTAAAAATAGCTTAATTGATTTTGACGGGATTTAAAACTATGGATTTTTGTAAAGAACATTGAAAATTACAAGGGGTGAGGGTAAAGGGGAAGAGGGATTGGGCTTTTGTATACCAAATGTAGACTGCCTTTTCTGATTGATTTAAAGTATAGGTGTGTAAATTTCTATTGATATCAGATAAAACTGTAGGTATGTATAAAAAAACAATTAAGGAATGTGGAGACGAAGAGTATTTTGGTTTTTGTAAAACTAGTTAGGGCACTATTTTTCTCTTTGTTTTAAAGTATACACGGGAAAATTTCCATCGAAACCAGATAATAACTGTAGCACTGTGAAAAGAAAATTTGCAAAAAATAAATGGGGTAAGGGAGTAAGTGGTAGGGTTTTGTAAACAGAATGTAGACACTATGTTTCTCTTTGTTTTTAAGTATAAATGTGCAGTGTTCCATGGAAATTTGATAAAACTGTGGATATCTATAAAGAACATTGGAAATTATGAAGGGTGGGGGTAGAAGGGAAAAGGGGTTGGGCTTCTGCAACCTAATTAAAGTATACGTGTGCAAATTTCCTTCAGAATCGGATTGAAACTTTATACTAAGGATGGAAAGGACGCAGCAGAGTTTGGACTCTCGAAACCAAATGTAGACAGTTGTTCTGTTGTTTTGCAGTATACATGTACATACTTCCTTCAAATCAAAAAGAAACGGTAGCTTTGTATAAGAACATTGACAGTAAATAATAGGGGTAGAAACGGGGAAAGGGTTTGCGTTTTTGTGAAAGTTATGTGGACAGTATTTTCTTTTTCTATTTGTTTTAAGATATACGCATGCGAAGTTCCACCGAATCGGATTAAAATGTAGTTTTTGTACAAATATTAAGGGAAGGGGAGCTAGGATAGTTTTTTTTATTTTTTGGTCATAAAAATTATATATATATATGTATGTACCAACTTTCATAAAGATCGGTCAAATGGTGTCAACTGTAGCTTTCTAAAAAGAAATTGACAAAAATCAGGGGGATGGAAACGGGGAGAGGGGTTCAGTTAATGCAAACCAAGAGTTGGCATTATTTTTCTCATTGTTTTATAGTAAAAATTTTCTAAGTTCTGTCTACACCGGATAAAAACTGTGGTTGTATATAAAAAGTAAGCGTTTTAATGGGGAGAGGGGGTGGTTTGTAGATCTTTTGGTTAGACATCTTCTTTGTGAAAAAATACATATAAGCACCAACTTTCATGGTAATCGGTCAAATGATCGCGACTGTAGCTTTTTATAAAGAACATTGACAAAAGTTAATGGGATTGAAGGAGGGAACCGAGTTAAGCTTGGCAAACCAAATGTTGACAGGAATTTTCTCTTGTTTTAAAGTATACATGGGCAAAGTTCAATAAAAATCAGGTAAGAAACGTAGATTTCTATAAAATTAAGGAGTGTAAAGGGAGATATGGGGTGGTTTTTTTATTTATTTAATTTTTGTCAGAAAGCTTCTCCATGAAAAATTACATGTATATGCCAACTTAAATGGAGACCAGTTAAATGGTGCCGACTGTAGCTTTGTATAAGGAACATTGGTAAAAATTTAGGGGGTGGATAGGGGGGAAAGGCTTCAGTTTTTTCAAACCAAAAGTTGACAGTATTTTTCTCTTTATTTTTGACTATGCATGTCCAAAGTTTCATCGAAATAGGATAAAAAATGAGGGTTTGTATAAAAATTAAGGGATGAAAGAGGAGAGGGGTGGTTTTTTATTTATTTATTTTTCGTTCAGATTGTCCATGAAAAATTACATGTATATGCCAACTTTGATGATAATCGGTCAAACGGTGTCAAGTGTAGCTTTTTATGAAGACCATTGACAATAATTAAAGGGGTGGAAGGAGGGAGGGGGTTGAGCTTTGGCAGATTAAATGTTGACAGGATTTTTCTCTTTGTTTTAAGTATACATGGGCAAAGTTCAATAAAATCAGATAAGAAATGTAGGTTTCTATAAAATTAACCGGTGTAAAGAAGATTTTTTTTTTTTTTTTTTTTTTTTTTTTTTTTTTTTTTTTTTTTTTTTTGTTCAGATACCTTTTCCATGAAAAACTACATGTAATTGGCAACTTTAATGGAAACCAGTTAAATGGTGTCGACTGTAGCTTTGAATAAAGAAAATTGGCTAAAATGAAGGGGGTGGATAGGGGGAGAGGGGTTCAGTTTTTTATAAACCAAAAGTTGACAGGATTTTTCTCTTTATTTTTGGCTATATATGTAACAAAGTTTCATCGAGATCGAATAAAAAATGTGGATTTGTATAAAAATTAGGGGGCGGAGGGGGGTAGAAGGGGTGTTTTCTCAATCAAATTCATATGGGACCACTTTGGAGGTATACCCTATCCACTTAAAAAATTTCATTTAAATCGGTTCAAAATTGGCGAAGATATCGCTGAACATACATACAAAAAAATACAGACGAATTGAGAACCTCCTCCTTTTTTGAAGTCGGTTAAAAATTATGCCCTCCACGTCACTGATAACAGAAAATGTATAGTAGATACCACAGACGGTCAGAAATCCCAAGTTCCAACATTCGCATCTTGCAAAAGTTGTGAAGTACACTTCATCATCATCAATCAGGCCACCAACTGGTACGAAGTAGAAGGGAAAGAGGCCTACGCGGAAGAAGAAACCATAGTCTTTGCTTGTGTATAAATCTGGTTCAGTTCCTCAGCAGAAAACTAGCGAAAATCCGCCCGAACCAGGGTGGCTGAAGTTGAGAGGAAGGATGGCACCTATATCCCCGTGAAACTTGAATGGATTTCTGGCTCTGAAAGAGGATTGGAACTTTTAGCGTAATCTGTGCTCTCACCTCTACGTTACAAGCAGTAGTGGTGAAACTATATGGTCCCAAAGAACCGACCAGATGCTTTACATATCTACGTCAAGTGCACCAGTTGAACACCTCCGATTGGCTGGCCATTTCTCCTGTTGGGAGATTTCAACGCTCATAGTGCGTTGTGGGTTTCTACCACCAATTGTCCCAGAGGTTAAGTAATTTGCAGATTAATAGGGTGAGAGGAAATATGTATCCTCAACATCAGTCTAATGACGCATTTTGCTACTGCTTCCGGTTCGTCCATTGGCACTGATCTTTCGTTGTAGTCTCATTATATCGAGGACTCCGTGTTATGGGAAGTGGATCGTAATCTCCATCGGAGATATGAGTACATGTTGAGTTATAACGTGAAGGGGAAAATAGCCGACGCAAGTGGAAAATCAGTAAAACCAATTGGCAGGTCTGCAACCGTTATTTTCTCTAGCAATGTAATGACATTGAGGAATCACTTCGCAGAAAGTCGTTGCGTCATTTTACTCTAAAGAGCTAAAGAAATTGGTATAGGCATGCGTATGCAAAGACAGAGATATATAAACACCCAGAGTACGGCGCAGCAGGTCGGCAACGCCTATATAAGACAACAGGTGTCTGGCGCAGGCGTTAGATTGGTTACTGCTGCTACAAAGGCAGGTTATAACGATTTAAGTGAGTCAGAACGTGGTGTTACAGTTGACACACGAGAGATGGGACACAGCATTTCTGAGGTAGCGTTGAGGTGGAGATTTTCCCGTACGACCATTTCACGACTGCACCGTGAATATCGGGAATCTGCTAAAACATCAAATCTCCGACATCACTGCGGCCGGAAAAAGGTCCTGCAAGAATGGGACCAACGACGACTAAAGTGAATCGTTCAATATGAAAGAAGTGTAACCCTTCAGCAAATTACTGCGAAATTTCAATGCTGGCCCATCAACAAGTGTCACCGTGCGAAGCATTCAACGAAACATCATGAATATGGGCTTTCGGATCCGAAGGCCTGCTCGTGTACTCTTGCTGAGTACACGACAGAAAGCTTTACGCTTCGCCGGGGCCCGTCAACGCCAACTTTGGACTGTTGAGGTGGAAACATGTTTCTGGTCTGACGAGTCTCGTTTCGACTTGTACCGAACTGATTGACGTGTACGGGTATGGAGACAACCTCTTGTATTCATGGACCCTGCATATCAGCAGTGGACTGTTCAAGCTGGTGGAGGGCTCTGTAATGGTGTGGGGCGTGTGCAGCAGTGGAGTGACATGGGACCGCTGATACGTCTAGATACGACTCTGACAGATGACACGTACGTACGCATCCTGGCTGATCAGCTGCATCCATTCATGTCCATTGTGCATTCCGACGGACTTGAGCAATTCCAGCTGGACAATGCGACACCCCACAACTTAATCTGTGATACTTAGACTAGCACTCGAATAATGTCCATACACAATTACATTTATATTATATTGTTTCTAATATAAGGAACAGTATGAAAAAATTAAAATATTTCATATCACTTGAAATATCAGGCAAAATTTAAATCTAATTAAATTTTCTTAATATTTTAGTGCCAGTCATATTTTAAAAGTCCAAAGGAAAAAGACACGAGAGTTGAGATGTTGACAGTTAATAGCTTTAGAGAAACTAAGCTGAAATACTGATGAATATTACGGTAAATTTGTTTTAGGGTTTTACAGTCTCGTCGACGACTAGGTCATGGGACTGAGGAGCAGAGAACGAGAAGGAAATCAGACATAGAATTTTATCACTCAACTCTCCTGGCATCCGCTGGGAATGACCTCAGAAAAACCGTAGGAACAACTGAAATCTCAATAGCAGTACCAGGAACCGAATCAGCGTCCCTCCGAATGGTAGGTTTGAGCATTACCATTACATTCACAAGCGCTGTGAATTTATTACAGTCACTAGATAATATGAAATAGTGTGATATGCCTACTTATCAGAAGACAAGTGCTTATCCGGTCAATGGACATGAAGCAATGGCGTTCGATAGTCTCGCTACTAACATGACGCTGAGTTTTGAAAACGCCCTAAAATCGGTCGCAATGAAAGTTTTTTTGTCTTTTCGGAACGTTGAAAACATGCTAACTTTATACAGAAAAACTATAGCATTGAAGTGTATGCCAAGAGAAGCTTAGGGCAGCTGAATGGAAGGTTACAAGAAAATTATAGAAACTAAATCAGAAGAGAGTGTTGTCTGAGAAAACAGTGAGAAGAAGTTATTCTGTGACGAAGGAGACCTTGGAGTCGTGGCTGAGGGTGACTCGAGCTGGCTACCAGTATTTATGGACAGCGACCATCGGCGCGAGAGATTTTGCAGAATTTTTAGCGGTGGTGTATTTATATCGGCTGCTGGTCGTGTTGTCCGTGCCAAGAGGTACCCGCACCGCCGTCGCTGCCAGCACGGGACAACAGGTGCTCCTACCGTCGAGTCAGTCGCACCAATAAAATCAAAAGAACTAATCGAGATTCTTAGTTTGAAATCGATGAGATGTTAAGACATCACCTTATGACAGATTACATCCTTTAGTAGAAGTTAAACTAAAAAAAAAAAAAAGTATGGAGAACATAACTACGATCTGAACATAGCAATAACAAAAGAAGAAAGTCAGGAAGTTGGTAGCATTGACTGTCTGAGGGTAGAAGCATCAACTCTAAAAACATGCAACACAGTTTTCAAATTCCTTATACACCTTTCCGGGTGCTATAGTGTGATATATGTGAACAGCATGTATGCGACGACATGTGACGGCTCGCCAGTAGACGAAAATCGGAAAAACTACGATCTGAATCATTAAGAGCAATAGATGTAGTTTTAGCTTATTTTGGTCGTTCAGCTACCAGTGCGCAAAGTTATTTAATTGACGGGCTGAGTTAATATATATATATATTTAGTTAGTCCTTGAGGTCATTATTGCAGGGGGAGCTTGCACAAACTACGTGGCTCCGTCCAGGGGGGGGGGGGGAAGGGTGGCTGGAAGGCTACGCTGGGGGTTTTTTCCGAGCCTGGCCACGGCCACAGTTAAAATTAGGTACAGAACACACAACAGCATGTTAATATTTATTGCCCTCATTTAATTATCTGCGTATGTAATTTAGGATAGTCTGACAAGGAAAAAAGCTACGTGCTACGTGGGGGGAGGGAGGGAGGTAGAGGCAAAAGCCACGTAGGGCTACGTCGGAGGGAAGGGGGGGGGGGGATTCACAGGAGGCAAAAATGGAGCTACGTGGTTTATGCACGCTCCCCCGGAAGGCGATTGGGTAGAAGAAATGGCAAGGAATTCGGCCATGGTCTATACCGGTATGTGCCTATTATGATTTCGGTAAATCGTGTTAAGTCGAAACCTGGTTGGTTGAAACTGAGATACGAGTAGACACCTTCAGATCGCCGGGCCCAAGCGTTAACGCCTCAGAAGTCAGGCTCAATGGGAGGTAAATGTGTAGGCAAGCGTGTAACAATGCGTTATCATTAAAATCAATAGAAACTTAAACGTAAATTTGTATGAAACTTAAAATAAACTTTGGTTAAGAAATTGTATCAGATATCACGGTCTACGAATGAACTGCACCGCTCATAGGGAGTGAAAACTATTTGGGCATGAAACCCACTTCGATGCCCGAGAATTTTAGCAGGTTTTTCTTTTTACTGCAGCGATAAGTAAGCGACTACAACGATGATGCTAGTATATTGTAAAGAAGCGTGACAGTGATAACGAAATTTATGCCATTTTTTAAATTAAATGGTAGCTGTCACGCCTTATCAGCGAAAGAAAAGTGATCCGTTAACAGATCAAAGAACTCATGTGACTGAAGTACAGCTGCATATAAGTAGATATTTGCCTTTTTGCTCTTTTATTAGAAAAACGCTGACTCTCCGGATCACCAACCTCCACCAGGATATTTTGTTCTAGAAACGAGATTAAAATGTAATTTAATTCTAAATCCCTTCGCAATTATTCCAACATTTTACGGTCTGCAGGAATTGGTGCATTCTTGGTATTTCTAACTGACAAAAAATTACAAAGTATATGATGATCAACAAAGACGCGTAATGAAATATTCGGTCTACAATGTTCCTCTTTGGACAACACCTTTTTGCTAAGTTTAAAAATTTGAAATAAATGCACACCACCATCCTCAGTTAATGGTTCGCTGGAGATATATCCTTTTGAGCGGTTGTCACCACTCAGGATTTTACCCGTACAAGTGGACAGTACATAAGCTAACACTTTAAAGTCTTTTACCGTACCATTGCAATCGAAGTAGTCACCACACATAACAGTAACATATGTTTTCAGACGCAGCATCACCTGAACACGTTTTAGCCCAGCCACTTAAAAACGAAAATAGTCTACACTTATTTCTGGCTAACATCCCGAATGGATTCAAACACGAAGTCCCATTTTCAGCAATTCTCCCAATGTTTTCCAACTTGTAACCCCTCCAGGCTCACCTTTGATCCTCTAGTTATCTGCCAATCAAGTACTAATTTTATTTGGCAGATCACGGATAGGCTCCACCATGTAATAAAAAATTGTAAATAAATATTAGCCTTTTTAAACAATTTTGCTACTGGGTAACTCATCTTCTCTCTCCAAAACGTTCAGGAAATTTCTAGCATTCGCTTGCCACTATTAGCTGGGTGAACCGGAAGGCTTCGTGAATGTGGGGAAATGCTTGTCCTATACCTCTTGTTATAACAACAATTTTTTTCCGATTTCTCGTTAAGGATACTATCCATGGTTGATGGTTCGTGACGAATTTGTGAATTCATTACAGCGTCTCCCATTGGCTTAACGGTGACCACCCTCATAGTAAACAAGCGTCAATTCACTTCTGTATTGTCCCTGAGTGGCTGAAGGCTGCTTTGAGACCCTTGCAGGTACTGACAGAGCAGTGACGTGCAAAGGTCTGTTCCTTGCAGAGTGCAAAAATACTCCGACACACTCTAACTGCAAACATATTCTGCTTATTATATCGCACTTCTCTTTTCATTGCACTCCACATCTCAGTCTGGTAATAAAAATAAATGTATGCCTCAGAAACATTGTACGATTCTGTCAGATACTAGCTGTTGGCCTGCCATTGCTCGAATATAGGTTTCTGAGATTGAGTTACTGAGCGGGGCGGTGTAACGGTTAGCGTTCTCGCCTCGCATTCGGGAGGACGGCTGTTCGAATCCCCGTCCGGGCATCCAGATTTGGGTTTTCCATGGTTTCCCCAAATCACTCCAGGCAAATGTCGGGATGCTTCCTTCAAAAGGCCATGGCCGAATTCCTTCCCATTCCTTGCCCCCATCCTTGCCCCCCCATCCTTTCCCGTCTCTAAAGACCTCGATGTTAAAAAGAGACGTAAAGCAGTTAAAAAAAAAAAAGAGATTGAGTTCTGTAAAAGGCAGGTCTAAAGAGTGTGATTCATAATCCAATCCCCGATTTCAGAAATTTATTGTGCAGTGGCTATGACAGATACAGAAAAAACGATCGTGTCAATAGATACAGAATCTCTGCAAGTTTCAGCTTATACCAGGCGCTTTGATATATTGCCTGATTTAGTCAACAGAGTGGAGGCAAAACAATATGACATAAGCATAAAACAGAAATCGTTCTGCGTATTAGAATTCGCTAAGTGTTAGTCAGTTGTGACGGTGCAACGGAAGTTTCGTACGAAATATTAAACGTAACCCTCTACAGACGAAACAATCCGTGCGTGGAATACAACATTTGAGGAAACCGAATCTCTAGTATCACCAATGAACCAATGTAACGTAAGTGGCGAGAACATCAGTACTTCTTTTTTTGCTTCCGATTTTACGCCTTGTCGACGTCGAGGTCATTAGAGGCGGTAAGAGGCAAGAACTGAAAATGAATTCGGCCATGACCTTTTGAAGGAACCATCCCGCCATTTGCCTGGATTGATCTGAAGAAACCACGAAAAAATCAAAATTTAGATGGCCGGACGGGTATTCGAGTCCGCGTTCTCCCTAATGAGAGACCAGGGTGTTACCGCTCGCACATCACGCTCTCCCGCTCGTTATAACATTGACGTCTGTCGTATCAGTGAAAGTTCATGTATAGAGCCCCCGTACGGTACATCAGAAACTTGGAGAAATTCTATATCTATAGGTGTGAGCGTTTATGTGGTATCCGCCAAAGACACTGCAAAATGAAAGTTCCAAATACCCGAGAGACTTATGAATCTACATCTACATCTACATATATACTCTGCAAATCACAAAACTGTGGGTGGCAGAGGGTGCTCAGCACCAAACCTAATCTCTTTGTTGTGCATTCCAATCCCTAATGGTACGAGGAAAAAAGGAATTCATATAAGAATCAGTGCGGCACCTTATTTCTCTAATTTTATCTTTCCTGTCATGCCGACCCAAATAGGTTGGTGGACGAAGTATTTCACTACACTCGTAAGTGAAAGTGGGAGTACGCATGTTTACCAATAAGTTTATACGAAACGTGCGTCGTCTATCTACCAGAGACTCCCAGCCTAGTTTACTAATCAGTTCCGTAACGCTTTCATAAGGACTGTAGCAAGCGGTCACGAATCGAGCGGCTCTTCTCTGTACTTTCTCTGTACTCTCAATCAGCCCCTTACGAAACGGATCCCAAATGGCACAACAATAGTCCAAATGTGGACGTACAAGAGATTTGTACGCTATCTCCTTTGTTTGTTCATTACAATTTTTCAAAATTCGACCTAGGAACCGCAGCCTAGAATTAGCTCTACCTACCAACGTATTAATATGTAAGTCCCATTTCATGTTCCTTTGTACTGTTACTCCCAAATATTTCATAGAATCGACCACATCAATAACTGAACTGTTTACCTCGTATTTCTGAACAATTGGATTCTTTTTGTTAGTTATGCTCATTGTCTTACACTTTTTACAATTTAGTGTGAGTTGCCACTCAGCGCACCATGCCAAAATAACATCCAGATCACGCTGAATTGCTAAACAATCGGCCAAATTCCTTACTTCCCTATAAATAACCGCATCATCAGCAAACAATCTAAAAAGGCTTTTCACTTTGTCTCCGAGATCGTTTATAAAAATTAAAAAAAGAAGTGGTCCTATTACACATCCTTGAGGTACACCCGATGTGACATCTAGATTAGAAGAACTTTCACCTTCAACAACGACATACTGCGATCGACCAGTTAGAAAATCCTTTATCCATTCGCAAAGCTGATCCGATATACCGTACGCTCGTAGTTTCACTAAAAGGCGGTTGTGTGGCACAGAGTCAAAGGCTTTCTGAAAATCTAAAAAAATTGCATCTACTTGTGAACCTGCATCAATAACTTTCATTACATCGTGTGTAAATAGGGCCAGCTGTGTTTCACATGATCTTTTCTTCCGAAATCCGTGTTGATTTGTTGTAAGCAAATTATTTTCATCTAGGAAATTCATAATGTTAGAGCATATAATATGCTCCATAACTCTACTACAAACAGATGTTATAGATATGGGACGATAGTTTCCAGGATCGCTGCGATCACCTTTCTTGAAAATCGGAGTTACTTGCGCTATTTTCCAGTCTGAAGGTATTTTCGCTCTTCTAGGGATTTACTGAATATATCAGACAGAAATCACCCTTATAACGATTTTGTTGAAAAAATATTACGTCTACAATTCCGTTGACATTCTTTCGTGACGCATGGTTACAAAGAAGTTACTTCTGGTATAAGTTAACAGCACTGCGACATTATTAAATGAAGTGAAGGTAAGATTTCCACACAAAAAAATCAAAAATATAAAAAAAATCGTGTAACCGTTCATGTTTCATTTATTAATGACATCAATTTTTCTAACGACATGCCTAACGTATCATTTTACACAACTGAGAACTTTATGGTCCAGAGACAGATACCGTCGATTTTGATGAAACAGCTGTTCTATCTTCTTCTTTGGGTGCCTTACCTATGTCCGAGCGTAGGCGATTAGTATGGGGGATATTAACCTCTCAATGGCAACGTGCCGGGGATATGAAGCAAGGCGCGTTTTCCGTTGGCTTCCCCAGTGTGAGAGTGTTGGTAAGTGTTGTTGTAAGTGTGTATGACTGTGATGGAGTGTGTGGATGAGATGGAAGAAGAAAGAGAGTGAAACCCGGTACCTGCCCATTTAGGCCTACTCTTCCGAAACACGCCTTGGAAGCGCTAGTTTTAATAATCCCGTCCGGCGGGCGAATTACCAACACTGACGTCTTATGCCCTCACTCCATACACACTGCGGAGAAGTTTGGTATTTAGCCCAGGATCTTAATTCAGAATCTGGCGAATAGGAATTGTTCACCACCACCTGTGCTACCCTGCCGACCAAGTGTTGATGATGAAAATTTTTTCAACCAGCAAGACTCGAATCAGCTAACCCCGTGTCAGGGCTGGACACCATTACGATGCCGCAACCAACACAACCAACGGCGCGCGCAGACGTAATATGGTAGAGACGTAACTCTGATGGTGATTAAAACACGTTACGTATAACCATTGCGTTCGAAACAGTGTTGTGACTGGTGCTTGCCGTTGGCTCCTACGGAAGTTGAGCTATGGTCCAGCACTCTAGGAGCACACTGTTAGCGTGGTCAGTATTCAATGACACATGAAATATACAGCGTAGAAAATTTTTCCATCAGCCTTTGATTTCAAAAATACATTACCGATTCGTAATTTTTTAGCACTGTAGATTTTTTCGAAAAGCTATGGCACAATGTAAGTCGGCGTTTCAACCATGTGGATAGAAATGAAATTAATCAAAGTTCATTTCTGCTGAAGAGCGTATTTTTGATTCTCGATTATTGTTTCTCTGGTATACTTTTAAGGAAAGAAAAATAAAAAGATTATGCTTTATCTTTTCATGGCAGTTTAAAAAAAATAAAAAAAAACAAAAAACCGGATTTTTAAGCTCTCTGTCCAGTTTGTAAAAGGTCACTCAAACTGAGATATATCGCCTAAATAAAGTTTGCCGAACTGTGTTGTGGATGCTACTTCTCTTCCGTAACAACATTGCGGTGAAGAGTAAAGTAAAATTGTCCACCCAGCATGGGACTTTTTTCTTCTTTTTTGCTTAGGGAGCGTGCATAAACCACGTAGCTCCATTTTGGCCTCCTGTGAACCCCCCTCTCCCCACGTAGCCCTACGTGGCTTTTGCCTCTACCCCCCCCCCTCCCCCACGTTTCTTTTGTTTCCAGAAAACATTTTGTACTGTTTTCTCTTTTCAGACTATTGTAAATTACATACGGAGATAATAAACTGAGGGAAATAAATGTCCACATGCAGTAGCGAGTTCTATTCCTCATTTTAACTGTGAAAAATGTTATGAAAGGAAAGCTACGTGGTCTGGGCGGAACCCCCCCCCTCCCCCCACGTAGCCTACCGTAGCCTTCCAGCCAACCCCTCCCCCCCCCTGGACCGAGCCACGTAGTTTGTGCACGGTCCCTTATGGGTTTACGCCTCGTCGACGTCATTAGAGGAAGGGAAGGACTGGAAGGAATTGAGCCATTGCCTTTTGAAGGAACCATCCCAGTATTCGCCTGGAGTGATCTGGTGAATCCATGGGAAACCCGGATGGCCGGACGGAGGTTCAAACCCTCGTCCTCCCGAATGCGAAGCCAGAACGTTAACCGTTCACCCACCACGCTCGCTAGAAAGGAACTGTTCATGTTATTGTATGTGTCCGTAACTATGATTGTGCGTTTGCTCAATGTAATAAGTTTGTTGAGTCGTGAATGAGAGATGAGACGAAAATCGGAGGTTCAAACCCTCGTCCTCCCGAATGCGAAGCCAGAACGTTAACCGTTCACCCACCACGCTCGCTAGAAAGGAACTGTTCATGTTATTGTATGTGTCCGTAACTATGATTGTGCGTTTGCTCAATGTAATAAGTTTGTTGAGTCGTGAATGAGAGATGAGACGAAAATCGATTGCGGTAAACTCAGGCCTGTTCTTCTTCTACATCTACATATATACTCTGCAATTCACAAAATTGTGGGTGGCAGAGGGTGCTCAGCACCAAAGCTAATCTCTTTGCTGTGCATTCCAATCCCTAATGGTACGAGGGAAAAAAGAATTAATATAAGAATCAGTCCGGCACCTTATTTCTTCCGAAAGATACCAAGGAATCTGCCAAGTTTGATACGCCTACCCCACTGCATAGCTACTATTTACAGTGCAATATACCCCCAATCCATACAATCAGCACAGAATTCGACTAAGGAATTTTTTATTTTTTTTTAATTGGCTTTCGGCAACTCAGCCATTCAGCCAGCTCAATGTGTTTATGATATCTCATTCAGTGAATTAGTTTCTCCAGTGCGTTATAATTCCTAAGTATAGACACCACAGGACGGACAAGACATTCACACAGATACACAACACTTAGGCATCCATGGCCGCGGCCGGATTCGAACCCGTGACCTGCGGCACGCGGAGCTAGTGTTCTAGCCCCTACGCCACCGAGGCCGGCTGATTCAGGACTGCTGATTATAAATAATGTATCATCGCTTCTAGCCCCGTGTCTAGCGCCTGACCTGGCTTGAGTTCCAGCAACCTTGGCTTGCGAGACGTGCCTTAATGAAATGAAAGCGATAAATCTGCTTTCAGCTAAGGTTATCGAACTCCCTGTAGCTAGCATGATAAACATGCATGCTCCCTGCTTGGAAGACGGAGTTGGCGGTGATGTACGTAATCAGCACTTGGGCCGCAGTTAACGAAGTACGAGGTTCTCGTTAAGTAGTCCGCTGCCAAGAAACGTTTTACGATGCGCTAGTTGAATCCTACGTTTAAATGTGCCAAACAGATGTCTACTAAGATACTAGACTATAGTCATTACAAGTATACAACTAATTTGAAGATGCTCCTGAATTCTCTTTATCCCAAGCATGAGCAGTTGCGATAAGAACGGCAGATTTAAGTACACACAAATGAAAACAGTCACTACTAAATCTGTTTATTTCTTGTGGGCCTTCGAGGTTAAGACTACTTTATCTAGCCTGCCAACGAACAAAATAATTGTGATGATAAGTTTTAATATGAAATGTTGTGGCAGCCAGTTACAAGAATATTTCAGAAGAAATAATGGTAACCATGTTTATAGTATCTGACATGGTAGTGATCCTTTCCCCTAACATTGCTTCCACTAATTCAGTTTACATAATGAGCTGACTGGTGGCTTAGTGATTAATGCGACTACCTAGAGATCGAAAGGTCACGGGTTGGAAGCCCTAACCCGACCTTCACCTCTGGCGTAGCTTACTGTGTAATGTGAAATACGCCTCCCTAGTTTGGATTCCCCAATAATCTATAGCCACGACAGAGGCGCATGCATTGAAAACGATACCCTAGCCATATGCGTTATTATTATTAATTCACACTATCAGTCACTTACTTTACAAGTTTCGTACTGAATTTACTTTCCTAGCTGATAATTGAAATAGATACTTTGAGATTGATACTTCGAGATAGAAATTATACTCACGAATCAATATACCGAGCGTGGTGAGTGAACGGTTAACGTTCTGGCCTCGCATTCGGGAGGACGCGGGTTCGAATCACCATCCGGGCATCCAGATTTGGGTTTTCCATTGTTTCCCCAAATCACTCCAGACGAATGCCGGGATACTTCCTTCAAAAAGGCCATGGCCTAATTCCTTCCCGTTCCTTGTACCCAATCCCATCCCGCCTCTATTGATATTAGCCGTCAACGAGGCGTAAAGCAATAAGTAAAAAAAAAAAAAAAAAAAAAAAAAACGATAAATATCTTTGTTATTGATTTAAATGCTTCCTCTATTATTAACGTTTTGTTTAAAATTAACATGAAACAGTAGGACATTTCCGTTAGCTCTTAAAATCTTGATTCAACACATACTACTGGCTGAGGTCATAATTAGTCCGTGTTCTGTAATGCAATCTTTGCATTTTAGCAGTTATTGATCAGTGGCTTTGCTCGCTACCTAATACTATTAAAGAACATTAATACCCAATGTTGTTTTATGTTATTTACAGAATTTACACTTACTTTTCGAAGTATTTAACTAAGTAATCATAACTGTTGCTGAGTGCTGCTTCTGATCAAATAAATAATTTTTTTGTTTAGTTTAGTTTGAAAATGGTCACTACTTATGTTACTATTCAGAACGCGACCACTGCAGGGTTAAGGTGTCCTGTTTTGTCACATACTATATTTTAAGAAAGTAATTTCTCCAAATTCTACCCTTAAAGAGCAAAAATGTCAATGTTTCTAAAATGCTGTTTTTTTGTACCGCGAACCATTTATCTTCCTGTGTTCCTAACCGAAATCGATAAATGAAGTATCATTTGAAGATTAAGTTCTCGGCTTTGTTGACGACATATGTTAAGAATGGATTTTTTTTGGAATTTGACCCTTAATGGGCAAAAGTATCAATATTTCTACAACGCGTTTTGATGTCACGAGCCATTTATCTTCCTCTGTATCTAACCGAAAGATAAACGAGGTATCATTTTAAAGTTTAAGGACTCTGCTGTGGTCACAACATATTTTCAAAAAGAAATTTTTCGGAATTCGACCCTTAAAGGACAAAAGTATCATTATTTCCATAACGATTTTTTTTTTGTCCAGAGCTATTTATCTCCCCCGACATTTAACCGAAATCGAGAAATGAGGTATTATTTTAGGGATTAAGGCCCCCGCGTTGGTCGAAACATATTTTAAGGAACGAAATACTAATGTATAGGTTCCCTATAGCTGGTATTATTACCGGGATAGTTTAAGGCGGCTACGATAGGAGCAAAGTACGCACTCAATAAAATGCCTGTCATCAAATCATTACGATCAAACGAGCGTTTACTCTTTACTACAGTGGGAAACTCCTCTCTCTCAACGTTATTGTAGGAAGTAAACGTTTCGTGGCAAAATATTTTGATTCTTGCTTAGTTTGCACCAATTTTGTCCATACTCTTGTTAAAAATTACTAAACTGTTGTTACGCATCACTCCTTTAAGCGGTGCAATGGGCACAACAACCTCCAACTTCAGTCTCCTCTCTCTCTCTCTAGAGGCTCTATCAATCTCCCTTAGCCCTTAGGTTAAGGGATTCTTGTCAGAAGTACTTGCCGTCTTGGCATTGCCTTCTTTTATTTACTGTTTCCGTCTAAGTGCTTGTTTTACTTTTATATTTTTCATTTCTGTTGAGCCTTCTTTTATTTTTTATATTATTTATTTTATTATTATTTTTTTATTTTTTTTGTAATTATTTTTTTTTTTTTTTGTATTTTTTTTTTTTTTTTTTTTCAACTTCAGTCTAATATGACAAGCACAGAATCTAAAAATAGTACAGCTTTTGGTTTTAGGTAACTAAAAATCTATTCCATTCGGCAATATATATGGCAAAACGTCGGGGGAACATCTGAATGTAGATGTATTTTGAATTTCAAGAGGTAAGGTCAAGTCGCCCTACGCCATTTCAGATAGTACAGCAGTTTTAAAAGTTTGACAAATTTATAAATATTTTCCTATATTAAATCAAATCGTTTTCTTTTTCTTTAATTAAAATCTTTCACGTCTTCCCTAATGGAATGTATCATGTTATATCACTCACCTGCTCTATCGTTGGCAGCTGTCGTGAAAGAACATATTAAATTTGCTGTAAAATTTCTGTGAGTTGGTGATTTAAGAGCGAGGAAACATAGGTGTATAGTTTTATCAATCCGAAATTGTCTTTAAAATTTGTTTCACGCTGGTGATAAAGATGTTTACATTTAAAACAATTCGTCCAGACACCCCCCCCCCCCCCACTAGTTTATTCAATGCTATGAAAATATTTGTCTGTGTGCAGGAATTTTCAAGCTTGAGAATAGTCTTTCTCACAAAAAATGCCCTTTGCTTCTCACAGGCGGCTAGGGAAACTTCCAGCGTCCCGAGGTTGACAATATGTTCTTCCGGCAGTCACTTGTGTATCACGATTTGATGACGTGAGAGTCATCGTTACAGCAGCCTAACGTAACTATGTGTCAAGATATCTCTCGGTTTCATTTTCTCCTATAACATAGGACAAACTTTTTTGTTTTTTTGAGCATTACACTTTGTCTACGTCGAGGTCATTAGAAGCCGGAGAGGATTGGGCACAAAGAAGGGGAAGGAATTCTGCCAAGGATGTGTTATTGAACTATCTCGGCATTCGCTTGGAGTGACTTCGGGAAATCATGAAAAACCGAAATCTGAATAGCCAGACGGGCATTTGAACTCTCGTCCTTCTGGATGTCTAGTTCGCGGACTACCGTTCACCCACCAAGCTCGTTGGGACAAACAGATACAGTCAAATTGCAGATTAAGAATGGAAACCATCCCGCAAATCCGACTTGACTGAAGCAATCAGTATCGTCGAGGATAAGTTCACCTAAACATCCAAATACGTAACATAGCAAATGAGCCAACGAATAAAACATATTAAGTTCTCTTCTGATAATTTTTCAGGGAAACGATTTGAATTTGAGACTAGCTATATACTTCCCATTTATGCGAAACTTTCGAGCCAAAATATCTTGAACGCTAAACATCTTTATGCCGTGAAATCTGGACTGTAAAAAGTATTCATTAATAGCAACCTGAAAACATCATAATTTATTATTATATTTTTTGTTGCAAAAAATGGACTTAACACGTTTTATACGTTCTCTCTTCTTGTTGCAATAAGTCTGTTCTTTTGGTTTCACTGGAACATCCACGTACATAAAACGCATTTGAAAATAACAACTGACGATTCACGTGAAGTAGTTTAATGAATTTTTACCTAAGTCTTAATAGATATTGTTACGTAGGTCTCTTTCCGTATGGGTTTACAACGAAGTTATTGTATCGACATCGAAACACGACTTCCTGTCAAACTTGGAGCATTTCTCATTGCCGTTGTTTCCTTTGAACTGAAATCCTTGCCCCATGCTGTAGCTGCTTGTGTATAGCCAATTTCCCTCTGATGGAGCTGTGTAAACGCAGGCTGACTTCAAAGAGCTGGTCGTAAAGAGACCACAAAGTGGCCGCACATTGCGACATTGGGTGAAACGCAGCTGTCAAAGGTCAGCCCTAAGGCTTTAGGTCACAGCGTTCGGACTCCACGCAAAATGTAGACTATCAATTTGGTTTCGTCTGTCATAAGGGACGCTTTCAATTTAAACGGAAAGGTTACGTTTGTTGAGATAAAAGTTTAGAATTGACTTACCTGAATTTCATACAAGGAATATAAAAGTTTTTTCCCTCCACAGAGTTGCAATAACAAGTACTGGAAAATCACACTTACTACAATTGCTTACTAAGTTGAAATAATAACCATTAGTAGGCCCAATAACGATTTTTTTAGCTTTACGCCTCATCGACGTCGAGGCCATTAGGGGTGGTAAGGATGGGAACAAGGAACGGAAATAAATTCAACAATTCCCTTCTGAAGTAACCATGTCGGCATTCGCATGGCGTTGTTTCGGGAAACTTAAATCTGAATGCGAAGCTCGAGTTCTGTTTAATGCCTCAAAACTGGTAATAGCAGGAAAAATGTTTGGCTGGAATCAGAAGTTATGGCATATTTAAAAATTAAGGAAAGATGGTAAATGTAGAATCTTTCCAGCTGAGGGTGTCGGTTGTCGTTTGATTCTGAACAGTTGCTCTATTCATTGTTGGCCGTGTGAAGTGCCTTTCTGAAATACTACAGGCGATTTTCCCTCTATCTCTCCGCTTTCACTTTCCTCTTTAATAGTCAATACAAGTACCATAAAGCCAACTCCGGCAGCGTAGGGGATAGCGTGCTAGCCTCGCGGTGCAGGGGTCGCCGGTTCGAGTCCGGCCTCGGGCATGGGTGGTTTTAATTAAGTGTTGTGTCGTCTATACCTCGTAGAATCTATAATACATTGAAAGATACAATACATAGTTGCAAACTAAAAAATTACATAGTGCTGGCTGTATGGCCGCGTAGCCAAATGCCATTAAAAAAAAGGACCATATCAACCTAGGCTGTTTTCTTTTCTTCCTAACGGTTGTGGTTAGGTTGAAATGCGGCCTGTACTGGAGGAAAATTTCAGTAAAAGCAATACGGATAGCGTTTCTTGATAGCTGTATTATTTTCCGTGTGGCGGTAAGTTATTTTATGTTGTTATAGTGTTATTGCGATCTACAATTAAGACTAGAAATCCTTGTGTACTATATGACTGATTCACAGAATATTCTGAGGGTTTGTACTTGAGAGGTCGCCAAGATATTTCTTCACCAACCCCGGCATCATAGGGATAGCCCACTTGCTTGCGTTGTAGGCTTCGTCGGTTCGATTCAAGTCTAGGGCATGGAGGGTCTTAACTACTGGTAAATTTTGTGTCGTCCTTACCAGATAGAAAATAGTAATAAATATGATATGCTGTGTACACTTTGGAAAACTCAATACCAATTTAAAGTAACAACGAAGATTTTCTTCACCTCCTCTTCTATATGGGCTTAATAGCGATGTTAAATTGGGTTAACAATTGAAGTATGACGATGAAGAAATCCCATAAAGATTCCACGCGAAGGAGTACATATAATAAATTCACCCTAAATTCCTCCTTTTTTTCACATATTTTAACTTCCGTCTACTTCTTTTCTTACCTCCGATTGTTTCCTCTCCAAATAAATTAACCAATTTCATACGTTTTAAAATGTGTCTCCCACCATCCAATCTCTTCATCATTCTGTAAAACTCTTCTTTCACATCGTCTCCAAAACATATTCATTTTGTAATTTATTTGTGCACTTAGTTTTCAGATGCCTTTTATTTTGGTCATATAAAGTGGGAAATACCCTGGATACAGTTTTCAGTTTATCCGAAGTACAGATTAGTTCGAGTTTCTGTTAATTTTTCTTTTTTTCGATTTTAAAAAGCAGTATGTCTAGGAACTGTGATTGCTGCGTGCAGACGCGATCTGAGGTGGCTGATCTGTGCGCTCAGCTTGCAGCTGTGTTAGCGAAAGTTACACAGCTGGAAGCTGCCGTAGAAGGTTGCAGCAGATGCGATATTGGGGAACCTGATGTAGCCACGCCACTCACAGATTCACCTATGTCGAGCATTGTACCTGCAACCCAGGCTGAAAAGCTGGAGGCTGTGCCTCGGTCATCTGACGGTGACTGGCATATAGCTACCAGACTTCGAAGCCGCACACGGGGGTAGTCGAACAGGCTTAAAGGCCAAGAATGTGAACTTTTTCGACTGTCCAACCAGTATGACGTATTGTGGGAGGCTGATTCAGTTCCACAATTGTCATCCTACGAGCAGACGGCCCCCCATCCCGCTAGGTCAGGGCGATCGCAGAAGGGTATTCTGGTAGTTGGGAGCTCTAATGTTAGGCGATTACAGAGCCCCTTAGGGAAATGGCAGATTACTCGGGGAAGAAATCCAACGTCCATTCGGTGTGTATTCCGGGTAGTCTGATCCGAGATGTGGAGCAGGCCATCCCGGAAGCCATAGAACGGGCGGGGTGTAGCCAACTGCAGGTTGTGGCTCACGTCAGCACCAACGATGCTTGTCGCCTTGGGTCGAAGGTTATACTCTCTTCCTTCAGACGGCTGGCTGAAAGGGTGAACTCCGTAGCCACTGGCCGCAAGATATCGGCGAAGCTAACCATCTGTAGCATCGTAGACAGAGTTGATTGTGGGCCTCTGGTTCAGAGCCGTATTGAGGGGCTGAACCAGAGACTACGACGTTTCTGTGATGATATTGGCTGCAGATTTCTCGATCTCCGCCATAGGGTTGAGTCATGTAGGGTTCCCTTGAATAAGTAAGGTGTGCACTACACACGTGAATCGGCTACACGGGTGGCAGGGGCCGTGTGGAATGCACTGGGTGGTTCTTTAGGCTGAGGGAGGAAGACCCGAAACACAAAATACAGTTACGAGCAACCCAATCAGATGCAACACCGGAATGTAGGAGGAACGTAAAAGAGTCACAACAGTTAAAATTACTCGTAATTAACTGTAGAAGCGTTTGTAACAAACAACCAGAACTTGAAAGAGTTATTTGTAGTGCAGAAGCGGATATCATTATCGGTACAGAAAGTTGGCTAAAACCGGAAATAAGTTCCGCCGAAACTATTAAAGACAGCATGAACGTTTTTCGTAAAGACAGAATACAGTCTTATGGAGGTGGGGTATTTATAGCTGTGAGTAATGTAATGAAATAGACGTCGATACTATCTAAGAAATCATATGGATTAATCTCAATGTTGCTGGGTCAAAACTCGTCATAGGCGCCTTCTACCGTACACCCGATTCTGACATAGCTATCGCCGAGGAATTAAGAAGTAATGTTAACAGTATAGCTAGCCGTTTTCAGGATCATGCTATGACTCTGGGTGGCGACTTCAATCTGCCATGTCTCGACTGGCGTAATTATGTTCACATTACTGGTAGCAAGGATAAGGCAGTTTCTGAAGTAATTCTCGATTTGTTCTCGGATAATCATCTCGAGCAGCTAGTTAATGAACCTACGCAGTGTCATAACGGTAGCGAAAACATTTTAGATCTGCTGGTTACTAACAGACCAGAATTATTTACCGACGTTTCAACGACCACTGGAATAAGCGATCACAAAGCGGTAATTACGACTATCAAATTAATGACCAAGCGAAAAATGAGAAATGGATGGATTGTATACAGATTCAGTGAGGCCTCAAAGGAGTGTTTTAGAAACTACCTGAGGAATAATTATCATAACTTTAAGTTAACGAAGGACGCCGTTGAAGAGATGTGGCATCGATTTATACATATAGTCTGGGAAGGTATGAAAGTACATATACCGAAGCGGACAATCAAGGGGGAGAATGATCCACCTTGGTCCACATGCGAAGTCAAAAGATTACTCAAAAACAAAGAAGGATATACGCAAGCAACAGAAGGAAGAGGTCTCGCAGCGTTTGGCTGAGTTAAGAGGACGTGTGATGAATGTGATGCGTGAGGCCTTCAACGATTTTCATTCAAACACTCTCGCAGAAAACCGAAAGAAAATTTGGTCGTATGTTTGAAAAGTCAGTTGTACCAACAGCAATATTCCAGCACTAGTTCGTGAAGGGTCCGAGGTTAATGAAAGCCGCGATAAAGCTAACGTACTAAATACTGTATTCAAAAATTCATTTACTGACGAAAATAAGATTAGCATCCCCGTTTTCCCACTTCGTGTAGAGTTGGAGATGGAATCATTACGAATAGATACTGCAGCTATCATAAAGCAATTGGAGCTCCTGAAGTGGGGGAAAGCACCGGCCCCGGATGGAATTCCAGTAATAGTATTTTCAGAGTATGCGGTTGAAATCGGGCCATTTCTGTCTGACATATTCAGTAAATCCCTAGAGGAGCGAAAAGTACCTTCTGACTGGAAAATAGCGCAAGTAACTTCGATTTTCAAGAAAGGTGATCGTAGCGATCCTGGAAACTACCGTCCCATATCTATAACATCTGTTTGTAGTAGAGTTATGGAGCATATTATATACTCGAACATTATGAATTTTCTAGATGAAAATAATTTGCTTACAACAAATCAACACGGATTTCGGAAATAAGGTCATGTGAAACACAGCTGGCCCTATTTCCACACGACGTAATGAAAGTTATTGATGCAGGTTCACAAGTAGAAGCAATTTTTTTTATATTTTCAGAAAGCTTTTGACTCTGTGCCACACAACCGCCTTTCAGCGAGCGAAGCTACGAGTGTACGGTATATCTGATCATCTTTGTGAATGGATAAAGGATTTTCTAACTGGTCAATCGCAGTATGTCGTTGTTGAAGGAGAAAGTTCTTCTAATCTAGATGTTACATCGGGTGTACCTCAAGGAAGTGTAATAGGACCACTTCTTTTTTTAATTTTTATAAACGATCTCGGAGACAAGTGAAAAGTATTTTTAGATTGTTTGCTGATGATGCGGTTATTTATAGGGAAGTAAGGAATTTGGTCGATTGTTTAGAAATTCAGTGTGATCTGGATGTTATTTTGGCATGGTGCGCTGAGTGGCAACTCACACTAAATTGTAAAAAGTGGAAGACAATGAGCATAACTAACAAAAAGAGTCCAATTGTTCAGAAATACGAGGTAAGCAGTTCAGTTATTGATATGGTTGATTCTATGAAATACTTGGGAGTAACAGTACAAAGGAATATGAAGTGGGACTTACATTTTAATACGTTGGTAGGCAGAGCTAATTCTAGGCTGCGGTTCCCACGTCGAATCTTGAAAAATTGTAATAAACAAACAAAGGAGATAGCGTACAAATCTCTTGTGCGTCCACATTTGGACTACTGTTGTGCCATCTGGGATCCGTTTCGTAAGGCGTTGATTGAGAGTATAGAGAAAGTACAGAGAAGAGCAGCTAGTTTCGTGACAGCTTGCTAAAGTCCTTATGAAAGCGTTACAGAACTGATTAGTAGACTAGGCTGGAAGTCAAAGGCTTTAAGGAAATCTAAAAAAATTGTATCTACTTGTGAACCTGGATCGATAACTTTCATTACATCGTGTGTAAATAGGGCCAGATGTGTTTCACGTGATCTTTTCATCCGAAATCCGTGTTGATTTGTTGTAAGCAAATTATTATCATCTAGAAAATATAATATGCTCCATTACTCTACTACAAACAGATGTTATAGATATGGGACGATAGTTTCTAGGATCACTTCGATCACCTTTTTTGAAAATCGGAGTTACTTGGGCGATTTTCCAGTCTGAAGGTACTTTTCGCTCTTCTAATGATTTACTGAATATATCAGACAGAAATGGCCCGATTTCTGCCGCATACTCTGAAAATACTATTACTGGAATTCCATCCGGGCCCGGTGCTTTCTCCCACTTCAGGAGCTCTAATTGCTTAACGATACCTGCAGAATCTATTCGTAATGATTCCAGCACCGACTCGCCGCGACGTGGGAAAACGGGAATACTATCCTTATGTTCATTTGTAAATGAATTCTTAAATACAGTATTTAGTACGTTAGCTTTATCGCGGCTTTCATTAACCTCGGAACCTTCACGAATTAGTGCTGGAATATTGCTATTGGTACAATTGACTTTTCGTACATACGACCAAAATTTCTTTGGGTTTTCTGTGAGACTCTTAGAGAGAGAGTTGGAGTGAAAATTGTTAAAGGCCTCGCGCATTACATTCTTAATACGTTCTCTTAAATCAGATAAGGTTTCTAAATCGCTGCGACACCCCTTCCTTCTTGAGCGTGCATGTATTTTCCTGTGTTTTTTTAGTAATCCTTTGACTTCCCATGTGTACCACGGTGGATCATTCTCCCTCTTTATTGTCCGCTTTGGTATATGTATTTTCATGCCTTCCCTGACTATATGTATAAAACGATGCCACATCTCTTCAACGGTGTCCTTTGTTGACTTGAAGCTATGGTAATTATTCCTCAGGTAGGTTCTAAAACACTCCTTTGAGGCCTTACTGAATCCGTATACAATCCGCCCTTTTTTCCCTTTTCGCTTGGTCATTAATTTGATAGTCGCAATTACCGCTTTTTGATCGCTTATTTCTGTGGTCGCTGAAATGTCGGTGAATAATTCTGGCCTGTTGGTAACCAGCAAGTCTAAAATATTTCGCTACCGTTATGACACCGCGTAGGTTCATTAACTAGCTGCTCGAGATGATTATCTGACAACAACTCGAGAATTACTTCAGAAGATGCCTTATCCCTGCTACCTGTGATGTGAACATAATTACGCCAGTCGATACATGGCAGATTGAAGTCGCCTCCTAGAATCATAGCATGATCCTTAAAACGGCTAGCTATACTATTTACATTATTTCTTAACTCCTCGGCGATAGCTATGTCGGAATCGGGTGGAAGGTAGAAGGCGCCTATGATGAGTATTGATCCAGCAATGTTGAGTTTAATCCATATGATTTCACAGATAGTATCGACGTCTATTTCATTACATGGTAGAAATTTACTCACAGCATTAAATACCCCACCTCCATGAGAATGTATTCTGTCTTTACGAAAAACGTTCATGCTATCTTTAAAAGTTTCGGCGGAACTTATATCCGGTTTCAACCAACTTTCTGTACCGATAACGATATCCGCTTCTGTACTACAAATAACGCTTTCAAGTTCCGGTTGTTTGTTACAAACGCTTCTACATTTAATTACGAGAACTTTTAACTGTCGAGATTCTTTTACGTTGCTCATACATTCCGGTGTTGCATCTGATTGGGTTGCTCGTAACTGTATTTTGTGTTTCGGGTCTTCCTCCCTCAGCCTAAAGAACCACCCAGTGCATTCCACACGGCCCCTGCCACCCGTGTAGCAGATTCACGTGTGTAGTGCACACCTGACCTATTAAGGGGAACCCCACAAGACTCGACCCTATGGCGAAGATCGAGAAATCTGCAGCCAATGTCATCACAGAAACGTCCTAGTCTCTGGTTCAGCCCCTCAATACGGCTCTGAACCAGAGGTCCACAATCAACTCTGTCTACGATGCTACAGATCGTTAGCTCTGCCGATATCTTGCGGTCACTGGCCACAGAGTTCACCCTTTCAGCCAGCCGCCGGAAGGAAGAGAGGATAACCTCCGACCCAAGGCGACAAGCATCATTGGTGCCGACATGAGCCACAATCTGTAGTTGGCTACACCCCGTCCCTTCTATGACATCTGGGATGTGTATTCCGGGTGGCCTGATCCCAGATGTGGAACAGGCCACCCGGAATACACACTGAATGGACGTTGTATTTCTTCCCTAAGGAATCCGCCATTTCCCTAAGGGGCTCTAATAACCGCCTAACATTAGAGCTTCCAACTACCAATATGCCCTTCTGCGTTTGCTCAGACCTGGCGGGCTGGGGAGCCGACAACTCGCAGGATGACAATTGTGGGACTGTATCAGCCTCCGACAATACATCAAACCGTTTGGACAGACGAACAAGTTCAGCGTCTTCGCCTTTAAGCCTGTTCGACTGCCCCCGTGTGCGGCTTCGAAGTCTAGAAGCCATACGCCAGTCACCAACTGGCGATTGCGGCACAGTATCCAACACTTCAGCCTGGGTTGCAGGTACGACGGTCGATATGGGAGAATTTGTGATAGGCATGGCTATAGCAGTTTCTCCAACATCACATCTGCTGCAGCCTTTTACGGCAGCTTCCAGCTGTGTAACTTTCGCTAACACAGCTGCAAGCTGTGCGCGCAGATCAGCTACCTCAGCTCGCGTCTGCACACAGCAATCACAGTTCCTAGACATACTGGTTTTGAAAAACCCAAAGAGAAAGAAAACAAAAACAAAAAATACAGAAAAAAGGAACAGAAACTCGAAATAACCTGTACTTCCTACAAACTATATACACTCGGAGATTGCACTAACCTAATCTACACCCACTACTGATAAAGTATAAAAAACAAAATACGCTACTGCAATCGGCGACTTTTCAAACGCTACTAACGACCACTGTTTACAAAATGTAAACACTCAGAGATTACACTAATCAAATACCCACACCACTACAGATAAAATACAACAAAAAAATACGCTACTGCACTCGACGACTGTTCAAACGCTACTAACGACCACTGTTTACAAAATGTAAACACTCAGAGATTACACTAATTAAATACCCACACCACTACAGATAAAATACAACAACAAAATACGCTACTGCACTTGGCGAATGTTCAAACGCTACTAACGACCGCTGTTTACAAAATGTAAACACTCAGAGATAACAGTAATCAAATACCCACACCACTACAGATAAAATACAACAACAAAATACGCTACTGCACTCGGCGACTGTTCAAACGTTGAGCACCCTCTGCCACACAGTTTTGTGAATTGCAGAGTATATATGTAGATGTAGATACCTGGGAACATCGATCATATTCAGACTCATCAGCGCCAAAGAAGTGTGGGCTATAAAACAGTGCCTTGACTTCACGCCATACGAACAAACATTTGTTTGAATAAAACCCTGAAGATTAGAAATGTAAAAATCAACAGATTTTATTTAGTTGTAGGAATCATCAGGTTTTATAAAATAGTAGAAATCATCAGCTTTTATAGAACTGTAGCTTTTTCAGATCGATTATATGGATATGAACAGTAGGTAATTAATCGTTTATATGGTTCTGCCATAGAAATGAAAGTTTTAAGTTCGTTTAAAGGGTGCAGCAAAGTGTACAAAATCCTTAATAAATAACGAAACGATTGGGTAAATTCAGAATAAAAGAAAGGATTATAAAAACTGGAAAGAGTATCTTCAAAAAATTAATTATATGAAAATTACAAGAATGGGTTTAAACCCATTCTTGTAATTTTAACGGGGAAATGTCAGTGCGAACACTCAGGAGATGGTACTGAGTCAGGGATAAGAAATAAAGAAGATAAAACTGAATAATACCAGTCTCATGTGGTGTGTATTACAGAGGAAACTAATGAGTTTTCGGTACTGTTATATTTCCACAGAATAGAAAGACAACGATTATTACGATTTAGTATTCCTATGCAATAACGCTTGCCTTGTTTCGCGATGAATAGTCAGCCAAGTTACGAAGAAGTTCAACATAGATCTGGCCTCAAGATTAGAAGCTGTTTCCTTACTCTATAAATATACTTCCTGGTTGCATAAAAGTTCTACGAATGTTATAATAGTACAGTAGAAATAAAGCGCGGTCTGTCTGTTCGATGTTGTGCTTCTATCGTAGTAAACAGTGCAGCCGTTAGTCGCACGTGAAACAAACCAACGGATGTAAACAGTCACAGGTTGTTAGAATAGTAAACCACCGCCAGCCAACGGAATTAGCTGACATAACTTGTTTTTTATTGGAGGCCGTTTAGAAAGTTAATTGTAATATAAAAATACGTAGTAAGTATATGACGCCGATACAGCAAAGTCCCTTTTCTGCAATGTTTCTGCGTACCTGGGAGATTGAATGTACTGAGTCCCTGTACTGAATGTTTATTGACTGTTTACACAGAAAGCTTGATTGCATTTCAGTCGCTGATTGAGTTTCCAAATCTTCCACTAGATGGCAACAGCGCCGTCTCAGAGGCATCACCGCTCTACAGTTTTCCGCCTTTTCTATAATTTCTTCAATGTTTTGCATCAGTAAGTAGCAACTGTTTCAATCACTACAGTAAAATTTTTCTTTTATACACATTTTATCAATCTATGCTCCTGAAGATCCGTTGTAATCTTGGATGTTACCAAAGAAAGATCATTCCGGTATTAATCTTCATGTCAGATTTTGATTGTATGGAATGTTACAAATTGCTGTAGTTCAGTTGAAGCTTCAGGCGTCTCATTCCAAACAAGCTACACGAAGTAAATAAATGTAGAATGAAATTGTTATATTTGTTTAACCGTAAAGTTTACGTAACCTGAAAGGATAGGGGACAAAGATTCTTAATACAATCCTGGCCAGAAATTGTGCTGCTGATATGTGGTTGGAGCATTTCTATACAATTTTCTGAGCTTGAAAGTTATGGATTTAACCTATTATTGGCTCCATTAATTTCATTTACTAATATTTCCTTATTTGAGAATGTGAATTCTTACTTACATTAACTGCTACTATATTACGCTTCAAAACTATCTAACCGATTTGGGTGGGGTTCTCACAGTTTGAAAATTTATGGTTTAGATTAAAATCTGTCGTATGTTTAATAATTACATGCCCATGGTACGCAGAAAGAAATGATAATACGTTTGTAAACTGATCAGCTATACCCCGTTCACTCTGAACTCTCTGCTTAGGGTCACGTTGGCGTCTCGAAGCTGAACACCGTGTCCAAGTCGGTGACTGAGCGGCTTGGTGGCTATGACGTCTGACCGGAGATCAAAAGATCCTCGATTCGAATCCCTTTCTCGGTGGGGATTTTCATAGGCCCTTAACCCGAACATCCCATCTAGCACAGCTTCCTGAGTAATGAGAAGTACGCCAGAACGCTTCCGTTGTTCGGTTCCACGTTTACACTGTAGGTCCTTATACCCGGTAGGATTACTGCGTTAGGCTAGAGGCCTGCAATAAAGGTAAATTTCGAAGCCGATAAGGAATCCCACCAGCAGATCATTATGACAACACGAATTTACTTAGCAGGCGAGTGGTAAGTTTTCCATTCGCTTGCTGGGGTAAGGACAGTGGAGTGGGGACAGAGGAGAGACTGGCCATTAGCCGTCTCTGTTGATTGAACGGAATATAAGCACCAACGATTCTCATTATGTCAGTGCGAGGGAAATAGGGAGCAATTTGATAGTAATGAATACTTATTAATGTTACGGACAGACCACCTCGATACGATACTCGTACACCTCATACAACCCTTTACATAGCTACTTGCTACGGAAGTCGGTTAGATAATGGGTTCAGTATTTTTGTTACGCCTCCAATGCTTGGTGTTCCCAAAGCATGACAAAATATTTTATTTACATTATTTTATGTTGTGCACAATTATTTATATTATGTCTTACATTGCATGGTTTTATAGTTAAATTGCACTAAGTAACGTGCTGTCATGCTTCTAGACATAATACAGTATATTGGTTAGAAGAAGTTACTGGTATAGTGAAAAGTTAGCTTGTTTACAAATGATATAATGCTCAACAACAGGAATAAAAGAAAGACGATTGTGAGCAGCTACAGAGCTGGATGGGTAGAATATATATTTGGTTAAGTCAACATGGAATGAAATGAAATTGCACCCAAGACAGTTTCTCCATTTTCAATAATTATATGAACAACGTATCTTCCAGAACCTGAAAAATATACGCCAATGCAAAATGAACATACTTAAAATATTTTTAAGCGAAAAAACGGGCGTTTCATGGGGAATTGCTTTGAATAGGGATAATCACAAATCTTTCACTTTTTTTTTTTAGTCTTTCGCCTGGTTTGATGCAATCCTCCATCCCATCATGATATATGTAATTTGAGAGGATTAAATGTCCTGGGGATACCATTTGGGTCTAAATGTAATGGTTTCCCGTTGCCTTCTGCATCCCCATGCCGTTGATCATTTCTGATTCATCCGCCTTTAGGGGCCGTTTCCAACCCCAAGTGCAAGAGGGTGCCCTGGACCGCTCCCCGCTCTTCCGGTCTCCTTTCGGAGGCCATTGGCAAGCAGTGGATGACTCCTTATACCGGGAATCTTTCAGTCGCCAGAACCTCGTCCGTGCAAACAGGGTGCACCACATGAAGAAGAGGTTGACATTTGGTTGGAAAGACTTAGTTCTAATGAAATGACTTCTAACTTATCGAGCTGCTCCGTAGACCACCTCTGCTCAATGCCTTTAGGGCTTCTGTCAAAAGTTTCCGCATTTAACATTTTATTGACTTTTCAGCACGGTGATCATTTTTTACTGTGAAGTAGGCAGAGGCACACTCCCGCATTATTTACTCCATTTCCTCATAAATACGAATCTTTAGTGACATCTCTTTCTTACACAAATTTAATCACAGTCAAATTAATTTCTTCTCTATTTCAGAACTGTTCAGCGGCTGTTCGTTCCAGAATATAATACTGAACAATATTTTACAATGGACTAAAAAAAATGTATGTATTTTGTCAAAGGATTTACGATTTCGTTTCGTAGTAAGATCACGAACTTACGGGAATACCTTCATACAGACGTAAGGATATTAGAGGATTCAGTAAAACAGCAGCCAAAATTGAAGGGGGAAATACGTACAATTATAAAAAGGCACAGGTTTCAAATTTGAAGAGATATTTCAGAGAACAATTCAGCAAATGGAAGGAAGGCTCTGGTACAGTAGAGTCAAGGTGGGAAGAGTTCAAGGAGATAATAAGAAAGGGGGAAGAAAAATTTATTCCAAAGCAGGAAATAAAGAGAAGTAGAGAACCTATGTACTATAATAGGGAAGTGAGGAGGTTAAAGAGGTTGGTAAGAAAAGAACATAACAGAGTTAAGAGACAGCAGGGTAGTAGGGAATATTTAAAACAACTAAACAAGGAATTAATAACAGCAAAGAAAATGGCTAAAGATGGGTTTATGAAGAGTATTGTCAGTGCAGGAGGACCATTGACTGATGCATCTAGAAATTTCTATGGCTATATCAGGAAACTGAGGGGAAGGGAGGGTGTAGAGACACTTATAGATAAAGACGGAGAAGAAGTTACTGACGACTTGAAAAAGGCAGAGATTTTAAGTAACTGGTTCAGTGAAAGCATTAAGGACAATGAATCAGAAACACGAGTCTCATTCGGAGAACGAGCTTAACAATACAATTAGAAATGACGATAGTAAAAAATTTGATATCCATACTGAGGAAATCATGAAGGAAATAAGAGGCTGAAAAAAAAATAAAGGGGCTAGTGAAGATAATATTACTACAGATATCTTAAAGATAGCTGGATGTGACATTGTACCTTATCTTAAAATATTATTTAAATTGAGTCTAGACACTTGCTGCTTACCACAGGACTGGAATAGTGCAATAGTAGTACCGGTACATAATGGAGGGGTGAGAAATAGAGTTAAGAATTACAGGCCAATCAGTTTTACTTCAGTGGTAGGTAAATTAATGGAAAGATTGATATGCAACCACATCAGAAATATATGTGAGGAACGTAAGTGGTTTTCAAGCAGGCAACATGGTTTCAGGCAAGGATATTCATGCGAATCTCAGTTGGTGGGATATATGCAAGATATTTCAGATGAAATGGACAAGGGAGGCCAAATTGATAGTGTAGCACTAGATCTGTCTAAGGCGTTTGACAGAGTAAGCCATAAAATGGTAGTAAATAAGGTAAAAACCATTGGAGTGGATAAGAAAGTCATTTGCTGGGTAGAAGAATTTTTAAAATGTAGAAAACAGAAAGTTAGGGTAGGAAATGTAGTATCAAAAGAAGTGGAAGTAAAAATGGGTGTGTCACAGGGTAGCGTATTGGGACCATTGCTATTCATTATTCTAATGAATAATTGTGTTGATTGTTTACTATCTGAAATTAGATTGTTTGCAGGTGACATAATGCTGTATAAAAGAATCAAAACGATAGAGGATTGTAAAGAGTTGCAGGGTGATCTGGACAGGATATCTAATTGGGTTGGTAAACATGGAATGAAGATAAATGCAAAGAAGAGTCAGCTTATTAGATACACAAATAAAAAACAAAAGGTTAATTATGAATATAAGGTGGGGAAAGAATTTCTTGCTGAAGACTTGAAATGTAAATATCTTGGAATTACTTTTGATAACAAACTTAACTGGGCAGGACACATAGGACAGGTGGTAGGAAAAGGTTTGAAAGTTCTGCACTTGTTGGAGAGAGTGATGAGGGGATGTACGAGAGAAGTCAAGGAATTGGGTTACAAAATTTTGGTCAGATCATTGCTCGAATATGGTAGTGTAGTATGGGACCCTCATTTTACGTATCAAATACAGGAGTTGGAGAGGGTGCAAAAAAGGGCTGCTAGATTTGTTTCTGGAAATTATCGCAGAATGCAATCAGTGACGGTTTTGATAAAAGAGCTATAATGGGATTCATTGCAAGACAGGAGGAGGATGAGGAGGGTCATGGGAGTGTACAGGGCATATACTGGCGATGAGGCATGGAAAGATATTGCAATAGGTATGAAAAGTAGTACATGGAAGGGAAAAGATGACCATGACCACAAGCTGGCACTCGATTTCAGGCACAAGGGTGTGGGAAGATTTTCTTTTTTAGGTAAGGGTGTCAGCGATTGGAATGAGTTACCAAGAGAAATGATGAATAATTTACCGAAAACTTTGAAAGAATTTAAAGATAAAATTTGTAGAGGGCAAATGTAGGTAGGTGCAGTATAGGGGGAAGATGGGTGTGTAGGGAAATTGCCACCGGAGCCTGTGCTCCATTGCAATTAAATTAAATGAAGGTGCCCTGTTATTTCCTCATGGTTCCAATCAAATTGTATGCTGTCGCATTTTTTCGTGTTGTAATCAACTCTGGTTGTTCCAGATTATTCACGTGTAAAACACTCATACTTGTGCTCTATTGGGTGTGGATGCGATGATAATAGGAAGAAAATATTTAATTATATGACTGGTTGACAACACTCATCGTTCTCCTGAGAATTATATGGTAGTAGGTGGCCATTGATCCTTCGTAACGTTGTTCCATCCACAAAAAAAATTTGTTAATTAATTCATAACGTCTATTTTGTTTCCGCATCCACTGACTGGCTCCTGATTGCACTTAGATAGTTGGATTAAACTCCACTTCGAGTTTTAACCTATACTTTCTGTCCTAATGGATTTCTAGTGCCACTTGGAGAATTAGGAACAACGATTCATCTAGACGTCTTACTTAAAGGTACAATGATGCTGCAATATATTTATACGACAATGCTGAGAGCTTCGTTCGCGTTGTGTATGACGTGGAATTCAAATCACGGAGCATCCACAGCTTGCTTCACACACATAAACTAAGCATTGGCAGAGTTAAAAGCAAGTTAAATGGCCGTAAACATTCCACTGAAAGGATAACATCAGCGTCGACACTGAAGCACACACAAGCGGAATCACCGGGGTAATGCCCTCAGCAATAACAATGCAGCGCTCCTTCATTTCAGGTGTAGACTCAAGATTTTAGTTCACAGTCTGATGGTTACAAATTGGCTACCCCTTCCCCTGATTAGCCATCTTGCTGGCTAGTTAGTGGATGACGAAAATTTCTTGTCTTGCACTAACCAGGGAATCAAGCGTCTAACCCACTTCAGCCACGATACTGGACTTTAATTATCACTATTATTTTCTAAGTTTTTCCTTTTGAAAAAAGATGCTGATATATCGTACTATATATAACCAGTATCTTTCGTTGCGCTTTCAATGGTGATTTTCACAGTGATATTTCTAATAACGAAAGTACATTTCTCATTAAATTCAAGATATCTGTCACCATAACAGTGACAAACCATATAACAGCTACAGACCAATAGTTTTTCCTAATATGAGAGCAGATTTCTCACACCACACCAAGGTATAAAATTATGATGAAATCTGATGAACACTACATGTTAAAAGAAGCTTCCTTCAGCTTCAAATAACCTAAAAAATCAAAGATTTTATTCTAGAATTAATATCAACAAAATAAAAAAAAGTTCGTTTTTAATTGAGGATAAGATTGAGCTTGGTGCTGCCTTACAAAATTGAGCTTAACATAAAGATTCATTGAACATTTTTTCCTAATTTCATTCTTGTATTAAATCAGTATCCTATTACATACTACTGTGTCCTACGTACATTGCTGATGAGGGAATAAAATTTAAGCATCTCTCCTCCTCGAAGCTCAGTGCTTAAAAGTATTTGACTGTCTCTTCCGGTACTGCTGGCTGCGGCATTTGACCAACTCTTTCGAATCTTGCATTGTGTATGCTAACTACGCCTAGGATTCTTCATGGTTCGAGTTCCCCATTAAAATTTAGTTCCCTTCAGTCAGTAGTATTCCCAAGTTTAATTAATCCACAAGATTAGTGGAATGCGCGACAACTGTCGCTTTATCACTAAGGCCGTACGAAATTAACTTTATTTAGTTGGAAGGGATTGACGACTTCAGTCAGTATACAAGTTAAGCCATTATTCCCAATAAAGATTATTTGTCCGTTACGTCTTGTCTGAGATATGTGTATGTGAACAACGATATGGAAAAAGAACATTTAATTCTCTGTGTCTTCTGTTGTTCACAGTGTCACACGTTTAAATATTTTGTGCACAAATGGAACAAAAGTGCCACAAATAATATAAAAAGATATCGTGAATGGCTACTAATATTAAGGCTTCCCATCAGAACACAAACACTTGAAAATCCCTACAAATTTGCTTCAATCTGAACCCAAGTGAATCAATTCTTCTCTTCAGCGTACCTTTATACTGATAATGCAATGCGAATTGAAGTTGAGGAATTTCTTACTTCAGTAATGGAAAAAAACGCGTGTACTTCCATGTAGTTAAAACTGATGTACTAATGTAGACAGCGTAAAAAAATTCATTACAGTTATTTATGACGAAAATGAAGTTCTTTTTTATGGCTTCACGACTCGTCGACATCATTAGAGGCTGAAAAGGAATGGGGATAAGGAACGGGAAGGAATTCTGCAGGAACCATCCCAGAATTCGTCTGGAGTGATTTCGGGAAAACATGCAAAACCATAATCTGGATTGCTTGGTGGAGATTCGAACCCACGTCTTCTAGAAAGTGAGCCATTAAGATTTCAAATAAAGAAACAATTTACATATTTTCTTAGATGTTGGATAAATATTAAAACATATCAGATAAAGCTAAAAAAGATTTAAATAGTTACACAACTGAGTTTTACTTCCAGAATGTAGGATAATAGAATGTTCTATAACTGTGCCAAACTATAGATACCAGATCATGATTTAAAAACGTCTGTATATTTCAGGATCATCTGAAGTTGTATTGATTATTCATTTTTTTTGAGTTCACTGGTGTCATTCCAACCAGATTCTTTTCATAATACCATATCAACCAGTTTTGGGGTCTAGAGTAGTATTTCATTAGTAGAGAAATTTAAATGAAATTTTGTACTGACATGTTAGAATCGAACAGAATCACAATAAATTTAGCAGTAATTTCATACCTTTAACAAAATCTACTCAGTTTCACCGCTTACTAAATTGAAACGAGACTCTGTTAGAGTTATAACTTTAACTGATATTGATGAACGGAAAATAGCATTTTTTAAAAAAAATTAACAGCACATGTATTGAATCTTCCAAACGCGTAGCTACAATTTACAGCGGAACCGTATGAATACGGGGGATGCAAGTATAAACGAAGTATGAATAATTCTTCAGTTTATTAAACTCGTAGAAAACTTCGTACACTGGGATGAGGGTCAAAATATTTCATTGCATCTTTATATTTGCTTTGCTGATCAACAGAATACAATCTTGCCGCCAGGCCTGTTGACTACACTAATCTTTCATGATGGATGGCCACCAAAACGAAATTGAGACAATGAGTTCCATCTTCGACGAAGTGCCATTCATTTTTATCGGCATTTCCTTGGTTGCCCTTCACATTTTGTTTAGTTTTGTTTTGCTTATTCTACTTTCCATACTGCAACTTGTCCACGATATTGCAGTATTATATTAGCTGCATCTGGTATTTTAATGGCATCTGAAGTAAATAAGCAAGTATTTCTCTCCTCTTGTTTAGAGATAACCGAACTCGAAGTTTCGCAATGTGACAGCCATCGCAGTAAAAAAAAAAAAAAGTTTTCAATGTTTGTGTTGGACGACTGTTGGCACCCCTGCGAGCGCTGACAGCGCCCCGTCGTCTGGCCAGGTGCCATCACCGACCCCGAAAAACTCGTAATGCCAGGCAGCCAATGCTTATTTTGGCTCTGCTCTTTCTGCAGAATTTTGTTGAAGGCCAAGGTGACGAAAGCCCACTTCAACTGTGTCTTTCAGGCGACAGTGAATTCATGACGTCAAAACCAACTCTAAATTTCAGAAGTTGCCAATTTCGCTTTAGATCTTGACTAACTACTGACTTTCAGAGGGTATTAGAGTGTACGATACAAGTTTAGATTACAGAGGTATAAAGGACCAAGAAGGAGAGATTACAATGATGTATATTCTACTGATTTAGGACATGACGATTCACAAATGATTAGAAATATAGACCTGTAAATGCATTTGGACCGTGAGAATCAGTACGGTGTGCTGCAATCAGTGGATCTAGACGTCATGGCATATAATCAAAGAGGGCGTGGATATGCTGCCACAGTGGCCACCGAATATATCCCAGACATTTTCGATGGGTGACATGTCAGGCGAATTTGCAGGCCAGAGAAGCAGTGGTAAGAAAGCTTGCACATTCCTCACCACATGTTGTTAACCATTGTCCTGCTGAAATGTGGCAAATGGAACTTGTAAAGTAACTCATAGGTTGTTTGGTAAGGGTAATCTATACCAAAGAAGCAATTTCTATTATACTGCTGTCTTTATTTTCAAAAGAGTCCCTAAATGCCATCTAGCTCTAACTACGTCTTCAGTTTCGCCCATAGAACGACGAAGTAAGCTTTTATTTAATCCTTATGTTGACACCTTTCTTCCATTTAATATACAAGTAGCTAGCTCCTTACGCGCTCCAAACATTCACACGTTATTTTCGAGACGGCCGAGGCCGCACTGCCCCTTCATATTCGGAGGATGGCTGACCGACCGCCTAGCTGATTCCCGCTAACCCTTAGTGTCTGTTCCACCTGCTGTCTCAGCAAGATGAGGTCTTCGGCAAAACCAAAATAAATTCTTAAACAATGTATTCTTACAAGGGAACGTAAAATTCAAGCGTTCAGCTCTGCTGTTGCAAGAGGGGCAATGCCTCAGGCTCTAAAACCTCCCTAATGTAGCGGTTGCCCTTCGGATTGCCCTCAGTATGTAAGAGGTGATCGCACGCTATAGGGGAGCGTGCATAAACCACGTAGCTCCATTTTGGCCTCCTGTGAATCCCCCCCCCCCCCCCACGTAGCCCTGCGTGGCTTTTGCCTCCCCCCCCCCCACGTAGCCCGTAGCTTTTTTCCCTTTTGATTCCACAAGACAATTTGCACTGTTTTCTCTTGTCAGACTATTGTAAATTACATACGGAGATAATTAAATGAAGGAAATAAATATTCACATGCTGTTGTGACTTATATTCCTCATATTAACTGTGAAAAATGTTATGAAAGGAAAGCTACGTGGTCTGGCTCGGAACCCCCCTCTCCCCCCACGTAGCCTAGCGTAGCCTTCCAGCCAACCCCTCCCCGCCCTGGACCGAGCCACGTAGTTTGTGCACGGTCCCTAGGTACTGGCAACCCAAACCATCACTCTTAGTGATTGTCCGCTATGCCGTTCAACATTGCAATCTGCCATATTGCGTCCACAGTTATTCGCGGTAAGCTGATAACTAATGTCCCGCTGTAAACTATCTAATACATAACACAGGCTCTTGGTTGCATCACTTTAACCGCAGATTAATGCGGGGCTATCTTTTACCCAAAAATATCTTCATCTGGCTTGACAGCTTCTGGCACACATCACAACTGACAGCAAATATATTAATCTGTAATTTCTGGGGCCAGAGATAAGCTTGAAAACGACGCAGTCTGGTTCTCCTGTGTCATCTCACATTATTTGTAGTAGGTATCCGATATTGTCACTTTTATTGGTCAATGTTTTCCTTTATAATTAATAACCTGGTCAATGATCTTATCTACGAATTAAGACAAAAATGTGACAGTAATGAAATAAAAGTAGGATTCCACAGCTGCTAAGTTTGTTCTTTGTAGAGTTTTACTGTTTGTGAAGCGTTTAATTTTTTAAGGATGAAATTGAGAAATATTCCACCATTCATATCATTTTTAGTTGAAAACTTGACTGTCAGACGGAGATTAGACATGAACTCACCTTGTGGTTTATCCACAGTTCAGTTGATCGAATCTTAGCGTAGTAGACCGAACTATTAGTACTTACACATGACACCTCTTAGTCAACTTTGAGCTTAAATCTGAATTTTTTCTGCTTCTTCTCTTAAGTCTATGAATCATCTATTTTTGTGACAGGAATGTTGCAGAGTTGTATGTTTTTCTCGCCACATCCTTCATCCCTGAATTCTCTCTGATCCGAGGCACTTTGTTGGTTCCTTGAGCAGCCGAGTTTCATTTTATAATGCACAAGTTGGTCTTTCTTGTCCGGGCCTGAAAACAACAATAATTCTGATGGGCAACTAAATCCATTAATACAAGATAGAAGGTGGAAACCCATTGCATAATAATATCTTCGCTTCACGACCCTTCAGTTGTGTGATAGGAACTAACTAGTTTATCTAAGAGATATTTATCTGTGTGTAAATTTCCTCTAATTTTAGCTGATTTATTCCTCAATATTCAAGTCAGTAGTATTCACTTTTCTATTCGTCGTGTTTTATCTCATCAGCTTTGATAACATTCACACTGAAAGAAAAGCACACTTATTATTCAATAAAACAGCAGTTCTTTTTACTCATTAACGGAAAAAACCGTTGTCCTTAATTTATTGATCTTCATCAATAATGTCTTCTATAACATTTGAAGAACAGATAGTACAACACAATCTTAAGTAGATAAAAAAGTATCCTTGTCTTTTCATCATAGAATATAATCTTTCGTTTCTTTTGTATGAATATAATGCTTGTTTGTTAAATGTGTAGCACTTGTAGTTAAAATAACATGAAAAACTCTGGCCAATTCAAATCTAAACAAATCAGTTTTTTCAAGCTCCGTCCTCTCTCGTCGGCGATCATATTCTCACTCCTTGCTTTAATATGAAGACGACTGCACACAGAGTTTGTTTCACTCGCCACAGATAATTCTTATACGTCTTTTCCAACATTTTATATAACAATAAAAATAAATAGCTGAGTAACCATCTTTTTTGCCTTTTTTACTTAATAATAAAACAGGTGAAAATCATAATTGCATAAATTTAGGACCCATCGCTTACAAAATCTTATGTTTGATTTCGTCTTATCACCAATGATTTACAAAATTAAGTTAGTCCAGAACCCGTAGATGTCTTTCATCTTCTGCTGGAAACATATTCAGTCAGTATATCTCTTGAAGCATGGAAATTTTCTTTTCTCAGATACCACCAGAAGGACGAATTGTTCTCATTGTACTTTACATACATAAAGAACATTCAGTAAGAAGCAAAGGTCAAGCTAATATCTAAAATTTTAACGATAAGCATGGTTCTCTCGTTTCTCAGAAAGACTCTTCACCACTGAGTTAAGAGAACAATCATGTTTATTGTCCCTTAAGTTCATTAAGCAAAGATATGAGCCATCTTTCCTTATTGAGAAGATTGACTATTCACTCTCACTTCAGTTGTGAAGCTACTTTTTTACAAAGGGTAACGTGGAGGTGTTTTCAAGTGTGCGGCATATCATAAGCTGCGTTTCTGCCTATACAATTTATAGATTGGACACCTTGTAATGAACCGAACTGGCACTGTCCCCCTCAATTTCCATGCTCAGTCATGTACGAGGGCTTGGGGATGTTTTGATTATATTGTTCGTCTCTGGAAAGTTGATCCCGCTCTCTAATTTTCGAGGAGGTCACTGCCCTGCAGAACTTGGCGGGATTTCTGAACCAATAGAAGAAGGTTCAGTTCCGGAGGCTTGATCTCAGCCAATGGAGATTATACGATATGGAAGGAAAAAGCTAGATGGGACACTGGAACGTGGTAAATTGCGCTGTCGTGTTGGAGAGACACCCGCGTAAAGACCTAGAACTTGTTTGGTAAAAGGCTAGAGAACGGTTGAGATAACTATAATGTTCACAGATATTTGTGGCAGTGTAATGTTTACTGTATACACACACATTAACAGATGTTAGATTGTTATTATTTCATCGTCATTTACGGACCAAACTGAGTCAGAACCAATGCTGAATGAAATGGTCCACAGCTTCAGCTAACACACTCGGCAGAAGATAAAACGGCACAGCAGAGGCAAGGATTTTCCGAGGACCATTGCAAAGAATTGGCTTGTGGACAACTGCTAGAGGGTCCTAGCAGTGGACGCAATAATCTCTACCAATGCAAACTTAGAAACCCAGGCTGATTACAGAGTCTACACGTGAAGGTGGTTATGACATCTATGATTACACAAAAAATAATCAGGCCAAACGCCATGTCATGCCTGAGGTATGATCCTTGGTCCATTGTACATGCTCCTTTTCAGTTTGACAGCGCTTTGATACAAAAGGCTAGAATAAGGGCTGAACGCTCAGAAGCTAGCTATTAAACGGTTAAGAGGTACTTGAGACCTGTACTTCGACCTGTGTTCGGTGAAGAAACACTGTGAACAAACCATACTGCTTCGATCATATCTTCAGAAACTGGATTTACTTACAGGCGATTTTTCGTCAGAAATAGTCATCCGAAATGACTCTCTAGGACACAACTAAATTATGTGAATATCAGCAAATTAAGACAGCGAAAGTAGTTTTTTTATGGCTTTACGGTGCGTCGATGTCGAAATCTCAATTAGGGTAAAGAAGATGAGGCATTCCCCTGGATTTATTTCTACGAAAGATGGAAAACGAAAATGCGGGTGGCTGGACGGGAATTCGAAGCTGCGTCCTACTGAATTTGAGGCCAGAGCGTTACCGCTCGCCCACCACGCTCGGTAAGAAAGTAGTGAAACTGCACCACATACTTCGTAAAGATGAGGTCCTGGAGGTGAAAGTGTTGCTCTATATATGCTAATCCCGGGTTGTGAGAGTCAACATGCTCTAAAGCGATTATCATTTTTCTCGGACAGACTTCATCACTGATCAGTGGCGGTGGACGCAGCACTGAATGGAGCGTAGATCCCGGTGTTTGTTGTGTTCCTGCTCTCACCGACCGTTCCTTGAGGCTGGACGCTGCCGATTGTTATATAAATACAAAGCGTCCGGCGGGCTATATTCGGACGCTGCTGCTCCTCGGGCGCTATTTATAGGTCGCCGGACTTCTCAGCTGGTCACTGGCTTGTCAACTGCCCCCAGCAGCGCAGTGCATGCTGGAGTTCCCGCATTTAACTGCGGCACGGTGTTCCGCCCCATTCGACCTTGCAACGCCCTGATGGTATACGGCCCCTCAACAGTTTTTGGATAGCTAGAACCTAGGCTGTTGAAGAAATTTCTAGGTTAGGAACATGGAGATATTGTTGTGATCAATTCCTAATCACCTTATTGGGTACCGGAACACCTAGGCTTCAATCCTAAATACTTTCGCAGTGCGTTTGGAGTGACAGAGTGCTGCACTGTCAATGGTGACTGGCCCTTCGTTAAATTTGGAGTCCCTTTTATAGTATAATCCAGATTGTGCAGTTGGTAAGAAATTGTCACTACGTCGTTGGACCACACGATACTATAATTAATTATTTTATGAAGAGTGTACTTACTGGTAATAAACGCTTAGCAATAAAGGATTTAATTACAGTGTTCTTGGTTCGAGGTTCAGATCACCGTGTGAGTGCTCGATTATATGAGATACGTCACCAGAACGTTCCGTAGTTCGGATTCCTCGTTCGACTGTAGGGCCAATCAAGACAGAGTGTGGAATATAGGATACAGCGGACCCATATCACCATTTGCTGACTTAGTAAAGATACGTTAATATGGCGTCATAAGTTCCCCATTTCGAATCCAGTTTCCATACGGAATTTTTATGGGCCTGAATTTGCTAAATATTAATGTAAGCGGGGATGTTTCTGGTTCGGCTACCACGCTAAATTGTTGGTCCCCTTTACCAGGTGGGACCACTGCTTTATGTTAGTCGGCTACGACAGAGGTAGATTGCGCAGGCGGTAAGAAACTCTGTCACCAGGTCATGAAAACAGGATTTGGGATAATAAGATAATTCTGAAAATACCGAGTTTCTCCCTCTACCAACCCCCTTCTTCGCCACATACGCACTTCTTCTTCTTCGATTCCAGGCGAAGGTGGTTACTATGCAAACACTCTTGCGAAGATGAAATGGGATGGCTTCCCAGTTTGTGCTGATGTAATTTTAGATGTAGTTGTATGTGTTCAGTATGAATGTTGTATGAAATTAGAGATGAAGAAGTGAGAGCTTGAAACCGGATGTCACGCAGACCTACTCTTCCCAAAGACATCAGCGGATCCTCTAGACTTATTGTCCATTAGACAGACGAAACACAGTGCCATATGTCCTCATTCAATTCACTGTGGACAGGTTTGGAATTTAACACAGCACTATGGAGTATAATCTGGTGATTAGGAATTGTGCATCTTCCTACCGTCCAAGTCCCAGTAAAGAAACGTTTCCACCAGCTAAACCCCCTGTCAGTGCCCGACACCATCACGGTGCTACAACCAACTGGGCTAAGAGGGCTGCCATAAACACTGCGTGTAACAACTTCATCACAGTGATCAACACTCATAGTCCCCCGTTCCCGCCTTAAAAATTGCGAACGTCACAAATGTCATCTCCATATAGCGCATAGATTTCATATTTCACGGATACATGACAACACTCGAGTTCGCGCTTTTCTCTATTGACTATGCGGCAAGGTAGTGGTAGATGTAGCTGTCTCATCTATTAAATGAAAGCGAGCCGCTGTACCTTTGGGCCTTAAGCCCCCCCCCTCCCCCTCAGTCACTACCAGCCGTGACCTGAAGTCTTATCCCATGGCTCCCCAAACCATGGCGCACGGAGTAACACCGTAGTTCATCTTCAAAAAATTGAAAGAATGGGACCTCTCCCTACTGTAGTGAGACGGGGTTGGGTAAGGGAGAGGGTGATTTTTAATTTTAAATATTTTAGAATTTAGCTCTGTTGGCACGAATCTCAAAACTGCCAGAGTGCAAGGAAACTGACAATAGATGTTTATTTTGTTCGGTTGGCTTTTACACTGCTAGGCATATTTAAATTTACTATTAACATAAAATCAATGCAATATATCAAACACAAAGGCTAGACGTTACAATTGGCCGACTTACCAAAGCAAAAAATTGACTGAATTTACGTTAATGTGATTCGGGAATTATCTAATGAAATTAAATATTAAAGATAACAAAATATCCACAATATGTCGCAATGACAAACATCAGCAATTAAAACATAATTACATGAAAATGAATCTCGGGCGCCGTTAAATACAAGAAAACATTATGGAACTTGTGATATGCAAGGGCCTCCACAACACATAATGTTCTACAAAAATATGCCGGCTAGCTCAGAATGGATCTGCTTGATGAGCAGAGGTCTTTGTCTCAAATCGCTTACGGGTCTGTTACAGTCTCAAGAACCCAATGATTCATGACCTGGCGAATACACCTTACTATCTCGTAGACCGCGTCAATAGTGGTTGCCGCTCAGCCTATCCCTGTGCGATGTCGATGCTGCGACCAGACGAGGATCACCAGCCAGCGATCATAGTACAGTTACTATTCGACACCACCCCACCCGCGTCGAACCGTCTCAGACCGCTGCCAAGCCATAAGTACCTCTCTACTCTAGGAAAGGATGGCTCCCTGCGGGCAGAAGTAATAACATTTGAGAATCCCTACGTTACATTTCATTGGCGGTATAAGCTCTGCATAAATCACGTGGAGTCACAGCTCGCTGCAATTTGCGATCGTTCTCCCGCGCGTCGCTTTTGTGGGGGTTGTAGCCTCCACAGCCTCGCCACCCAAGAACCGGGCAATGCACTCAACCTTGGGACGATCTTAACGGGACAGGGTAGCCCATTGTGCCTGTGCTGTCCGCCGCCGTTCTGGCGGTATGCTTCCAGTGTTCACCAAATGGCATCCAAACCCTTGCTTTTTCATTCATATCTGCATTAGCTTTTCTCAATATAAATACCCTTGCATATTAATAAACACTTAAAACTTTGGGCTGCCCGAGATCAGTTTAATTGAACTAATCTAGGACCTGAATAAATTAATATTAAAATAATCAGAAACATATACAAATTGTACTGTGGCGTAAAAGCGTCCTGCTACACCACGTCTCCACCATACTTCCCAATAATGGTCATCCGATGCAGAATAGTTGAAGACAGTGAAAGGCGCCACATTGTGTTCAACGACGAATTGCGGTTTCGCATTATCTCGGATAACCATCGTCGGCGAATATGATGGCGACCTAGAGAGTGATCCACTTTTCCTGTATTTTGGAGACCCACAGCGGTGTTATTATTGGCATTATGGTATGGGGAGCCATCGGGTATGATTTCAGATCTTGGCTGGTACTCTGATAGCCACAACGGGCTCGATCATGAGCTCGTCACGGGAATCCTGCGTTATCATATGTCACATCTCATGCAACAGTATCGTGGTGCCATTTTTCACTATGAGAATTCTCGTACACACAGGGCACTATGAACTGTATGAATGTGGAAATATTCCTGGGGCCAGCAGTATCCTCCGATCTGTCGCCCATAGAACCATGGGAACTAATAGGACGTCATCTGCACCCAGTGACTCCTACAACGTCGTAGTATATAGTAAATAGGAAGGTCAATCTGGTGCTGTGCATCGTAGAAGCTGTACTATTCCGCTACAGCATGTAACGTGAGGCACTAAATACAGCTATATCCACGATATCAAGGACTGGTTACATCACTTTTAGGCCAGCTTGCCTCAGGCAATATTCTGTAACTCAGTTGTCTTTCATGTTACAGATATAACAAACTGCAGATTTGCTACACTTTTGCAAAGATTGTTGCTCCTTTATTGCCTTCCCGTCCGAACATGGAGATGCCTACCGAAAAGAGAGATCAGGCTCCTCGAAACCTTCTGATATAAATTCACAATCAATATATCTGTGGCACCTGTCCTTAAACCCTAAGATTCAGATAAATAGTTATGAGTCTGAAATTACACATTACAATAAAGCAGATATAGAGTAGCGTATATTTGTGCGCGTTCTGATAGTATAGATGAGGCGGAAAATGGGAACCATATCGACTTTCGCCTGCGGTCAATGTGGAAAACCACCTAAAACCAAATTCAGAGTTGCTATCCTGGAAAATAAGGGGCTTCCATTAATTACGTGAGGTGAAATAGGATGCGAGGGATCTGGCGAAATCTCACCAAGATATCACTTGGGGGGGGGGGGGTATCTACAGGAATCTCACGTCATCCTTAATTCCTTAAAGAACAGTAGGCCTATAGCTAAAAAGGTCTACAAAAGATGCCAGTCCCAGCGTTAGGGGGTATAACTGTCCTTGATAACTGGAGAGGTCGTCGGTAGGTGGGTGGGGGTCCCTTATATCTCATCAAATCTCACAACTAGGGGGAAGGGGGGGAGGTGGAGAGGGGGGGATGTGCGGATTTAAAAAAAAAACACCACACGTAATTAATGGACGCCTTCACAGACTTGCCGAATGCTTGCTGAGTAGGTAACCCCAACACTCTGAGTACATTTTTGTGGGTTGTTCACTCTTTGAGGTGGGTTGCTCGTATCGCGCTGCAGACGCTGTAGCCATCAGCAGCACGACTCGTAGCAAAGAGATTTCAGCTGTGTGTTATGCTTCCAGGACATAAAAAGAACCAAAGGTAATATAATCATTCTAAGATGAATCACTGCCTGCTCAAAGTGCAGTTGTTAATACATTCAGACAATACCATTACTGCTTATGATAGCTACAAATCAGAGTCCAATCGTGAATAATTAAACGATTTTAATTAATTCCTCTTATGTTCAGCTCATTAAAGAATCTGGCTCTTCCGTTCAACAACACAGTATTAGACAACCGTAACTGTTTTCTGATTAGCTGTAATTAGTGCCTACCGTTATATGCTGTCGTGGAATACTCCAGTTTCTACGATCCCTGGCATTGGATTGACATTTCTATTTACTATATACTACGAGGTTATATCTTATATCTTTAAACGAGCAATTCTTGTATATATATATATATATATTTCGGATCTCGGAAACGGCTATGACGATTTGGATGAAATTTGATATTTAGATAATGTTTTGACTTTTAAGATTACCTAAATAGTTGTCTTCCCTACAAAAAAGCGAGTTTCCAAAATACGGACAATTTTTTCACTTGATATCTCGAAAACGGCACTAGCGCCATCTCGTAGATAATTCAGGTACCAGAAAGCCTAAAAATAGATTCTCTCTGATTTCAAAGAATATTTAAACGAATAGTTCTTGTATACTGGCTGACGCGTGGAAATAGCGTGTATAATATTCAAACTTCTTTGGGAAATAGTACCATTGCAAGTTTAATTGTAAAACATTTAAAAAGGAAGATAATTAAAAACTTATCATTGGTTTTGTCAGAGGTGATAAACTTCTTTGAAAATAATATTACCGGTATCAGTTATAAAGTAATCATCGTTTACTTTTTGATCGTAAGTAGTGGTTGTTAGTTTGTCATTAAATACTACCACGCGAGGTATGAGCATAGTTTTATCGGAGTGAATGAATTTAGCACTGATGATGTTCGATCATTACCGTGACGTCACAATCTGATGACGAATTCTTATAGAACGCGACGAAATATATCGAAAATAAAGAATAAATGTTCTTGATATCTCGCTTGGTTTACGAGATATAGCATGTCAAAAATCAGTAATAGGTATAGTTCCTTGTGCTTTTGGTGACGTTTCTTCTGGTCCATGCTGTATTTCAACCTAACAACAACCATTAGGAACAAAATAAAACATTGAAAGTACATTTCCACCATATAGACATAGTGCTTTTGGTGGATTCTTTTTCTGGTCTAATCCTAACCTCTTCACTTGAGGTATCAGAAAAATAAATTCTTTTTTTTCGATTTGTCTCGACGAGTTTCATACGAATTCATCATCAAACTTGGCTGTGGCGAAATTTATCTTCTGGTCCAGGTCACATGTCAACCAACCACGTCAATTTTGCGATATGATATCTCGAGAACTAAGCGAGATATATACATAAAAAGAATATTTTGTACTTTCAATTTTTCTCGTCGAGTTACATAAGAATCCATCATCAAGGGTTTTCGTAGAATGCCCTGAATTAACACAAATCTCGCAGCATTAATTAATCCCTGTCTGGCATTAAGATTTCTGTTTAACATAATAATAGCACTTTTCTTTGAAAGCAATTTATGAGGCGGTCTCGCAAATGGATCTAGCGATTTGGATGAAATTTCATATGTAAATATCGTTTTGCTTTTCAAGTTTTTAACACGATTAAAAAAAAGAGGAATTTTTGTATTTGGTTTCTCTAAAACGGCTCTAACCTCATTACGTAGAAGGTTCAGGTACCAGTAAGCCTACTGATGTTAGTTAAGCTTCTCTTTGGCTTAATGTGCACCTCAAAACGCCTAGGAAGCCTTCAAGCCTTTTACTTTAATCAAACTTTACTCGAAATCTTGGATATTGAACAGAAATTGAAAGATACCGAGCGAAGATCGGTCACCCAGGTACTGCCTGTAAATTGACCACCGATTGCTGGGAGCCGGAGCATCAATCTACGAGTATTTGTTATAGCTCGATGCTAACTGAGACCTGGACATTTTTTTTCTCTACTATTTCATTCTTCTCAGCTGAAGGCTGGGAGGCGGGCTGCTGGAGAGTCGCGAAGACTCTTTTCAGCCAATCTACAGGGAGGGAAGGGGGATGGAAGGTCGGCCGTGGCCTTGTAGGGAACCATCCCAGCATTCGCCTAGAGTGGTTGAGGAAAACCACGGAAAACCTCAACCAGGATGGCCGAACGAGGTTTGACCCTCGTCCTCCCGAATGATAGGTAGGAGGCCGAAATCGGCCTCCTCCCATCTCGGTGAGACCTGGACATTTTTTTTTTTCATGACCTCAGCGGTCGTTATACTACAGTCCCACTACCTTGAGCAGTTTTACTGGTTTGGTACAAGTTTTGTTTGGGTGCACTGTTTGTTGTTCGCTTGGGGGGATAAACCTGCTTTGGCCTAACCTTGCGGTACGGCCTTAATGGAAACCCCCTTATTTATGTATTTATTTGTTTGTTCTAATTTTTACGAGTTACTATATTCTAATTCTATAGTACTGCGGGGTAGTTTGTATTTATGCCAGGGTTTGGGTCTTTTGGTGCCGAGTTCTTTCAGTCTATTATCGTTGTTGTTCCTGTTTTGGTCTAGTCTGGTATAAAAATTCTTGCTCTGGTGATATATTTCTTCTTTAATTGTAGGCAGTCCCGTTAGGTCATGTAATTGTTTGGTTGGTGTAAATATTGGTGCATTTAATATCATCCTAAGGCATCTGTTTTGTAATCGCTGTAGCATTTCAATGTTTGATTTCGCTGCTGCTCTCCAGACTTGGCATCCATACAACATAAACGGTCTTATGACCGTTTTGTAGATTCTTAGTTTAGTCTCAACCATCAGTTCTCCGCTACGCAGGACTGGAAAGAGGTTTAAAATCACTGCGAAACTTTTTTTGAATCGATCTCTTATGTGCAGATGGAATAGTAATTTTTGATCAAGTATAATTCCTAGGTAACGGTGTTCTATTACCCATGGGATTGTTCGTGCTGCTATTATTATTCTTGGGAGGATGTTGAGGTCCTTCTTTTATAGTGTTCCGACAATGACCAATGGTGACCAGGGTACCTATCCATGGAAATGAATCAGATTTAACGATGGTAGACGATTATGTTTCCATTGTCTACGAGGGTGGAAATTGCCTAGCAACTCTTCAGTCTATTTTCGGTGACGCTATAGGTATTTCGTACAGCTGAACGGTAAAAGGTGTAAAATGTTAGTCTATAAATCGTTTCTAACATTGTTTTTTTTTTATCATGTACAGTATGTACGATATTTTAATCTGGCCTTCATATAAGTAGATAAGCTTGAAAGTAGACGTCTCACGCGCTGCCGCTCCTAGTAGTTAACCACTGCACCCTATATCCCCGTAGCTGTTTTGGTTGTATGTACTATTTAAAGATAATTTTGTATTTATCACATTGTATGTTAGTAAAGATTCATTAGTTATTTGGGTGCTGAATACCGATTATAAAAGGTCACAAGAGACTGCATAGTTAAAATATTGCAGTTAGAGAAAATCTATATTATATCTGCAACTGAACTCTAGTTCTCAGAACTTTGTTGATGATATTGTACTGTTAGCATAACAGAGTGTTCGCAGTGAGAAACCACTGAATAACATGAAAAAAATACTGATAAAAGACTTTGGACAAAATATAAACCAAAGTAGGACAAAAGTCATTACAAGTAGTAAAAATGATGGAGTAATAGTAGATTAAACATAAAAATAGAGTCAAATGTAATAAGGGAAGTAACTAAATTTCGTGACTCGCGAAGTAAAATTACAACTCATAGACAAAGCAGGACTGATGTAAAAACATAAAAGAGCATTTCCAAAAAAAAAAAAATTAGTTTCAAATACTGATCACGGGCTCAGAAGTCACTTTTTAAAACTGTATGTGTGCATGCAGCATGGCAAATTATGGTAGTGAAGCATGTACTTTAGGAGAATTTGAAATATGTATTGAATAAATTACCAAGGGAAAAACTCTGAAAGAATTCAAAATTAAAATTTTTGAAGAGCTTAAGTGTTTGGTTGTATTAATTACAATAAAAGAATTTAAGATTTGGGTTTTCCGTGGTTTCCCCAAATCACTCCAGGCAAATGCCGGGATGCTTCCTTCAAAAGGCCATTGCCGAATTCTTTCCCGTTCCTTGTCTCTAATCCCATCCCGCCTGTAATGGCCTCGACGTCAACGAGGCGTAAAGCCATATGTAAAAAAAATATATATATATATATTAAAAGAAAAAAATTATGAATTGAGAAAATAAATGAGTAATGAAATCTCCACGGGGACTTTACATTGAAAAGAAATTAAGTTAAATTAAAATAAATTGGATTAAATTTTCTATACTCTGTTCCAGATTCAGAAATATGGTCAATAAGGCCTAGTCAAGTACACTAGGATAGTTATTTCAGTTTTTTTCCGTGTAAAAAGTCAAGACATGATCCGTCGTAGAAGTTATCAGTTTTGTATCAAGGTATATCTACACTACTGTTACTTCAGAACTTCAAACTTGTCTCCAGTACCAACTATACTCTCTAATCAAGTGAAAAATATATCCAAGCAGAAGTTTTCATGTTGTTACTTTGCCATGTAATAACAGTATTTTTATGAAATCGTTGTTAATTGTGATGCTTTCTAATGGATGTAATAGGTATTAACAACAAAGTAATTGGATGACAACTGAGCGATGGCGCTAGGGCGAACGCTTTGCGGACTTGCATAACAATTCAGGAGTGGAGTCTGCTACCTAACCTGAAATATGTTGAGCAATTATTTACATCCGTAAATGTTAAAGTCGTTAAATATGACTGTTTCTTATTTGTGTTTTGTGATGTGAATTTTAGATAGTAAAACTGAGTATCGTCCCAAGATCAGCTTAGCTGATTTCGGAAAAGTGGAATCAGGTTGAAAGGTACACACATAATCTGATCCCGCGTGGGGTACTTAATAGAACTGCTTATGGTGTTATTTATTTGCCTTTTAACAATAAAGATACTGGGATAATACGAAATGGCATGAGCTTAATGTTTCGAGGGGAATTCAGAACAAACATAAATTCAAAATAAAGGACATAGTTTCGTGAAACTACGTACTTAACATGAGATTTTGGGATGTGACATGACAAGTAGAAGCGGTTGATATATGGCGCTGCAGGTTGGCAGCTAAGGGGACCGGTAAAGTGCAAATTTAATATAATACGAGGCGATGGAAGAGAAAACAGTTTTATTGAAAATCTTGCTAAAAGCACAGGTAGAGATATATGGGAATGAAGCATAGAGTTGAAGAGATCAGCTGTAGAATAGGACAAAAATTAGAGTATGTAAAACAGGAAATAGTTGGTATGAGGAATTGAAGGACATTAGTTCGTAGAACAGGATATCAAAAAATGAAGTCTACGTCAAATTAATTACAAGACAGTTAACAAAAAAAGGAAAACTGCAAGGAAAAATCTTGAAATCTTTATTACCAAGAGCTCATCATATACGCAGGAATGATGAAATAGATTACAGAACTGTGCAACTCTTTATCATATGGAGAAGTGATTTTATTTGTGAATAATGTCAAATACGTAATTTATGTCCCTAGATATGAAATACAAATCTATCATTAATGAAAGGAAATAATACTTAAAACAATACGCAGATAAACTTAGATATTTTTTTTTTGTATCATAGAAATAATTTTTGAGCAAATATGTTAATAAGATTTTAGAATTAAGACACGTTGAACTGTACTAGAGTTTTTTTTTGCCGGTTTACTGACAAATTTAGATTCATGTTTCACGTATACTTAAGTTTCACACAATTTACTTAAATTACGTAATTCCAGTAGCGTACCGTGTTCACAGTTTTGTTTTGCTGGGTAGTATAGAGAATAACTTAGAGCTCGTAATTCTGAAAACATTTGACACAGAATTGTTTTATGAAAATGAAGCTACACGATCTGGAAGTTTCGTGGAATATTATTTCATAAAATAGCAATAGTGTATGCTAGTTTTTGAATTTGTAATGAATTTCAAAGCACTTGTTTAGGGTTACCTCCTCTTTGCGGTATCAAATTGATTGGAATATTTTTTTTTAATACAAAGGTAGACCAAAAATAACTGTAAAATGAGTGAAAATTGTAAAAAAAGAAAAAGTTATAAAAGTGTTATAAACGTTAAACGTATGGGTAGGAAGTCTGAGGTATCAATACATGTAACATATATTTTACGTAAAGAGAAAGTTTATACTATGTGATTCATAACAAATTACAGAAATTTTCTTTAATGTTCATACTTATTGTGACAGGAGGAGAAACAGTTAATGCCGTGAATACAGATGAAATATCACATTTAAAGTGGGAGCGTACAGCCTGAATGAAAAACGTATGCATAATAGTCAGATGAGATTTTTAGATAGTTTCTTAAAATACAATTGCAAACCAAACATTTCTATTGTCACATCTGCCTGTCTGTTTATGTATGTATTCTCCACAGAAAAGTCCTCTTCTTCGTGTTCCGCTTATGTGCTGAGAGAGACTATCCATCTAAAGATAATTAGTATAGAAATATGTTCTACGTTGCAGTTTATCACCATACATTATAATTTGTTCCCTTGTTCTGCATTTTTTTTTTTTGGTCAGTGTTACTACGAGTGTTGCAGTTAAAGGGAAAAATTATGAAATTACTATCTGCAAGAGTTTAGAGACCACTTGTATCAGACAACGAATAGGATTATTACACGGTCTAACTAACTCTTTTGACTACTTTATGGGAAGAAAATAATCACAGTTTTGCAAAATCTCACATCTGGACTCAAATTGCTTTTTAGAAGCAGGTAAGAGAAAATTCAGATAGCGACTCCATTGATGATTGCTCATTGCTGTTGGTTGTTGTATCCCGATAGGCGTGTAGTTATTTTAAATAGCTGAAGTAAAATTGAAATAAAACTGCCTCATCTATATCACAGGAACAATTACAGAGAAAAAAAAATTGCTTGCCTTGTAATGTGTCTAAGAACAAGACAAGACTCATCCTTTGGCACACCCGTCTGCTGTTTATTCTTGTAACATCTGTTAGTAAAAAAAACTAGAATTCGGTGGTCCAGAAAAACAAACATTATCAAGAATGAGAAACCGGGGGCGTGGGAATTCTAATTTGTTCGTTGAGCTTCAGTGTTTGCATCACCATGTATTTTGATACCGAAATAAGCTAAACTCTTTACACACATTTGTCGTAAACAGGGAATGTTTCCATAAACGCTTTTTTATATTTATTTTATGTACTATTGAATTCAATCGGGTGATTAGTTTGTAACGGTGATGCGTCACGCCTGTAAACTAAAGTTTGTAAATATTAAGTAATGTATGTAATTGTTTGTAATACAAATTGTTAGTGTGAAATACTAATGGTACTTTTGAATCTCTAGTGGCAAAGAATTACCAGTCACACTGAAGCCGAGGCAAAGAATAATATATAAAAACAAGATTGGAGAGACAGTAAGAAAAGAATAGGATGGCTTCCTTAATTTGTTTCTTAAAGCTTTACGCCTCGTCGACGACACAATTTTACCCCTTCTTGTCGTGACCCTGCCAGCTGATTGATGAGAGCCGACTGGGATAACTTCCACTGGAGCCGTGGATAAGGGTCTGTCATAGTAGATCGACCATAGTTCTGATATGAATATTCGTTGTAGGTCCCTACTGCAACACCTCACAGGTTATTCTGCTCAGTAAATTCAGATATTAAGATGGGCATGGAGGTTAAATTACTGTAAACAGTAGTTGCATAGTTACACATTTATTTACATGAGCAATGACTGGAGACGTATGTGAATATTTATATTGTTTATTTGGCTTTGAAACAGAACATTATAGATAGGGCCAAGGATTAGGCGAGCATGTAACTTATGGGCGCCTCATAGCCCAAATTGAATGGAATATTGAAAATCTCCCTGACGACTATGCCCAAATGAATATGAATAGGAACCGAAAGTAATTCGGCCATATATACAACAGAAAGAGAGTCGTTTCCTTTGGGTAGCTTTAATAAATTGCAACCAGTATTAATAGGCCAGTATAAAGGTTATACGTTTGAGGAAAAATAACTGGATAAGTAAAGATGCCAATTTATATTTTAGGATTACATATTTTCTTTAGGCCAGCTGACAAGGTACATCTAATCTGCAACACGTATCCTGTCATATTATTGTGTAATCCGTCAATTTTTTCATGCTGCTGTAAGTGCGACTCGACTGCAATTTTTTGTCCGTTTTTCTGTTCACGATTTAGTATTTTTTAATATAGCCCCTGAACGCTTCGATGTCTTACCAATAGATTATTCAGAATAATGAACTGCATTATTCGCGTCTCAGCTCTCTCCGGGGAGCACCGTTATTGGAATTCCTTATCTCAGACTAGGAGCATATCTGGTCTGAATTAATAGATAGCTTCTGCTTCCTTTGCTCCTTATTGCAGCCATATCGTGCCGTTAATTTCACATAATTTGTTGGGGATAAACTCAGTTGAACACGGTTCTTTGTGATTTGCAAGTTAAGTTATAAATAAGTGAAAATAGCGATCAAACTGGAATGTCTACACCAACGAGTCCACTTTCGTGGAACTGTTTGTTTTCAAGTTTTGTTTACTAACAGATGTTACAAGAATAAACAGAAGACGGGTGTGCCAGAAGATGGTCCTTCTGTTGTTCTTAGTCACATTACAAGGCACGCAATTTATTTTAGCCCCGTAATTGTTCCCGAGCGACTTAAATTAATTATTTATCAAAAATGATTTAAAATAAGAATAATGCAAATAATTATTTGTCAGTTATGTCTATCGATGATCTAGTGATCTCTTTCTACCAGCGTTCGTATTTTTTCAAAGGTAAAATCGATTTTTGTTATAATTTTTAATTTATTGCGATAAAATTTATATGCTCCGGAATCAAACTTACTTATTATGTGTTATCTGCGGTTTAATCTCTTATATAACTATATCAAAATCTACAAAATATAAAGTTATATTTCTTTTATGATTGAAATAAAGTGTGAATTTATGATCATGTTGCTCCCTTTCCAAACATACACTACTCCAAATTCGTCATCCATTATCCATTCGTCAATCATCATCACCCTCTTCACCAATCTTGTGTCTTCGAAAGGCTCACAACTCAGCTTCTTTATCTGTTTTTCCACAGATATCACCTAACGTAGCCCCTCTTATACCACTTCCAACTGTTTTATTTGATATTCAAAATGTAGGTGTCGCTACCCTACACCATAAACATTTTGACTGTTCTAAGCTTTATTAAGTGAAATAATCACGTTATCTGTCTTTTTTTTTCTTAAAAAAAGTTTACAGCAAGTTTAAAAGTTTGAGTTCATGGAGTAATATTCAAATCAGAGCGAGGGAGAACCGCTTCGTAGAGCCATGTCGATAAATTGCATCAGAAGAAGAAATTTAGATAGAAAGTACGAATACCGGAGCAAAGTGAGAAGAGGATTCTTTCACTAGTTGCTTGCGCACGAGTGTACGTGCGAAGTTAGAGAATCTTTTACCAGTTGTCTGCACAGGAGTGTCCGTTGGTGTGTGAGCTGTTTCATAATTTGTCAACGTAGGAGCGTACAAGTTCGCTCACTTTAACTTCCTTAAAGTAGGGAAAAAAATGTCTGAATGTCTGTTTTTTGAGTTTGTTTAAATTTTCATTTTCAAGGAGAGTAAGTTTGGTCTTTCACTGGCTTTTTCGTAAGTGTAACTTTCTAGTAGGTTAGTTTGTCGAGGAATAATAACAATGCTGCGTTATTGAGATCGAGAGAGGCCGTTAGTTAGGTAATGATATAAATAAACCAAGGTAATTAGTCAGCACTAATTAGAATCAGTAAAACCTGAAATCGCACAAGTACGTATCTGTTATCATTGTTCAACATAACCTAATGAGTGTAAGAAACTGTTATTGACTTTTATTAACTGGAAAAACATGTTAATAGTCATTATGCAACGTACAAAACAATGAAAGAAGATATTAGTGACAACTATTGAATATTCAATGTACTTTAAGGATTGTGAACTTAACAGAAAGTAGCATACAACTGAGATTTTTAAAATAAATGATTACCTGGTAAATCCTGTTGTGGTGAAATCTTCTAAGATAAATGTAATATTATACCGGATGGTGAGCCTACATAATAATAAACTATGAATTAAACGTTAAGCGGTGGAAAATTAACTCAGTCTAATCGTTTTTTTTTTTAATTACGAGTAGTTAAGATCCTTTTTGTAAATTTCAGAGGAACGTCGGAAGAAGTTACGGACTGAAGTAAGATGACGTAATTCAGTACTCAAGTTACGTTAACCAGGTAAGGCATACGTGAGCTTCACTTAAAGACGACGAGACTATAGACACACTTAAAGAGGTACTTTCAATGGGTGACACTGTGATTATTGTCACCTGACAATATGTAAATGACTGATAAAAGTTTCATGTGCCAATTATGTGCTTCCGTGGAACACGATTCGTCAGGTTATTTTTTTAAAAAAAATACATCTCCATACAGTTTTGTCCTACCCAGCCGAGCTCATAATCCTTACATCTTTACATTTCATACTTAACAATCGTTTTCCCATCATGCAAAACCTCTATTTTTCTTTCTGTGTATCTGATAAATTCACCCTTAACGTAACCAAGTATTATCTTATCCACCTCTATGACTGCTTACAGCATTACGCAGTCTTCAAATAACGTAACCTCTTATACTGATCCAGCAAAAGAATCAAATCCTACATTAGAATAACAAATAGCAATCGCGTTAATATACTTCTGTGTGCGGCACCCCCGTTCACATTTTACCCTCCAATGCTACAACACATTTAAGAATTCCTTCCCCCAGCAACGCACATTCTGATTGTAACCACTAGTTTTAATCTCTTTCGCCATTGTAATTTTTTTTTTTTTAATTTAATTGCAATTGCAATGGAGCACAGTCTCCGGTGGCAATTTCCCTACACACCCATCTTCCCCCTATCCTGCACCTACCTACATTTGCCCTCTACAAATTTTATCTTTAAATTCTTTCAAAGTTTTCGGTAAATTATTCATCATTTCTCTTGGTAACTCATTCCAATCCCTGACACCCTTACCTAAAAAAGAGAATCTTCCTACACCCTTGTGCCTGAAATCGAGTGCCAGCTTGTGGTCATGGTCATCTTTTCCCTTCCATGCACTACTTTTCATACCTATTGCAATATCTTTCCATGCCTCATCGCCAGTATATGCCCTGCACACTCCCATGACCCTCCTCATTCTCCTCCTGTCTTGCAATGAACCCCATTCCAGCTCCTTTATCAATCCGTCACTGATTGCATTCTGCGATAATTTCCAGAAACAAATCTAGCAGCCCTTTTTTGCACCCTCTCCAACTCCTGTATTTGATACGTAAAATGAGGGTCCCATACTACACTACCATATTCGAGCAATGGTCTGACCAAAGTTTTGTAACCCAATTCCTTGACTTCTCTCGTAATAATGGTTATTGTTTGGTTGCCTTGGATCGTTCACCGAGCGTGGTGGGTGAACGGTTAGCGTTGTGGCCTCGCATTCGGGAGGACGGCGGTTCGAATCCCCGTCCGGACATCCAGATTTGGGTTTTCCATTGTTTGCCCAAATCACTCGAGACGAATGCCGGGATGCTTCCTTCAAAAGGCATGGCCGCATCCGTTCCTGTACCTTGTCCCCAGTCCCATCCCGCCTCTAATGACCTCGCTGTCGATAAGGCATAAAGCCATAAGAAAGAAAAAAATTGGATAGTTCAGTGCTGCACTATCAACTTGACTCCCTTTGTACATTTCATGTGAATTACTATGACTTGGACCACTAATTGTCAATGAGATTCAAATGTATAACTTCAGCTAAACCCATGTTGATAATTAAAAACCACTTTCTTTCCTAGCAGACATACCTATGTATCACATTTCTTGTTTCTGCTTCATAAATTGGAACTGTTATAGACATTTTTAATTCTCTGGAATACTGCTAGTCTCCAGACTGAAACTAAATAACACCCGTACAATACGATGCCACTTCCACATGACTTTAGCACATCTGACGTAATATTATCGACACCAGCCTCTTCACTATTTTCAAACCACCCTGTCTCTCTCGTGAACCTTCAGAACATATTTCTAATTGTATGGAAAAGCAGCAGGACCCGTGGACTGGTTGCGATACCGTGATGGCATCCGGCGCTGACATGGATTTACCTGGCTCTAGTGCCGGTGGTGGAAGAAATCTTTATCATCATGGTTGGAGAGGTGGTGCTGCACAATTCCTAATCACCATATTGTGCCCCAATTCCTGAGTTAAATCCGAAATCTCTCCGCAATGCGTATAGAGTGAGAACGTACGGCACTGTTGATGGTGCTTCGTTTGTCAGATGAGGACGTTAAGCCTGGCTGTCCTCTTTGTACTTTTCGGAAGAGTAGACCTGAGTGTGGTGGCACTTGGTTTCACCCTGTTTCTTCTCCATCTCTTATTTTATACAACACATACAATAGTCTAAGGCGAACAGACACACTATCACAGCCATCCACACCTTCAATAACAAGAGCCAACACACACTGGAGGAAGTAATTGGAATTCTCCACAGTTCATGCACCCAAGAAAGTTCCAATCGAGGGCTACATCTTCCCTGGTAATCGCCTACGCCAGGAATCAGGCATAACAGCATTAAGAAGAAAAGCTCTACTCTGATATTTCTCCTATCTTCGTGACAGTACCTAACGGTATCACAAAACCTACTGTTTAATTTTTCCAACTCTTTAATAACCTCGTGAAGTTCTTCCATACCCTTATCGATAATTACCAGAAAGACTTATCTCACAATTCCTTACCTTCCTAACCTAGTGATACAAATTTCCAGTTCCATCACTTAGTGTTCATAAAATTCTTTATGATAAACATCTCTTACTTTTTTCCTTAGAACCAATTCTGCAGAGCTATTTCTTGTCTTCCGCACTGCCCTTCTGTTTTCTACTCAATTGTGCTATCTTTTAATTAACCTCTTCAGCCTATTATTCATGCTCCCTCCTGCATATTATAGTACGTAGGTTACGTGATTTTTTTTATCTTTTGTTCAGGGGTAAACATTACTTTTTGCTCGTTCTTATTAGCTCTTGATCTACTCCCATTTCTCCTTCCACATAATGAACTGTTACATCAAAAATTTCTTGCAATGGTTCGTCACCTACACTTTCAGACTTCTAGCCTACACTTTATAAATTCCAACATAAAAACTGGTAAAAAGCATGTGTCAATAATCGGTGCAATCTGATGGGTTTTGAGAGTCTTAAAAATATCTAAATTTTCGGATAATTACCTAAATAAATCGACTCGTCAAAATTATACCAGAGTTGTCATTCCGCCCCCAATCCAGGCGAATGTGGTTCATTGAAAAAGCCATGGCCGAATTCCTTACCTTTCCTTGCCCCGATTCTTTTCCCGTCTCTAATGAATTTGACGTCGATGAGGTGTAAATCCAGAAGCAAAAGAAAATAAAACCAAACAAAAATATTGTTATGTCTGCTGTATTTGTTTTATAGAAATAGTGAATTTGTAAAGGGTGTACGAGTTGACTGTAAGAAAGAGTAAACTTCGATTAGCAGACGGTCGCCACATACGTATTGGAAAGAAATGGTTAAACATCCAAACATAAACTACAGAAATAAAATTCAATATGAGATAGCTAACTCACTATCAATAAATGTTCGTTTGATCGCCCAGCCGACACCCAATAAACTTTAATTTGTACACACACAAGTCTGTAACTGGCCGAGCCTTTGGATGTGTTTGTAATTACATCACTCAGAAACTATAAAACAGATTTTTATTGGATTTTCACAGTTTGAAAGCTTACGACTTAACTTAAAAACTGTGAAATAACTCTATGTGACAGGATCTCGGAGTTGGGTGTGACAATGTGTTCCTAATGTCAAAAGATACCTACCAAAGATGCTTGATACAATATTAATCAGAGTTTGCACATTCCAACAAAGATAAAGACACCAAAACCTAAATACATTCATAACAACATTTTTTGTGCTACTATTCATTGTTCTTTACGGTAAAAAATTATTGTTACAAAAATTCTTAATACTTTACTTTTCGTAACATAGGACATTCGATTATGCTCTTTGGATTTTGGTTAGGTCTTCAGGATTTTACTTAAAATCTGCTCCACAAGGTTCGTACAGTAATATTAGTCTACAGTGTGTTTTTCTCAAGTAAAATAAACTTTTATTAAGTAAGTCTTAAATCATTTTTCATTTAAATTAACAAATTTCGGTTTTCCTTCTTTAATTTCGAACCATACCAGACGTATTCGTCAATAAACCTCTGTCCACGTTAGCGTAGCTACATACAAAATGGGACAAAGTTATACATCGACAGATTCATTAAACCCGAAGATTAGTTCTGAATTTGTCCCCAACTAGTTTTAACTTGCGCAAACAATTCAACTGCGCCGAAATTAGCCTCACGAACGAACTTTTTAATTTTACAGTGTCCCAAAGCTCCAGAACCTCCCAGTTAATTCCTTAGTCATGAGATGAAACTTTAATATGGACAGTTCTATGGATAGTCGCCGACATGAAATAATAACGAAGACGTCCTTCACTTGTTCGATGAAAAGTCGATCTTAACCTCTTGTGCACTATCCCAAGATCATTCCTCCAAACAGATCTCCTGAGCACGGTAACAAAGCTGAATTAAATTAGTCGGAAGTTCTTTATATGTGCGCAGTGATCGATGGATAGGAAACATATTCAGGCTATTTAGAACTAAAACAAAATGGAAAATATAGGCAAAAATATTTTAGACAAGGGACGGATATGAAAAAATGAAACTGCTATTTTAAAATCCCAGCCAAAGAAAAATCTCCAAGTGGCTAACAAATGAAGGAAAAATGATGTCGTAATATTCATGAAATTAATCTCTAATAAAATACCATTATTTGAGGAATTTTAGTACATGGTAAACCAAACAAAAACGTAAGTTTTTTTTTAAAAAAAAAGTGCCTGAAACACTTACCGGAAGTTGCACCTCAACTGAAAAATTTGTTGTTTCATATGGGGATAAAATAATCAATTTTGAGTAGGCAAATTTTAAAACTTTTGTCAATTTCGTGTGGCTGTAATGACCTGATGACATGGTTTATATTGGCTGCATTCCACTTCTGTCGTAACCACCTTAACCTAACCCGGTATTCCTACCGGCTGCAGGAGACATACAGTTTAACGTGGAATCCGCAACAAGGAAGCGTTCTGACGTACTTCACATTACACAACAAGCTACAACTAGAGGTGAAGGTCGGGTTAAGGGGCTACGAAATACCCGTTAAGACAGGGATTCGAACTGGGAACTTTCCGATTCCCTGTCAGACACCTTAACAATTCACTTTTATCATGAAACGGGCTAAAAATACATTTTTTCTCCCCGACCAGGTATCTGAATTTGCAGGATTAAATCGCCCGTTTGTTTCTAGGCTAAACCACCGTTTTGCCAGTGTGAAGAATCAATTCGTCGTTATAGTTGCCGCTAACTTTCAATTACCGAAGAAACACAATCTTCCTTATCTTTTATTACAGCAATTGCGTTTGTATATTTGTCCAATTTTTTACTGGTATTTACTATTTTTATTAAAAAATTTATGGCGGTATTTGGTAATTATAGTGTGGTGTACACACACTTTCTCATGCAGCTATTTCATCTTCTGAACTTTACTACCAAATTAACAAATTGTTATTGGTTCAAAATACAACTCCCCATCTAATATTGTATTTTTTTATAATTCTTTTATTGCCTGTAAATTTTTATTCGGTATATAATATAGTCAACATGAGTCCTCAGCAACACTGTACATACGTTTATTCTTCCGATAATAATGTTGTCTTATAACTACGCTAAAATTCTAACTATTTACAATGTATTTCACATTCATGCAGGAGGTATGAATTCACGTTTCCTTCGTAAATTCCGCATTACAAGAACATTTAGAAACTCTGCCGAAAATCAGCATATCAGAGGTGACGAGGAAAGTTACACATCAATACTATGTTTAAGATCTATATTGACAACAAAGCTTAGAAATAAAAAGCGAAATATTTTTTAACTAGTTGCTAAAAAATTTAAGTTATGACTAGCAGAATACCCGACGTTGCCCGGTCTAATTGGGATTGATTTATCCATACATTATTTTTATATTTGCGATGTGAATTTGTCACCAGCAATGCCAGAAGTAAACTAAACAATGATACGCCCGAACAAGTCTCAGAACGGGATGAATTGGATGCTGTGATACGTAATGTCAGTTCACGTTTTGGTCAAGGCTGGATTTCAACCCAATCAAAAAATATGTTAAAGTTGCTGCTCGATAATCAATACATGTACCATCAGGGCATTAATACATGCAAGAAACATAAATCTGTATCTGGAATATATTTGTTTGTTCCGTCATAACGCAGAATATGCAGTTTTTTAATGGGTTTTCACAACTTCAAATCTTGGGATCCAAGTTAGAATCTGACGTACATGTTGAGACATTAGGGCACATATATTTTGTGAATATTTTGTCATAACTTAAAAACAGTTGAATAGATTTTGACGGGATTTCTATAACACTCTAAATTAAAAGGTCTGGGGGAAAGGGATTGGGATTTTGTAAACCAAATGTAGACAGTATTTTTCTGTTTGATGTGTGCAAAGTTTCATTGATATGGGATAAAAACTGTGGGTACGTTTAAATAATATTGGCAAAAATTAAGGAGGCGTAAAGGGGTATAGTAGTTTGCTTTTTGTAATACTAATGTGGACAGTATTTATCTCTTTGTTTCAAAGTATACGTGTTCAAAGTTCCATCGAAATCAGATAAAAACTGTTGCTTTGTATGACGAAAATTTGCAAAAATTAAATAAGTGAGGGGTTGCGTTTTGTAAACAGAATGTAGACAATTTATTTCTAATTGTTTTATAGTATATACATGCAGTGTTCCATCAAAATCTGATGAAAACAGTGAGTTTCTGAAAAGAACACTTAAAATTAAAAGGGGTGGGGATAAAGAGGGAGAGGTGATCGACTTTTGCAAACAAAATGTATACAGAATTTTTCTGTCTGTTCTAAATTACACGTGTACAAAGTTCTTTCAAAATCAGATAGAAACTGTAGCCTTGTATAAAGAACATTACAAAAATTAAGGATGTGCAAAGGGGGAGAGAGTTTGGGTTTTTGTAAAACTAATGTGGACAGTATTTTTCTCTTTGTGTTAAAGTATACATGTGCAATGGGCCATCAAAGTTGGAGAAAAACCGTGGGTTTGTATAAAAATTAAGTAATGTAAAGGGAAAGAAGGGGTGTTTTTTATTTTTTTGTCAGAAACCTTCATAAAAAAATACTTAGGTTATATGTACCAACTTTAATGGTGATCAATCGAATGGTGTTGATTGTATAAAATATATTGACAAATGTTAAGAAGATGGAAAGGGGGAGACGGGTTGCGTTGTTGCAAACCAAATGTTGACAGTCTTTTTCCTTTTGTTTTAAAGTATACTTGTGCAAAGTTCTATCGAAATTGCATAAAAATGTGGGTTTGTATAAAAATCAAGGGATGTAAATAGGGAGAGGGGATTGTTATTGGAAGTTTTTGGTCAGAAATCTTATCAATTAAAAAATACATGTGCCAATCTTCATGGCGATCGGTCAACCCGTGTCGACGTCTATTAATCTCGAATATATATGCTTATATCTATATCAACACCAATTTTTATTTCATACTACCAGAGTATCTGGCTTTGCTGGTCTAATTGAGATTGATTGTCCAGTACATTATTTCTATATTTGCTACGGGAATGATGTGTACCAGGTTTCATTTATTTGGCACCAGCCATTTCCAGAAGTAAATTAAACATCGATATACCCGAACAATTCCCAGAACGGGGTGAATTGGATGCTGTGATACAGAATGATAGTTTATATTTTTGTCCAGGCTAATCACAACATCTCTTAAAATTGCTGCTCTATAATCGAAACATATACATCCACACATTAATGTGTACAACGTACATAAATCTGTTTTTGGAATATATCTGTTCCGTTATCACGCAAAAAATTCAAATTTTTAATGGGTTTTCATAATTTAAAACCTTGGGGTCCAATTTAAAATCTTACCCGCATGTTGGGACATTAAGACACATTTATTTTACGAATAACTTGAAAACTGCAGAATCAATTTTGATGGGATTCAAAACTATTGGTTTCTATGAAGAATAATGGATATTAATTCCATCAATATTGCATATAAACCGTAGCTTTGACAAAAATTAAAGAGGTGGTAAGGGGGAGGAGTTTGGCTTTGGAAAATCAAATGTACAAAACTTTTCTGTATGTTTTAGTGTATATATATTCAAAGTTCCTTCAAAATCGGATATAAACTGTAGCTTTGTATGAAGAACATTGACAAAAATTAAATGGTTGGAAAGGGGGAGAGGGGTTGGGTTTCTGGAAAAACTAATGTGGACAGTACTCTTTTTTAAAAAACGTATACGTGTGCAAAGTTCCATCGAAATCGCATAAAAACTGTGAGTTTGAATAAAAATTAAGAGATGTAAAGGGAGAGGGTGTTTTTTTTCGTTTTTTTTGTTTTGTTTTTTTTTTAAAAAAAAGTCTAGTCAGAAAAAATACATACATGTGCCGACTTTCATGGTTATCAGTCACAAGATGTCGAGTCTGTTAATATGGTATATATGTACCAACATCCATTTTTATGTATAAGTTTTGTGAGAAGTTACAAAAATGCACCCTTAATTCCATAATATTAACAAAGTAGTTTTAGTGTTCAGGCAACTATTGATTCCATATACTTTTGAATATAATTTTTCATTATGCTGTATTTACATTTCCATTAAGGTGAAAAAAATCAATTTGAAATTTTAATCAAGCACATTGTCGCCACCATATTGACCCAATGCAGTTTCCGTGAATTTTCTCTAAAGCTACACATCGTTCTATAAGAGTGGATGTGGAAGAGATGTAATGCTTCTGCTGGAGAAGCAGTGTATGGGTGGTTGAATGAGCAACCAATTGGAATTTTGAATGTTTAAAATTTTTCTGAGGAATTTCTTCATTCGTAAATTAGAACCAACTGCTCAAATCACCATTACGAAGTTGCAGATTTTGTAACACACCTTCAGTTACAGTTGATGTAATAGTGTTTTAGAAATTAGCAAACAATGGAGACTACTTCAGTTATTATAAAACTTGTTACTAGATTGGCATTATTGTCATACATTTTATCCTGTGTTGTCTGTTGTTTTTTGTCACGTTATTGGACACTAAAAGACTAGAGATGTTCTAGGTGACACTAAGCTATTTAAAAGGGGCTGAAAGAATATTTAATCACGATAAATTTTATAATTAAATCGAGAAAATAAGAGAAATAACATGCTTAATATCTGTACACGGAAACAATTGTGTTTTAATATTTAAAATATATTCGACCGTGTAGATACTAGGATTGTCTTTATTTTTCAACCACATTATTTTTATAGTTTCACCCTTGTAAGTTTTTTTCTTATTGACCTTAATATGACACCGGAAAAAAGCTTGGGATATTTGCATATTTCTAAATTGTGTCCTTGATTGCGTGATATTTCCACTGACTGGAAGAATAAAAATCAAATACTGAATTATGTATTGTACATAAATAAATTAACAAAATCATAGTAAACATACAGTAAATCAGAGTTCAATAACACTTAGACGTTATGAGTCATGATTAGATGATAGATATCAAATTACTGCGTTTGTTCTCATACAAGCTGCTGGTACGTGGACGGTTATTTTGGAAGTAAACTGCAATAACCAACATTTGATTGGAAGTAAAAGCAATCAAATATGAGGTAGCAAATTACTTTCTAATAAACTCGGGCTTCAAGTATTGTTTTGTAATAATGAGATGTGTATTACTGAGTAAGGATGAGAGTGTTTGTTTGTTTGTTCCTGAAATTATTAATTTTTTTTTTTTTTTTTTTTTTTTTTTTTTTTTTTTTTTGCAAAAACTATGAGTACCACTGAAAGAATCTTATTACTGCATTACTGAATTTGGAGATTTGTATAATGTGTGGAGAGGTCTTCAGAAACATGCAGAAACAGACAATTAAATACAGGCACAAATACTGTGTCAAATACAGGAAGAATAAAAAGTGCTTGTGGTTTATTAGAAGAAAAATTGCATAAAGATCTCTTATACTTACCTTGCAGACACCGTATACAAGAATTGGTTTTAAAATCTACTTTTTAAGTGTGTATTGCTAAATCATCTTGAACGTGTGCTGGATTATTTCAAAGATTCCAATAAAACCAGGACCAAAATAGGCATTTTTAAGTACGCTATTGGAATTAGTGATCAATTTTTTGTGAACAGTATCGGAAAGGACATAGAGCTAAACGTAATTTTGCCAACACAAAAGCTGTAAGACAACAAATAAGCGAAAGCTTCTGCAGTTAGTTATATTTTTAGATGGATACGAAACAGAAACTATTAAATTTTGATTACCTGGTGCATTGATGACAAAAGGTATATGATGCAAGAAATCATTTATTTTTAGAAATAATTTACCTTGTAAGAATTGTAAAAATTATTGTCTATTTATTTTTAAAATATACCTAAAAACTTGGCACATTGCTCCTTTAGCCAACAAAGCGTCATCCAAGAACTTAACATTTTTAAAAGGCCTCAAAGAAATTAATGAAAAACATTCTCAAACAATTGTAAAAAAAAAGAAAAAATTATGGCTTTGTTATTTTTTGATGATATACTTCATGCTGAAGAAATAATAAAAATTGCTAAAGCATTGGAAGCAAAAGAATGGAATAATTTTGACTACATGCTTAGCCGCATGGAGTCAAAATTATTCGATTCAATTAGAATTCGATTCGATTTCAAGGAAAAACACGAGAATGGGTCAAAAAGAACCTCCAGTTTTTTAAGCAATTTAAATTCTGAATGGATTTTATTTCTCTTGATTCTGCAATCTACAATTCTTTACATGATTATCAGTATGGCCTAACAGTAGTTATAAATCTCACAGCAGTCGGCAGTCGTTGCTACAGTAGAGAGTTGTGTGAAACTTATGGAAGAATAAAAAAAATTCATAATACAAGAAGAAGAGCAAATAAAACAATACTTTTTGCAAGTAGCAAAAGAAGATCGCAGCCATTTTTCAGCTTGCTCAAAGCAATCACTGTAAATATATATATATGTATTAAACTTTTTACATGTAGGTATTAAAAACATAGCGTATGTCGTTCTAAGCTTTATTTAAATAGTTCTTCTGATTAAAAATGTTTTAAATTTAAAAATAAATGACATGAAGTTTTCGAATTGTCATATTTATTGCGATTTTCAATCTTCTTGTGACACGTGTTAGGGATGAGTAATTTTTCGAAATTTTTATCACGGCTTATTTGTATTTTATATTTGAAGTTTGGCTTGGTCGGTCACATTTATTTTACTTGACTGAACAATGTTTTGGTGTATTTTGTAAATAATATGTATAGTATCGTGAAGGTATGTTGTAGGTTTGTATTGTAAAATAAATTGTGATTACTATAAATTTGTGGAAATAAAAGCCGATAATAAAGCATGATAAATAATAATAATAAACTTGTAGATATTCTAAGATTATCTATACCTGTTATTTATAGATTCTTATCATAATTTTCCCGTTAATTATATAATTTAATTGCTACGCAAAACAACCTCAGGTAAAAATTTGCCTACACATCCGTTTTCTCAATTTCTTGCTGTTTACGAATTTTATTGCTAGATTCTATCAGCGATATTGGAGAATTATACATCGCTTCCGTTAGTAATTTATTCCAATCCCTTATTTTCAAAAGTAAGTTCTCTCACGCTCTTATGCCTGAAAACGAGTGCCAGCTTATTGTCATGATCATCTCTTTCCTTCCATGCATCATTCTTAATTCTTCCAGTAATATTTTTCCTGTCCTCATCATGAGTTATACGCCTTGTACAGTCCCAGCACTACCTTCAATTTCTTCATGTCTTCCAACGTATCCAGCTCCTTCATCATATCAGTTGTTGATTGTGTTCTGTGGTAATTTGAACAGACAAATATTGCTGCCTCCTTTGTACCCCTTCCAATTCCTGTATTTATACAAAAAATGTAGGCTTCATACTACACCACCATATTCAAGCAATGGTCTGACCAAAGTTTTGTAACACAATTCCCTCAGTTCTCTGGTACATCCCCTCAGCACTTTCTCCAACAAATAAAGGATTTTGAAACCTTTTCTTACAAACTGTCCTACGTTTCCTGCCTCTTGAGTTTATAGTCAAATGTTATATAAAGATATTTCATGTCTTCAACAAGAAATTACTCCCCGCTCCCCCTTGCAACAATGAGCAAGCTGCAATTCTCCCATGGAGACGATCGTAGAGGTGCTGGATGTAGTCCTGTGGAACGGCATGCCAAGCCAATTCCACATGGCGCCTCAGCTGTACCAGCGTTCGTGCTGGACGTGCAGACCGCGTGAGACGACGTTTCATCCAGTCCCAAACATGCTCAATGGGGGACAGATCCGGAGATCTCGCTGGCCAGGGTAGTTGACTTACACCTTCTAGAGCACGTTGGGTGGCACGGGATACATGTGGACGTGCATTGTCCTGTTGGAACAGCATGTTCCCTTGCCGGTCTAGGAATGGTAGAACGATGGGTTCGATGACGGTTTGAATGTACCGTGCATTGTTCAGTGTTCCCTCGACGATCACCAGAGGTGTACGGCCAGTGTAGGAGATCGCTCCCCACACCATGATGCCGGGTGTTGGCCCTGTGTGCCTCGGTCGTATGCAGTCCTGATTGTGGCGCTCACCTGCACGGCGCCAAACACGCATGCAACCATCATTGGCACCAAGGCAGAAGCGACTCTCATCACTGAAGACGACACGTCTCCATTCGTCCCTCCATACACGCCTGTTGCGACACCACTGGAGGCGGGCTGCACGATGTTGGGGCGTGAGCGGAAGACGACCTAACGGTGCGCGGGACCGTAGCCCAGCTTCATGGAGACGGTTACGAATGGTCCTCTCTGATACCCCAGGAGCAACAGTGTCCCTAATTTGCCGGGAAGTGGCGGTGCGGTCCCCTACGGCACTGCGTAGGATGCGACGGTCTTGGCGTGCGTCCGTGCGTCGCTGCTGTCCGGACCCAGGTCGACGGGCACGTGCACATTCCGTTGACCACTGGCGACAACATCGATGTACTGTGGAGACCTCGCGCCCCCACATGTTGAGCAATTCGGCGGTACGTCCACCCGGCCTCCCGCATGCCCACTATACGCCCTCGCTCAAAGTCCGTCATCTGCACATACGGTTCACGTACACGCTGTCGCGGCATGCTACCAGTGTTAAAGACTGAGATGGAGCTCCGTATGCCACGGCAAACTGGCTGACACTGACTGCGGCGGTGCTCAACCGCTGCGCAACTAGCGCCCTTCGACGGCCAACACTGCTGTTCCTGGTGTGTCCGCTGTGCCGTGCGTTTGATCATTGCTTGTACAGCCCTCTCGTATTGTCCGGAGCAAGTATGGTGGGTCTTACACACCGGCGTCAATGCGTTCTTATTTCAATTTCCAGGAGTGTAGTTACGAAGTATGGTCTGAAATACAAGATAATAAAGAAGCAACCAAGACAGAAAATATTGGAAGTGAACAAATTGAAACAGTATAAATGAGTGAGAAATTTGCAAAGTTGGTTGGTGAGGGTCTAAGAAGTAACACTGAAAGGAGTTCAAATGAGGACAAATGGAATAAACTGAAGATTGGAATAATCAAAGCTGGTAAAGGAACATTAAGATTATGAAATATGTTGCCCGTAAATATTCAATCGCAGAAGAAATTTTAGAGTTGATTGATCAGAGGAGAAGGCACAAAAAATTCGAAGAAAACAGTACAGACATTTTAGAAATCAATTGATGACTTAGGAGTTCTTGTTTTAAGTACATAATTTAATTGAGATTTAAAAGATTTGAAATCAAATAAGGCGATTGAACTGTGAGATTCCTGCAGAATTTCTTAAACCCTTAAGAAGAAGGAATCCAAAGATTATTAAAACTGATATCAAACAGGAAGGAAACAGTTGTCATACCAATTGATTTTAATAAAAGCTCACAAATGTGAGAATTATCATATGTAAGTCACATGCTTCAAAATTACTGATCGGAATAATATACAGAACATTAGAAAGGATAGTAGAAGAAACAGTTGGCGAAGGTTAGTTTGCGTTTAGAAAATATCGCTGTACAAGAGAAGAATTTCTTACTTTATGATTATAATTGAAGAGTGGGTCAAGAAAAAAAATACTTTTATGACTTTTGTTGATTCAGGAAAAGCTTTATATAATGTTAGGCAGGACAAGATGTTCAAAGTTTTAAAGAAATCGGGTCTAAAATATAAGACCGAAGACGAGTCAATAACCTATATAACAAACAAGTGGCTGTAATAAAAGAAGAGAATTATAAGAGATATGCATCAGTTAAAAAGGATGTGAGACGAGGTTGCAGTCTATCCCCGTTAATATTCGACTTGTATGTAGAGGAAGCAATAAAGGAAGTAAAAGAAAATTTGACTGTGTGTAAGTATTCAAGGAGAAAAAAACATCAGTACGCTAATATTTCTAATGACAGTGTATTATTAATACAAACTGAATGTCTTGAGAAGTTACTGAATGGCATGAACTAAATACTAAAAGAAGCACATAATTTAGCAATACCAGAAAGAAGAAAAATTGAAACATTTGAAATGTGGTGCTGAAGAAGGATGCTGGAAGTTAAGTGGACAAATGTGTTTTGGAGATGACGTGTGAGCAAAGAAGTTTGTGAGTCTTACGAAAGAAGATGTAACGAGAGTGTTGATTAGTAAATGAAAGAAGGAGTGGACAGCTTACACTGAGGGATGGTCTTTGGTGTAAGGAGTGCAACAAGGAAACACATGATTGGTCAGCAGGATCATTGGCGACGAAAAGAACGGTGATTGGCTGTAAGGTCGAGCTATCTAGCAGACCGCCATGATAGGGGAGGTATGAAGCCGGCAACCATTGGAAATGGTCGCGTAAAGTGTGTATTTCAACATGTGTCGCGCATTGCAGTGCTTTAAAGTAGCGTATTAGCCGAGATGGGACAGTAGGCGAATTATAACCATGTGTATTGATGAGTTTGCGTTCTAACTGCAAACCTGTAATCTTCGTTGAAGTTGTAAGATGCCTGATTTATTGTTTTGTAATGTGAGACTGGTACTGGACTGGATTTGTGTAATTTAAATAAACAGTTTGCAGTTTAACTATTAGGCATAAATAAACTTTCTTTAGTAGTAGATAGCCAGGGATAAGGGTTATATCGACAATCCTGGTTACCTTCCCGGGTACCGGGTGACGACTGACTTACTAACGAACCTGTAAAAGTCCATATAATAAATCATATATATTATTTCTATAAGGTATTTTTTTTGTCACAAGCCTGTATCTTCCTTCATACTTAACCGAAATCAATGGATGAGGTGTCATTTTAAAGCTTATGGTCGCCACTACGGTCACATCATATTTTAAGGAATGAAGTTTTCGGAATTCGACCCTTAAAGGGAAAAAAAATCTCAATATTTCTAAAATGCTGTTTTCTGTGTTACGAGTCACTTATCTCCCTTGATACCTACCTGTAATCGTTTAATGAAGTATCATTTTAAAGATTAAGATCTCCGCTTTAGTGACGTCATATATTAAGACAGAAATTTTCGAAATTCGACCCTTAAAGGGCAAAAGTATCAATATTTTTGCAATGCGGTTTTGTGTCACGAACGATTTATTTCCCTTAATATCTAACCGAAATAGATAAATGAGGTATCATATTAAAGAATAAGGTCTCCGCCGTGGTAACATTATATTTTAAGAAAGGAACTTTTCGTAATTCGACCCTTAAAGGGCAAAAATGACAATTTTTCTAAAATTCTTTTTTTGTATCTCGAGCCATTTATCTCCATGGATATCTAACCAAAATCGATAAATGAGGTAGGATTATGAGAAGCAATGTCTCAGTTTTGTGAAATCATATTTTATGAAGGAATGTTTTTGGAATTCAGCCCTTAAAGGGAAAAAGTATAAAATTTTCTATAACGCATTTTTGTGTCACGAGCGATTTATATCCCTTAATATCTAACCGATATAGATAAATGAGGTATCATACTAAAGAATAAGGTCTCCGCCATGGTAACGTTATATTTTAAGAAAGGAGTTTATCGTAATTCGACCGTTAAAGGGCAAAAATGTTAGTTTTTGTAAAATGCGTTTTTTATATCTCGAGCCATTTATCTCACTGGATATCTAACAAAAATCGATAAATGAAGTAGGTTTATAAGGAGTAATGGCACAGCATTGTGAAAACATATTTTAAGAAATAATGTTTTTGAAATTCAACCATTAATGGGAAAAAGAATTTAAAAAATTTATGACGCCTTTTTGTGTCACGAGCGATTTATCTCCCTTAATATCTAACCGATATAGATAAATCAGATATCATATTGAAGACTAAGGTTTCCGCCGAGGTAACATTATATTCTGAGAAAGGAATTTTTCGTAATTCGACCCTTAAACGGTAAAAATATCAATATTTTTAAAATACGTTTTATGTCTTTCCAGCCTTTTATCTCCCTGGTTTTTTAACCAAAATCGATAAATGAAGTAGGAGTATGAAGAGTAATGACTCAGCTTTGGTGACATCATATTCAACCTCACTTTTCACATCATTTTTTTCGCGAAATTTTCGCACGGGTCGTCTAGTCGGTACATATAACGAATCGCGTTACCAAGAGACAGGATGGTGGGTCATATTGGAGGATATGAGGAATTGATTAATTTGTTAGTGGAGGTAACAGTCGAAGTTAAGAACTGTAGAAGAAGACTGAGATTAGACTATATGAATCAGATAATTGAGAACGTTAGATGGTAGGGGATATGTAGAGGTAAAGATGTTAGTGCACAAAATAGGAAGCTTTGTTTTACTTAGGAAGCGTGCACAAATTACGTGGCTTGGTCCAGGGAAGGGAGGGGTTGCCACGCAGCTTTCCTTTCATAACATTTTTCACAGTTAAAATGAGGAACAGACCTCACAACAGTATGTGAATATTTATTTCCCTCAGTTAATTATCTCCGTATGTAAGTTACAATCGTCTCACAAGAGAAAACTGTACAAAATGTCTTCTGGAATCAAAAGGGAAAAAGCTACGTGCTACGAGGGAAAGGGGGGGGGTACTAGAGGCAAAAGCCACGTAGGGCTACGTGGTGGGGAGGGGGGGTTCACAGGAGGCCGAAATGGAGCTACGTGGTTTATGCACGCTCCGTTATGGCTTTACGCCTCGTTGACATCGAGGTCATTAGAGGCGGGATAGGACTGGGGACAAGGAACGGGAAGGAATTCGGCCATGGCCTTTTGAAGGAAGCATCCCAGCATTCGCCTGGAGTGATTTGGGGAAACCATGCAAAACCCAAATCTTGAAGCCCGAACTGGGTTTCAAACCACCGTCCTCCCGAATGCGAGGCCACAGCGTTTACCGCTCACCCACCACTCTTGGTAAGATAGGAAGAGATGGAGGATTCCATCAAACCAGTCGAGAGACTGATGGCAGCAGCAAAAGTTGCTTCATAATATCCTCACGACGAATTCAAGATTTTTTTAGTCTGCTCGTTTCTGTTTGTGTGGACAAGCTCTTCTTCTGATTTATACCTTTACATTCCTGAATCATAGTCCCTAATGGTCTGAAACCAGTTATTTGATGTCTCTGTCTTTTTGAAATTATCAGTAGCTCCTTCTCCATCTTTATTTGTAATTGTCTGAGTATCCTCCTTCGCTTCACTTTCCTAACGTAGCTACAGCAATTTCTGGACATTCGATGATCTCTCTGAATACATAAGAGTCTTCATAAACACATCTTTAGTTTCTGTCTTTGTTGCTATTGATAACTTGTTTTGTTGCCTTGCTTCTGTTAACTCCGTTGTGTTCTCGTTTTACCAGCTTCTTTAACCCCCTACCCTCCATATTGTATTATGTAGGTTCCGTACTATGGTATTCTTTAATTTCTGTTTTAGAAGAAATATGTCATATTGTTTATTATTCTTATTATCTACCACATATCTCTTACGCAGCGGTATACTTCCAGCATATTACCTATTACAGTATCCCGATGTACTTTTTGTAATACATTAAGATCTTTAGAAACTAATGAAATAACTCTGGCCAACAAACGATACAGAAACAGCGCAACGCCTATAGTTTTATTCTCGCAGTTGAATATTGATGTTATATGTATAAATAACGCATGATAAAATTGATGATTTGTATTTTAATTATACTTCGATGGAAGTTAAAGGATCATTTGGTTAAGACTTATTAACTCTTGGATTATGAAGTATTTAACGTGTATACAATACGTTAAAAATTGTTTATTACTGTGAAGGTGTTCAACCGCAGAAGACATTGACAACACTTACAGGAAGAACCATAAATGCAAAAAAGCTCCTACACTTAAATTGCAATTTTTATACGTTTTTAATGTGACTATTTACTTTTCACTTATACTACAAATGTCGGCTAGTCGAATGCCGTTTTACAATGAACATTGCACAGGTGTAAGTAGGGAATAATATTTAATTAAATTGCGATGGAGCGCACTCCCCGGTGGCAATTTCCCTACACACCCATCTTCTCCCTTTCCTGCACCCACCTACATTCGCCCTCTGCAAATTTTAGTTTTGAATTCTTTCAAAGTTTTTGGTAAATTATTCATCATTTCTCCCGGCAACCCACTCCAATCCCTGACACCCTTACCCAAAAAAGAGAATCTTCCTACACCCTTGTGCCTGAAATCGACTGCCAGCTTGTGGTTGTCATGGTCTATGCATTGTAGCCAATATTGAAACGCTCAGTATATTAAGCTCTAACAATCGTGCACGACTGACTATAGACAGACAAAACTTCCCACCGAGGTGCTAGGGTTTTACCGCCTCACGGCCCGCTCTAAGAGCGGAACCCCCAGGCGCACTGTGTAGGGTTGCTTCTGGCCCTGATACCTCTCGGTGCGAGCGACACTCCTTACTGAATGACCGACAATTATGAAGGTATGGCCACCCTGCTTCTATACAGTCCGCGGTAGCACCGCCATGGGGTCCCGCAGCCATAAGAGAAAGTCCTCACAAACAACTCCTACACAGACTCAGAAAAACACAGAACATACACAACAAGTCATGCTGCCGGAAGGGTCATGTCTCGCATTACCACCAAATGACAGTGATTCTGACTCTGATTTACAGGACATCAATAATACAACAAACACAAACTTAGCAAATATTCCAACTGCAAATCGCTATGCGCCTCTGGACACTGCTCCAGAATCTGTACCAGCTCCACCACCACCCCAAACACGACGAGTTTGGGTCCCCCCCTATCTTCTGGTAATTAGGGACCTGCCGACAGATATTTCCTGTGAAGAAATTCACGACGATCTTATTGCAAAAAAGCTCCCGGACCATGATGTGCATCAGATGACGTCCGCTACCCCAGACGGCACTAGAAAACCCCTGCCGCTATTCCTCATACAACTCTACCGCTCACCTGAAGCGATGGAAATTTAACATACTCAGTACATCCTTCGCCTGAAGGTGCGAGTTGAGGCTTATAGGGCACCTAGTGGACCGATTCAATGTCATTCTTGCCAAAATTTCGGCGACGGATCAAAAAACTGTCACATTTCGCCACGCTGCGTGAAGTGCGGGGGAGGGCGTCTCACCAAAACTTGCCCAAAAAAGCCGGAGGAACCCCCAAAGTGCGCAATTTGTAACGGGTCACACCCTACCTCATACAAAAAGTGCCACACTTAGCAAGAGATCCTCAAGAAGGGACTTGAGCTTAAAAAAGTCAGGGAGGAAAGGAAAAGAAATCAGAAAGAAGATGAAAAGTCATCTGACTCTAATACTAAAAAAAAACCCCCAACAAACACATTTCAGCTAGAAGCAAACCAATTTCCCCCCCCCCTTCCCAAACCAACAGACCAGCTCTGAGCAGTCATCTTCGACTGCAAATACAGCAGACCCACAAGACAACAATACCGCCAATAGCAACAATAGCGTCAACAACAGTAACGCTACCCCACCTGCAGAAGGAGAAACAAACTCCTCATCGCAAGACTCTCCAAATAATTCACCATTATCAGACTTGAAAGAAATCCTCAACTTTTGCAAAGGACTACACCAAACCTTCACAACAACAATCCAGGACTTCAAAAAAGCCCCTAATGCAGAAGCTAAATTCCTAGTACTCGTTAGTGCCTTTACCAGCTTCATAGATGGTGCAAAATAAATTGAAACAACTAGCCATTATGACATGGAATGCCGACGGCATTCTCGGACAGAAACACACCTTAGAGGCATTTCTTGACGAACACAATATTGATATAGCTCTAATCAGTGAAACTCACCTACAAACGGGGCAGAGGTTTCAGGTGAGAAATTACGCTATGTACCGAACGGACAGACAAGGTCAAACAGGGGGAGGAACAGCTATCCTCATAAAAAAAATCGCCTTGCACACAGATCAATTGATTCTCCTGCACTCGAGCGTGTAGAAGCTACAGTTGTTGAGGTCGGCATAAATGGGCAGGCAATTAGATTTGTAGCAGTGTACCACCCAACAGGTCGAAAAATGCCGGAGGCCGACCTGGTAGCACTGACCACAGCCGACAGAATAATCCTCGGGGGAGACTTTAACGCCAAATATCTAGCATGGGGCTGCAACGCTAATAACAGCAGCGGTCGCACCCTCTACCACTATGTCTAAAACAACCCCAAGGTGACTATAGTGGCGCATGACGAACCCTCGCACTTTCCCAGGGACTCCAGGCTCAGGCCTGATATTCTACATATCTTTGTGTTCAAAAATATCACCTGGTCTGCTGCATCCACTGTACACAACGACCTCGATTCTGACCACCACCCAGTGGTATTATGTATTGATACAACTGAATGCCGACCAGAGAGTAAAAAATTCTCTCCAATCACAAACTGGCAAAAATACAAAGACTTAATAAACACATCACGGGGCAACCATTCCGAGTAAACAAACAAGAAATCGAGAGGCAAATTGACCATCTCGTAACAACTATTAAAGAATGCGCGAAAATGGCTACAACCAAAATTACACATGACCCAGGGAAAAAAGACCTGCCACCACTCATCTCAGATCTGATAAAACTAAAAAACTTCCACCGCAAACAATGGCAAAAATATGGAGATCCAAATGATCGCTGAGTCACAAAAAGGTTAGCACACGAAGTCAGGTAGCACCTTTAGCAACATCGAACTGAATGCTTGGACAATACACTCCGGCAAGCAGAAAACAAACCTCAACTCTTCTGGTGACTAGTTAAATCGCGCAAATAACAGCCCCAGTCGTCCAAGCCACTACACGGGCCAAACGGCATAGTATATACAGCGCGGGAAAGAGCGGAAGCCATGGCTGACACTTTGGAACGCCAGTTCCAAGAACATGTCATTGATGACGATGATAGCGATATCCACGAGGAAAGAGTGATTAGAGAATTACCTCGAATCTTAAGGCAAAGGTCACGCAACTCTTTCCGTCCTGTGGACTCGACCACAGTGATTTCAATCATAAGGGCGCTTGGCAACAAAAAATCCCCCGGTCCAGACGGCATCAGAGCCATTTATCTAAAAAAATCTACCACAACCTGCTAAAGACCATCTCACCCACATCTATAATTCCTGCCTCAAACTATCCTACTTCCCTTCAGCTTAGAAAACGGCAAAAATCATCACATTCCCAAAACCTAACAAAAATCAGCTCGTTCCACAAAATCATAGGCCCATCTCTCTCCTAAACATCCTAGGCAAAAACCTAGAAATTCTCACCAATGAATCTATACAGAAATTCCTCAAAGACACAAACATGGTCATCCCTGAACAATTCGGTGTCCGTGCTCAGCACAGTACCACCCACCAAGCAGTCCTACTGGTTGAAAAAATCTGTCGGGAGCGTTCCATCAGGCACCATACAGGCGCTGTAATGCTTGATATTGAAAAAGCTTTTGATCGCGTTTGGCATAACGGACTTATCTATAAGCTTCACTCATTTGGCTGTCCTGGTCATCTGCTACGAATGATAAACAGCTACCTTCGAAACAGAAATTTTTACGTGGTGGTGGAAGGAGAACCAAGCCAGTTCAAATCAATTGAAGCAGGCGTACCCCAAGGTTCGGTCATAGCACCAATTCTCTACAGCATCTACACCAACGATATCCCACACCAGACAGGCGGAGAAATCGCCCTGTTTGCAGATGACACTGCCATACACAGATCCTGTCGGAGCCAAAAATACATAATAAGAAAACTGTCACAACACCTCCAACTTATAAAACAATGGTGCAACAGGTGGAAAATTAAACTAAACACAGACAAGTCTCAATCCATAATGTTTACTACCAAACGGTAGGCACCCACCGAACAGATAACGCTCGACGGCACAGCTCTCCCCTGGCAAGACACAGTCAAATACTTAGGCATACGGTTTGACAAAAAAATGACGTGGGGTGACCACATACAAAACACCTGCAACACGAGTAAGGCACGCCTCTTCAAATTATATCCTCTCCTCAAGGGGAATGGACTCACCACCAAAACCAAACTGTAGATCTACAAAGCGGTCGTCAGGCTTGCGATGTTGTATGGCTCTGAACTGTTCAGCATGGCGTCTGACACGAATCTAAAGAAACTTCAAATTGTCCAGAACAAGTACCTACGACTCATCTTCGACGCCCCTCGGTACATGACAAACACACAAATACACCACGGCTTGGGAATACAGACTACATTAAGGACAAATCGACCAATTTTTATCAAAAATCACGTGCATCGCCCCACAACATAATTCAAAACCTAGGACAAGACCAGTATGAAGCAAACTACAACCGACCAATACAGACACTAACCCGCAACTACAGATACTGAATAATAATAATAATTATAATAATAACAAACACGACAAAAACACAAACTTAAAAAAAAAGGGGACGACATCACAGACTTGACTAAAACGACATGCTAACGACCACTAATCAGAAAGAAGTCAGGGAGCCAAGAGCTCTGGAACTTCAATAGTTACATGAGTTTTGATTAGTATTGTAAAAAAACAGTTTTTTTTTTGACGTGAAAAAAAAAACATGAAAAAAACTGTGAAAAAACGTGTTTTTTTCTGGGACATGTTTTTTTTTCATAACTACTAAATTTCAAATTTTTAAGGCATTTATCATTTAATATGACTGTTTTAGAGTTTATACTAAGTACTTATCTTACTTTTAAATCTACTATAACTTTCTGGTTCAGTAGAAAAAAAAATTACAAAAATATTGGTAACATCGACTGAAGTTTTCTTTTATGAAAGGGGACTTCCCGAAAAGGCTAGGTTGCCCATTGTTTGGATTGATACTCGCTATTTGAACTAGTGCTGCCAGGCCCTACAAATTCATCTGTAGACCTACGAATCTTTTCAAAAAATTAGGAAATTTAACTAAGGTTTTTTGCCTCTTTTTTATTACTTGTTGTGCTTTCCTTATATTCGTATACTTGTTAAACTCGCAGCGTATAGTGATAATACTGAGTCAGTAATTATGAATAATTTCCTTGCAACCGTTGGCGTAAACCAACGATGAAAACAAATAAAGCTCCTATTTTGTATGATAATATATTTAAATTCAAGCTTAAAAGACCGTAATACAGAACTATCGGCGCAGTCTTCATTCACAGTGTGTACTTTGCTCACAATTATAATTGCAATCTCAAAAGCTTTTGCATGCAATACAACCGGTAAAAGAAAATGTAACTATTTCTGAAGTTATGGATCTAGAGGGGACAGAAGAAGAAACAGAAAATTCCAACTCCGACCGAACTAGTGTTGGTAGTACTGATACTAGTGAATGTGGTTCCGACATAGAAGATGGATAAAAAATTATGTTACCTATATAGATACATTTATGAATCATTATGTAAGATATTATATGATTTAGTAAGGTTTAAAACACACATTTAAAATGTAAGTTCCATAAATAAAACTATAATTTATCAAATATATAGTTTTCTGAAAAAAAAAACAAATTTAGAAAAAAACGAGGGTGCTAAGTTTTTTTTCATGTATTTTTTCACAAATCTGAAAAAAAAAACATTTTGTTTTTTTTTCAGTTTGCAACACTAGTTTTGACTCAAACAGACGACGACGACACGTTGCAGTTCTATCGAATGAAGAATCCAGGCTATAGCTAAGGATAAAATATAGCAGCACAGCCCTTATATGTAAAATCTTTATTCGAACAGCCCATGTTGTCAGGAAAAACACTTTCCTGTCGGAAGACGTGTTGATTAATTTGCGTTTCCGATTTTTTTGATTCAATATCAGTGCAGTGAATCAAAGAAAGAACATGAGCTATATTATATGTGTAAAGGAATGAATTTTCAACACCTACTAAATGCTCTTCCCAAAGTGAATACAATTTTATTATTTTTTAAAGAGAAATCAGGGTGCAGCGACAGCTCTTAAACAAAAAGTAGTACCAAATCGGGAAATTGATAGAAAGTTATTCTTAAAAAAAAAAAGATATTGAAATGTTAAGACAGCGAAACAGATAAGGCAATAAGGAAGCAAAATCTCCAGATTATGCAGTGTGCATAACGCTGTCCAAGAGAGGAAGAAGGCTTCAATTCACGTTATTTTGCTTTACGAGTAGAAAAGATTTTCAAGAAGATTTTATGTGTCAAGAAATAGTTGTAAGTTCATGATCATTAGGACGAATAATCCAAAGAAAAAGCATTCGCTAAGTAAATAGCACATAGGCTAGTGCCTGATCTGGTGGGGGGGATTCAAATGGTTGTCCTGGGCGAGAACTTCAGGGGGGTGGCAAAGTCTGGTTTAAAGGGGCGGTAAATGGCAAACTCGTATGGCGGCGATCTTTTTTACATGCTTTATTTTAGCTTGACTTGTATGTATCTATGAATGTAACGGAATCTTTCAATTTTCACCCATTTCCAGATATCCGATTTGTTTGAAATTTTTCACTCATATTAAGAACCGGCAACAATACAATAATTTCATAGCTATGTGCTGATATTCTCATTACTTTGACAGTAACAATAGAAAAGCGTTTGAATGCAATGGAATATTTCATTTGAGTGTTCACGCACTTCCAGACGTATGAACTGCTTGAAATTTTGCACACGTATTTAGAACCGGTACATTACAATAAATTCATAGCTGTGTCCTGATTACTTTGACAGTAACAATAGAAAAATGGTTGAATGTAATGGAATTTGCAATTGAATTTTAACTCACTTCCAGATGTCCGAATTGTTTGAAACTTTGTTCATGTATTGAGAAACCGATTACAATACAATAATTTCAGAGCTGTGTCCTGATATTTTAATTACTTTGGCAGTGACTATATAAAAGTGGTTGACTGTCATGAAAACTCGTAATTGAATTTTAACTCAATTATAGATGTCCAAATCGTTTGAAATTTAGCACGTGTTTTGAGAAACCGCTGACGATGCAATACTTTCATAACTTCAAAATCTTGAACATGGCAGCATCAACAGCAACGGTATTTCTTCAGTTGTATAATGAAAACACAGCCAAACCTGTTGCAAATATTCAATGAATTTATTGACCGGTTTCGACCCGCCTTAAGGGAGTCTTCTTCAGAAACTACTTAAAATATATTACATAATCTAAAAACACTTTTCAATAAAATAGTACACTTTTGTACTAAAGTCACACATTAAAATTTATTATCTGGCTAACCATCCGGCAGCCAGCGTGCATCACAGAGCCAGCGTCTAATCTGGGCGGGTCGAAACCGGTCAATAAATTCATTGAATATTTGCAACAGGTTTGGCTGTGTTTTCATTATACAACTTTCATAACTATGTGCTCGTATTCTCATTACTTATGCAGTAACCATAAAAAAGCGGTTGAATGCAATGATGTACCTATTTCATTTCAATGTTCACACACCTGCTGACGTCCGAATTGTTTGAAATTTTGCACACGTATTAATATTAGTGACAAAATAATTTCATTTCTACGTCCTGAAATTACCATTGTGAACTAAAAAGTTAAAATTAAAATTACATTTTAAAAAACTAAAATTCACGTTTTTGTAGCAATGTGAGCTAAACGGTTATTTTTTTTTTTTTTTTAATATATATATTTCCCCTACAGCGCTAGGATGTCCCACAATTCAGTGTAACTTTGTTGAATAAATTTAAAATAAGAATAAAGTCACTAATAAAAAAAATTAACTTTAATGTAAAAAAAGCGTGGATTGCTCTTTATTCGTACAGAATGATTCTATCTATGCGAACAGCTAGCGATAAAAAAATTAAGATTGCTAATATCTAACACCCCCACTTTTTTACATTAAAGTAATCTTAGCAATCTTTCTAATCAGTGACTCTATTCTTATTTTAATTTTTTTTAATGTCATACATAGGACATCTAACGATATCGGAATTTTTTTTTTTTATTTAAAGATTATTTTTTTAGTTTACATTGCTACAGAAGCGTGTATTTTAATTTTTAAAACTATATAATTTTATTTATTTTTTTGGCTCTGCTGCTCTGCGCCGAAATCATGTGGGTGGGGGAGGGGGGGGGGGAGCGGCAGCAAAATCGAAGAACAGCTCTTTACTGCCCCAGGCGGCAAGTTCTTATTTGAAGGAGCGCGATGTCAAGTTTTGGCCCCGCCTCGGAAATCGTAGAACCCCCACTGACTTAGGCCATAGAAAACTGTTTGTAGGTAATGGATTCAAACTGGTGAAATATTATTCTAGTTCTCTAAAAGTATGATGGTGCATTTTGTTGTACATGAGTTGGAAGGATTATGGTTTTACAGGAACTATGGATGTTGCAGCATATTGTGATTTGTGAAATCGTCAGAAAATATGATGCGAACATCGTTTCAGTGGTTAAAACCTTGGGTCTTTCTCTTTTTCAAGATGATATATCAAGTTTTCGAATGTCTTGACGATATGGAGTTTCAGCGAAAATGTTGACCAGCCATGAACCTATAACAATACCCGAAGCTGTCGATAGACGGCACATATCTGTCTCGAGCATATAGTCGGTAAAGTTACATTCCTTTCCTACACTTTTCCAATCAGCTTTACTTAAATACTTTTAATGTGCTTCAGTTCTAAAGAGATATGCTATTACTACCAATTAATAATACATAGATCCACGAAATTCAATTTATTCTGCATATTGCAGTAATCAGAACACGAAAATTTTTACAAACATCTTTTTCCTATTACTTGAAGTCCTTGAAATTAAAAATTGTACTGTTACAACTTTCATACTGTCCATTCACACTAGCTAAGGCGTATGTCTCAGCTCAACCGTTGTATCTTACGCCATTGTCGTCACTTACTGACTTCTGAATTACCATTTACCGATCGCTAGCGAGTGTATTCTTCCCCGACAGCGGAAAATCCCCGGACTCCCGCACGCTGCTAAAACAATGAATTCCCCTAACGAACTAACAATCCTTCACTGTCAATACTGATGGTAATAATAGAAGAGAGTCAAAAAAGTTACTTCAAATGTGATAAAATTGAAATATTACTAATCAGAGTTAATGGGAACCAGGGGCCGGTAATTTGTGGTAGTATGTAACAAACCTCAATGAGAACTTACTGGCAGTAATGTCGAAAACGCTCCGTCAGTATTCTGTCTCTCGAAAAAAGACCCATGCGAAACATATTGAAAGCCAAACCACAGATCATTAGTATCTTAAGTAACCCAACAGCACCGAAAAACAGATGAACTTAGTAAAATACAGTGCAGCAATACCGCCATAAGATTAACCTGTAATATTTTACACTGTTGAACCTAATTATGGCCTAAGTAGTCGAATGGCATAAAAAAATTAAAAAAATAATAGACTGAACCACTCTTCGGGAGTGTCTTAGAGAATAGTGTGATACGCTCTTATTTTATTTAGAGACGCTGAACAGAAAAAAATGAACCAATTAAATACCAATATTTTACAAAGAATTATATGCGAAAGAAAATGTAGAGTTATTTCACGCTTCTCCATCTGTTAATTCCCAGGGACAATAAATTTTTATAAAGTGGTTCACTCCACAGAGTGAAAGTTTTTCTATTGTGATCTTCCTCGTCTTTTACAGTTTTTCTTTGTTAAACCCTCTCTAAAATACTTTTTAATTGCAATTCATCTTTATTGTATTTCAGTTTCTTCAGAAACCTTCTGAGGTGTTTAAAGAACAACTAATCCTTCCCCACAGCTTAGATTAAAATACAGTACAGAACTACAAGACTCCTTACATACGTAAATACTGTTCAAACTGTTCGCGTAAAACTGTTTCAAAAATCATTTCTGCCTCTCGCCTTATATAAAAGTTCCATAGAAGGTTCCAGAATATTTCAAAGGCTTCCGACAGATATTTCTCGAACTGTAACAATACTTAAACAATTAAAAACATATTAAAAACAATCAAAATCGATTACAATCATTACCAAATGGACAGAAATGAACATTAGAGATATTTACTCACAGAATTAGCCACATAGATCAGTTTAAATTGTTGTAAATTGTCCTCTAAACATTGTAGCTCACCTTAATATTTTGAATACAAACATTTAATCAATTGTCCTTGAACATATTAAATAGTATTTGCATAATTTCTTTTCATAAAACAGAGTCCATTTACACCGATTTACAATAAATTGCAAGACAAACATAGAAAATCATATTTACTCAGCCCCTTGCTTGCTACAAATCTTATATATATATTTAAAAATAGACGTGTGTTTTCGTATATTTCACTTTTCAGCCACCACTACTTAGCACAGATCACAGGTCTTTGTGTGTGGAACTAGCATGGAGCTTCCTGTCATGCACAATGTTGACCGAATGTCGATACCTGTGAGGATGTGGGAGATATGATGGTTAAAAGTTGTCGAAGCAGGGTATTTTCGTAATTCGACCAAAGACATGTGTCTCCGTATATGTCACTCTGCTGCCACAACTACATAGCATAGACCAATGGTGTGTGTGTGTGTGTGTGTGTGTGTGTGTGTGTGTGTGTGTGTGTGTGTGTGGTAGTGGTATCGTGTATCCTATCGTGTACTATTGTGGTTAGATGTCGGTAGCTATGGGGATGTAGGAGATAAGGTGGTTGAAAGTAGTCGACCTGCGGCACTTCCATGTTTCTAAAATAAACGTGTATGTCATGGTGTATCACTTTTCAGCCAAAACCATCCAGCGCAGTTCACTGGAGTTGACAGTCATCCGTCGATAACAACGTTGGCCGAATTTCGGTAACTGTGGTAGTGTGGCAGGTATGGTGGTTGAAAGTGACCGATCAAGGATATTTTCGTATTTCGGCCAACGACATGTGTCTCCGTATATGTCACTCTGCTGCCACAACTACATAGCATAGACCATTGGTATTTGTGTGTGGTAGTGGTATCGTGTCTCCTATCATGTACTATGGTGGTAAGACGTCGGTACCTATGGGTATGTGGGAGATATGGTGGTTGAAAGTGGTCGACTTTCATATTTCTACCAGAAACGTATGTGTCATGGTGTATCACTTTTCAGCCAAAACTATCTAGCGCAGATCACTGGTGTTTGTGTGTGGTAGTAGCACAGAGTCACCCGTCGATCACAACGTTGGCCGAATTTCGGTAACTGTGAGAGTGTGGGAGATATGGTGGTTGAAATTGGTCGATAAGGATATTTTCGTATTACGACCAATGATATATGTGTTCGTATATTTTACTTTGCTGCCTGAACTACATAGCGCAGATGACTGGCGTTTGTGTGTGGTAATAGCATCGAGTCTCCCATCGTGCACTGTGGTCGTTAGCTGTCCATCCAAATTCTTTACAAACACGAACGAAGTCGTGGGTACCAGCTAGTAATTCATAAAAAGTCAGAGTTTAAGGGCTGTCCCTAACTGAGAGATGGTGTCGTAATGATTTCGTTTTCAGTTTGTGACGCTGTGGTAAGCCAGCTGAACTGAGTCCCGCCTACCTTTGAGCGGCGGGGCACAACACAGCGTCTGTTTAGTCACAGGATTTCCTTTGAGGCCCGCCGCGTCGGTCTGTTTGGATACGGTCCCTTCCGTCTCCCCAGAGACTGGTTGTTTCAGCTGCAGAGTAGCTCTATCTCAGTACCTGAGTCTTCTAATGGTAAACAACAGAAGATTCGTAACCTCTTCCCACAGGTAAAGAAAATCTCGTGTTTGGTGTTGCATGTTACAAGAGAAATTTCTTTATTTCCGAGTGTTGTTAAGCAAATTTGCACTTTCTGTTTCAACATCATCACTCGAATCGGTTTTGTAGTTTTACTGCGTACTCGTAGGTTATTTTTATCACTGTTTTGTTAACTCTACTGCCATCATCTTATACCATTTTCTTACGTGCCCATTATTCACGGCATAGCTGTGTATTACTTATTCCTTTTTTTTGCATTGCTTATAACAGAAATTTTGTGAGGGATTGCTAAAAGAATCTGAGAGTTATATGTAGAAATACCCAGTGTATTTGCACAATCGATTATTTTTATCGATGCAATACACCTTTTCGTCCTCGGCATTGACAGCAAGAGCGCTAAAGTTGGTCTATACTCTCCCAAAATTATTTTTTTTCGATGAATTGTCCTTGTGTATCATTATTATGCTTGATAACTTCGCTTCCCATCATCAGAGGCTAGCTGTCGCTATTCTAATGCCAATTATCACCTTTTCTTCTCATGGCTCTAGCGCTTTAACACATGTCAATAAAGTTTAAATTACGCTATTAGTGTAAGCATAAGAATACTAATATGTCTTCATTCTTGTTTGATAGTGATAGAGAACAGATCATTTATGTGAAGGCTGTTTTCCAGTAGCTCTTTGCTTATTTACCTACACTCCTTGCAAATCAGCGTACAGTTACACATGTCCTCCATAGAGCCACATTTGAGGTATATCGGCGAGTCCACAAATAGCATGATATATTTTTGTCACCTAACAACGTGCGGTACATCTGTTCATACTGTTTTTCGCTTAGTGCTTTCGGAACTTTAATATTAAGTATGTCATTATAGGCGGGAAAGAACTGGGGACAAGAAACGATAAGGAATTCGGCCATGGCCTTTTGAAGAAACCATCCCGGCATTCCCGAGGAGTGGTTTTGGTATGCCAAAGAAAATTGAAATCTTGTTGGACGGAGATTTAAACCCAAATCCTTCCGAATACCAGCCCCGAGCGTTATGGTATGACAGAAGTATCATAGCTATAAACTTGTTATGGAACAGGTATTGAAAGCCTGTAATTGTATACGCTATACTGTAAATTTAAGCTTGTTTAGTATTAGTGCTATTTCCGAAGAAATATGAAATGTTTATAACAATGGGTACTAAAAGATAGAGGTGATTTCTGCTTTTATTCTGTATATTGTTTCTTTCTTTTTTTAATGATAATATAGAACATGGAAGTGGGTTTGTGGAATTAACGTGTACAAAATATACGTATGTTTATGTGCAATGTTATATGTGAATATTGTCATAGGCAGTATGGTAGGGCAGATGTGTCACTTCTCGCCTCGCATTCGGGAGGACGGCGGTTCGAATCCCCGTCCGGGCATCCAGATTTGGGTTTTCCATGGTTTCCCCAAATCACTCCAGGCAAATGCCGGGATGCTTCCTTCAAAAGGCCAAGGCCGAATTCCTTCCCATTCCTGGCCCCCCATCCTTTCACGTCTCTAAAGACCTCGATGTTAAAAAGAGACGTAAAGCAGTTACAAAAAAAAAATAAAAAATAAATAAAAAAAAAAATAAAAAATAAAAAATAAAAAAAATGAAGTGTCACAGCTATAAACCTGTTATATAATATGTACTCAAAGCCGGTAATTGTATATGCCATGTTGCAAATTTAACTTTGCTTAGTATTAGTACTATATCTGTAAATCCACAATGTAAAAATGTATACATAGGTTGGCTGTATGGTCAGTAGTGTCCGACCGAAGGTCATTTTTTGGCTGAAGCCGAAGCCGAAGCCGAATGTTCGGCTCTTGGGATAACCTTCGGCCGAAGCCGAAGCCGAAGCCGAAGGTTCAAAAATAATTATATATCTTAGAACATTAACATGAGGTATATATGACATGCATAAAATGAACTTTTTTTGTTTTATATGTGGTATTTTTTATATAAATTGCACCTTTACAATAATTATAAACAAAGTTTTTAATATTTATTTATTAGAATAAAATAAAACAGTAAAATAGTACCAAACCAGGTTCTGACCAATGCAATTTAGCAAAAATAAATGCAGTTATTTTTATTTAGAAATAATAAAAATAAACTATAAAATTTAACAGTAACAGCCCGAATCAAATCAGAATAATTTGTCCCGTGGATTAAATTGATAAGTTTTGGAGTTTTAGCTTTGGTAAATCAAATACATGTTAGCTTATGTATAGTAATACCATCGTTTTTTAACAACAATAAAAATAAATTTCAACCTTCTTACCTAGCATAAATTATTCTAGCTTTTAAAATACGATATTCTGCTATCTAAATTAGTATCACATATTAAATTTTCAGTTAAAACCGAGTCAATACCAATATTTTGAAAGTAGTTTCACGTATACAGATTAATTAAAAATGTACTAAATATAACCAAAACAAAAAGTACATCGGCACTAATAAAATAATATTTAATCGCTCAAAATGACCCGTGTTATTTGTTATTGTCAGTGCACAGTTTTGATGTAGAAATGACAAAATATTATTCTTCGTATTTACAATTTCGTCGCTAGTCAAATACTTAATTTTAAACCGTGGATCGATTAGAGTGGCAATCAACAACCGTAAGGTTTTTCTTGCGAAAGCAGATCTCCTGTTAACAGACCCACACAAGCGGCTTTTGAGCAGTATTATATGATCAGCCTTCATCCTTCTGAGCAAGTTTTGTGTTTAAGATGTCAATGATTGATATAATTAAAGATACTGTTGAGAAATATTAGTTGTTGCTTCGTAAATACACTTCAGCGCAGTTATAAAATTGTTCATTTGTATCCATTCTTCTACAATTGGAATTTCTATTCCATCACGTTCTAACATATACAGATTTACTGCATTTTTCTGTTCTATTAATTAAGATATCTAGTGGCTTGTTCACTCTTCTTACGTTTTACAACACTTTTCACTATTTCTATTATAGCAATATCTTTAAAAATTACTTTGTGAATCATGAGCTGTAGAGTGTGAGCAACACAACCAATAAAAACGAAGTTTCCATAGCGGATGGTTGCATTCATATTTGAAGTATTATTACGTATACCCGTATGGATATTTTCTTTTGAATTGTATTTGGTAACAGTTTCAGTGATTTTTTGCGCAATATATTGCCTTGTATGATCTTCCAACACACTAACAGCCAATTTAATTTTTTATTTTTATTTTGGAAATGTCATGTGCCGTGACACTCAAAAATGTGTTTGCTTGATCGCTTCATATCTTCGTGGTAAAACTGATCCATTCAGCCTTTTTCTAAAATCAATGCAACTTTACTGTTTACTTTTTCGTGCGTAGTTGGCATTAAAGATTTTCTAAAATATTTCTCTCGCTTTTGTCTGTACTAGGGTCGAGTTTGAGGATCAGTAAAATTAAGCCTGCGAAGTCTTTCTCCTTCAACGAGGTTGTACAGAAACATGTTTACAATGACCAGGTTCATACGTAATACACTAATCAGCAAAGAAATCAAATGATTATCGGGCCATGGTGGCACTACTTTTTTTCTACGATATCGCGTAAAGTAGACTGTTAAACTTCTTTTGTAAAATCTTTGGGCGCATACAAGATCTCTGATTTTTTTAAAAAAATTAATCAAGCTTTGGTATTTAACACTGGTTTCACAATATACTTCCCACTGTTTTTTATGATGTTTTCCAAATGGTTCTTGGCGCTACGTGACGGTATTCGTAAAAGTTGGTCCATTTTCAGGGGTTGGATGTACATAAACCTTCGGCTTCGGCCAAACATTCGGCTGAATTTGGCCGAAGCCGAATGTGCGGCCGAAGGTGCTTTTTTTTGGCCGAAGGTGGCCGAAGCCGAAGCCGAAGCCGAACCTTCGGTCGGACCCTAATGGTCAGGAAACCAAAAGCCAATAATTAAAAAGAAAATAAAAAAATCCCTCGGCTCCATATTTCTGGTACCAGATACCTCCAGAAGTCTACTATCAAATCCATACAGCTCCGAATCATTGCTTTATTGTGTTCCATCTTGGACCAACACGCATTTAAGCTGGTGGTAACAATGTTCTGGCATATTAGTGTATGTTTGTATATAATTGGGCAGGCATTAACATTCAGAGCTCATTATTAATCATTTTCTGTATTAAAAACCACAAAACTTAATAGAAATACAAGAATGGGGAAATTTTCAAAACTTTGAAAAGCTGTGTATTTCGGAAAATATTATGTACACTGAAAATATTATGGTCTTAAATTGTCACAAATGTGTACATAAGTTTAAAATATCAAATAAACCAATTTTGTGTCAGTGTCAAAGTCACAATAAAATAAACAATATTAAAAGTTTCTTGATTTTTTTTGATTTTAGCTTATTTCGAGTAGTTACGGAAGTACGCCGATGTCTAAAACTTGAATTCGTCATCAGACATAAATCACATAGAATATATTAAAAAATAATCCTATTTGATGCAAAGTAACTCTTCTTTTGATAACAAATTCACTTTACTGGATGTTTTATTGGTAACACTGTGAATTGGTCCCCAGCATGCTTTGTTTCTCTCGCAGCCAATTTGTGTATAATTGATTAATAAATATCAAGTAAAAAAAGTTTTTGATCAGTTTCGTTGTTTATTATTTACAAGCTTTTCCTCTGATTGTCCTTAATCCATTGTTTATGAGATGCTTTTTCGAACGGCGACCGACATGTGGACCGTCCAATTGGCGCGTATAGCTCAATTCTTTGTAAAACCATGGATGCTGAAGACGAGAGTGGAATGTTTCTGTGGTTACTGTACCGATGATGGAACAAGAGGATAAAAAATTGCCGATATCAGTGCTTCTGAACCAATTTCATTCATTTTTCCCTAGTAAAATTAAAAATATGTGAGCGCTAGTCATAAAAAATATGATTGCCACATTTCTTGGAACTAATAAGACACTCAAAAAGTATTATATGGTTCAAAAGTACAGTTAAGTTTAAGCTTCGGTGCCTGATCAATAGAAAAATAGTAATTTTCAAAGTCTATAAAGTGTATTATTAAAAGAATATAAGTTCTGGAAAATAATTACACGAAAAATAAAAAATGAAATTTAGTATTCATTATTTATTTAATATAATTGAATATTATGTGCTTTAAAATTTAACACTAAAGTGAAATGATACAAACATGGGCGAAAAATTCCATTTCTGATTCATTTTCTTCAGTCGCCTCCACATCGCGAGTTGAAGAAGAAGCGGCGCCGCATGTAAGTCGCGGGGAAACCATGCGCCGCGCGGCATCGTCTGTTTTGACCCATTTTATTACATTAGGCCATGCGTCGGCTCGACCGCAGCGCGGCGCAAAACGTCTCCTTTGTTTTAGATCCAAATGTTCTTTTTTAAATATCACATATTACAATGTTTAACAGATTGACTGAATCCTTTCACAAAAGTCGTGACCATATATATGAAAAGGGGAAAATCCGACCACGAAACCTTACTACCAGCACTCCACATCGAGGCAGTTGCAGTCCAACTACATATGGCCAACGGCCTATCGGCACCAAGAGGTGCCTTCCCGGAAGCCGGCTGTAGCTTTGGCATCAACACATGGCAAACTTATCATTGGCGGCGGACCTAAGTGGTTCTGTAAGAACTCAAACCATGCCAGTCACGTAGTAAGGAGAAAAATAGGCACGATATGTGTGTAGGAGCCTACACACTACCCGTACAGCGGAGGCAGAACCGACATCCTCGACGTAGTAATAACTAAGAATATCAGATGGTTCATCGCAGCTTCAACTGTCGACAATGTAGCTTCAGACCACCTGCCAGACATCTTCCAATTCGGTGTAAGCACCTGGCAGCCTGAAGAGTAACTATGATTCTTGAAAAACAAACTGAAGGAGATACAAGGAACTGGTAAAGGAAGCTCTAGCTGATCCTCCAGCCGACAACAACCCAGACTCAATCACATCTTCGAAAGCGCGGTGTTAAATACCATCTCAGCCACCAACTCAATGAAAAAGCGCAGAAACTAATCACAGTAGCTTCCACCACACCTTCTGGCCGCTATCAAGCATAAAAAACAGGGTTGCCAATTAGTGGAGGCTCATTAAGAACCTGACCACCAGAAAGCTACTTAACCGTTTACAAAAGTAGCTGAAAGTTTCTCTGACCGAACACAGCAATCTGTAATGTTCAATGTCAATGGCACGCAGATTCGATGGTTTACGAGGAAGAAATTTCGTATCCCACCACTTCTGGGAGAGCGTGCCTATATTTACCGCTCGGAGGACAAGACCAATGTCTTGGCTGACGCCTTCGAAAGATTCTTCCACCCAGCTCCTGGCGACCACGACATACTGGAAGCAGTAAACCGACGCACAAGCGGAAGATGACAAAGACCAAAATATTGAGAATATCTCTCCCGACGAAGTCCACAGCTACGTTGCACACATTCACCCAAGTAAAGCCCCTGATCGTGACAAAATAGGTAAAATTTGCATTAGCAATCTTCCGTCAATGACTACAAACCATCATCGACACTAACACCTTTCCTAGACGGTGGAAACAAGCCGAGGTAGTTGCAGTTCACAAAAGTGGTAAGGACCTTTCGAGTTCACAAAACTACCGGCTCACTAGCCTGATGTCCTCAGTTAGTATGGTGTTTGAGCGACTCCTGCTCAAACGTATGATTAAACATATAGACCGGCAAAAAATTCTGCACATCCATCAACTAGTGTCTCGCCGAGGACACTCGACCACCCAACAATTGATGGGGATGGTCGAGAGCTTTTAACTACAAGGAGCACTGTGGCCTAGTCCTAGTAGACATCTCCAGGGCTTTTGTTTCGCTCTGGCACTACAGACTCTTGCTATGGCTCTACAAGCAGGAATTTTCAGTCCAATATGTTAAACTGTAGAAGTCATATTTAGAAGACTGTACTTTCAGGGTTAGTGTCGGAAACGTCCTATCCTCCAAACGAAGACTCCAGGCTGGTGTTCTTCAGGGATTGTCCCTGGGTCCAGTGTTATACTCCCTATACACAGCCAATGTACTAACTTAAGACAGGATCCACACCGCAACCTACGCGTATAACACACCCGCACTTGCAGTAAGACGATTGTCACCCGGCGTCTGCAGGGTGAGGCGGTGGCAATTGCAGATAAAACCTGCCAAAACCCAAACAATAATACTAACCAGAAAGACGAGACCACGCCTGCGTCTGCAGACAGACCAGCAACTGAAATTATGCGATAAAATAATACCCTGGTCTAAATCCGTAAGATACCTCGGAGTAACTCTGGATTCCAGGCTTACTTGGACGTCGCACACTGAAGACCTACGAAAAAGCGCCAGGGCTTGACTACAAGCACTGTAACCCCTGCTAAACGGGGACAGTAAGCTCTCAACGTCCATAGGTGTACGAATCTACTGTACACTGGTAGGGCCAATACTAGAGTACGCCTGCCCAGTAAGGGGTCACGCAGCCAGGACTAACCCCAACAGACTCCAAACTATCCAGAACCAAGCCTTGAAGAAAGCCTTACATCTCAAATTCAGTTTCCCAACTAAAGCCGTCGATGAAGCAACAAGAACAATGTTGGTAGATAGATTTAAGGAACTAGCGATCGAAAGTCACAAAACCCCTTAATAAACAAGCTGTGGACTCATCCTATCTGGCCAGGGCCACATGATGGACCCAGTCGCTAGTACTATAGATATATAAACACCTCAAGTCACAACAAACCATGCTATAACTTTAAGAGAAACCCAAAGCGAAGCCTTAACCCATCACAAAAAAACTATGAGTAAATTTCGGAATACAAAGACTCCAAAATACACTGACAGTGAAAGAAAAGGGCAGCAAATGTCATGGCACGGACATACCTTACGCAAAACAGAAGACTGATTTCAAGTATCCTAAAACGACGACGTAGATATAAAACAACATTATCAATTATCCACACACCAATCTGATCCAAGGAAAAATTCTAGCTCATATAAACACCACCTCAAATGGATTTTGTAAAGACCTCCAAGGAGGCCAACATTTTCCTTTTAATGAGGCAAAGTAGAGAAAACAACAGAAAGACTAAAACTCTAGCCAGTACACCAGCAGCAAAAGAACATAAAAAACTTACTGGTAGGTAAGGTACATCGATCTTATCATCTAACCTGGCATTCGGGAGGAAGTGGGTTCAGAAAATACTGCACGCGAATGCCTAGATAGTTGATTTTTTTTTTAAACTGCTTTACGTCTCTTAACAGCGATGTACGTGAAAGGATGGGGGGGGGGGGCAAGGAATGGGAAGGAATTCGGCCATGGCCTTTTGAAGGAAGCATCCCGGCATTTGATTTAAAAGGCCATGTCCGAACTCATTTCCGTTCCTTGTCACCTTAGGTTAGGTTGGCTGAAAAGGGTCCTTGAGGAAGCAGAATCGCAGAAAACCACTCACCCATTTTTCAGCACAGTCTCTTAAACGCATACAATTTTCGTAACTTTGGTGCTATGATTGCAAGGCCGCTGTGAAAAATCCTTGAGGGGTCCATTTAGCCATTGGAAAAAAGCATTATAACTGAAAATGTTCGCCACAGATAGTGTCATTTCCGTGGCTAGAAGCAAATTTAGGTAAATAAAGACCCTGGAGGGTGAGCTGTAAAACTCGGTTCTGGTGATCGGGAAATAAAGTTAAATAAAAGAAATAAGCAGCCATTCCTACTTTTTGTTGTGATGAATATGTGTAGTTCGACGAGCAACACAAATGTACAGCGTCTTCAAGCCGTTTTCTCGCAGTGCCTGAAGGAACTTATAGGTCAGAACATTTTCGTAGATTCTAGCACGCACATCCTACGCACAAGTCATTGCACTATCGAAACGTAGAATCCCGATCTCGGTCAGAATTTTTACACACGTTAAATTGAGTTTCACCATAGATAATGCTTTGCTTTGTTCGTGTGGGGTACTGTAGCATACTCTTTGCTTCGGATTCCCCTTAAAACATTAGGTCTCTTTGCCGTTAGGATTACTTGGTTTGGTTAGGTTAACGAAGACAAAGGCGCATAGCTAGCAGTACCGGATTTAGGGGGGGGGGGGGGGGTCAGTCAAACCGGGATACATGCCCAGGGCGGCAAGTTCAGGGGGGTGGCAAAATCATATTAGAAATGGCGGGTAATTGGCAAATTCATGTGGGGGTGATCTGCCTTTCTTTAAGCTTTACTGTCCCGACCGGCAACATCAGGGGAACGGCAAATTAAAGAATAGCTATGTACTGCCCTGGGCGGCAATTTCATGTGTGAAGGGGTGGCAATCCCAAGTTTTCGGCCCGGCTAGGAAAACTCTTAGACCCGCCACTGATTACGATGCAAACGTAAACTTCGTCACTAGGCAGCCGAACACATCGCGGATATCCCGGCCAGCAATGCTGTACGCATATTTTCTTTGCTATTTACCTGCTCAGAGCCATCCAGTTAGTTCTCTCCCTTCTATGAAGTGTGGCACAAACGATCTCTAATTTGTCACGTCAATAACCTTCAACATATGTCTCAGTCAGCTAATAGTGAGTTCCAATGGGCGTCTTTCTATGCAAATGAGCAAAAGTAATAGTTACGCACTGTTCTTGGAAAGTGAACGCCACCATTTCAAAACGCTTCCAACTCTACCGGTAGCCACTTTAGTTCTACACAGTGGACGGTGTTGCCATCTGGCGGAATCGTTCCAAAGAATAAACCTTAAGTCTCTGTCTGCTTCTACTGCAAAGAAAAGCACGTTAAAACCCTAATGCACCTCGTACATCAAATTGTAACTTTTATGCAGCAGTGTAATGTTCCGTTTTACGGCACCTACTCTTAAGCTCCGTTATTCTGTTTACATGTGAAGTGAGTGAGTTTAAATTATTTTGGCCTCGTGGAGTTTGTTAATCTCTGTGCCTTTTTTCTGACAAATAACTTTTGTGTAAGAGATGGTTTCAAAGTGAAAATTAAAACAAAGCATTATGCAAGAAATCCTTCCCAACTAATCAGTGAGGCTGTTGAAATAGGCAAAATACACTGGAGCACAGCGAAGACATTGTTGGATGTCAATGTAACTTCGTACATTGACACACCTTTAGCGGGTATGTAAATGATTACTGTTGCAATTCTCTGTAGAATGGCCACCAGAGTGTTAATAATATCATTTAATAATAACGATCATTATTTCGATCAATAAAGAAAAACGGAAGCAACCATGAAATTTGGTTACGATTATAGCAATACACTTATTTGTCCTCAATATTGACAATACTGTTTTTCGTGGACTATTTAATTGGCTATGTCCACTTTATAATTATTGTGCTTCTGTGTATGTTCCGTTTAATACGTCGTCTCACTCAATCTACTGTTGACATGCTGTTACACTAAGGCCATATTTTGGGTTTTAATTACCAAAACTTATAAAATGAATTATTGGCAGATGGCGTTAGGATACATTTCCCAGTTAATGTTTTGATCAGATTTTAATTTTCTGCCCATTCATCATGTGTAATATTTCGATGATACCCACCTCAGCTTTTGTTTAAAATGATCACACTTACACCGACCACCAACTGAAAATAATATTAATCCGAGATTACAGGTCCGCTCGAGTGAAAAGTACAATCGCTTGGCGTAAATTCAGTTATTAGCGTGATCACTGTACTCACAACATCACTGTTCATCATCCACTTATTATACACTCACCAAATAACGACTTGGTCTGTCAGAACGAGACGTGAACGACAGCCAATATTCTGTTCCGGCGCGGAAGCGCGAGTTAGGCATTCACTTACACTCGGGTGAATTCCACTACACCACATTTATACGACACTAGCTGATACCCGCTACTTTGTACGCATGCATTAAGAATTTCTTTGCCAGAATTTAATATAGAAAGTTGTTGGTAACGAAAGATTGATCCCAAACAACACCGAGTCGGCATAAAATGTCAGGAAAGCTATATCATCCTACCGTCGAACCTATCTCTTGAATAATATCAATTTCCAACATATTTTTGTCACCATTCGATAAGTTCTCAAAATTTCGTGACTACAACTGTTAATCATAACGGAATAAATGTCCTGTGCCCTTCCTACAGATTTTCTTGTCAATTTTTTTTTTAACTGCTTTACGTCTCTTTTTAACATCGAGGTCTTTAGAGACGGGAAAGGATGGGGGGCAAGGATGGGGGCAAGGAATGGGAAGGAATTCGGCCATGGCCTTTTGAAGGAAGCATCCCGGCATTTGCCTGGATTGATTTGGGGAAACCATGGAAAACCCAAATCTGGATGCCCGGACGGGGATTCGAACCGCCGTCCTCCCGAATGCGAGGCGAGAACGCTAATCGTTACACCGCCCCGCTCGGTTTTTCTTGTCAAATTACATCAATATCGAAATAGCCATTTAGCCGTCAAAACGTAAAAAGACAGACTTACTTCCGCATTTATAGTATTATTACTGCAGTTCACACACACACTGACTGCGAACAACCCCTGAGGGATCATTAGAACGTAAAAAACTGTACACCTGCAGCATTGCAAGACTACCTACGTTTCATCTCGCATTGAATCCCTAAATTTGTGACATCTACAGTTTAACATTCAATCCGAATAACCGACAGTCCAGGCGTAACTCTTACGATCAAAAACAATTTTTAAAAATCTTTGCCTCCACGGAATGTGAGCCGAAGACCACGATGCAAACAGCAGTAAGCAAGCGCATTAACCACTGAGCTACCAGACCTCTATACAGGGTGGTCAGAAATTCACTCATCGGCGGGTAAGGGCAGTGGTCGTGACGTTGCACTAACGAAATAAATAAATAAATAAATAAAATCTAGTAAAAGTCGTACCGTTTTTGAGTTATACGCAGCTAAAGTTGGCCAATAAGAGCGCTGCGCGGGCGAATTCAAACCGCCTTCCACAGGCGGTGTTGCCAAGCGTACTCGAGGCATGGGACCTCCAAAGAAAACGAAAAGAAAAACTCTCTTCGGAAGTGGGGATCGAAGCCGCAACCTTCAGATTGAGAGTTTGCAGTCTTACCGACTACGCTGACAAGGCACTAAAAGTTCCTTGTTTTTAGAAGCCACTGGGGTGGACTGTTTGTTCGTAATCGGAATTGATCGGTAATCCGCGACATTTTTCGGGAAGTCGGTTGTGGGGCTAAAGGACCATGCCAGAAGAAGTATCGCAGTCGAACGTAACTTACCGATAAAGACACTTTCATCATGTAACGTCATCAATTTTCGTTTGAAGAGTACGCCGATATGCATTTGGCGTATGGCACTGCTGGACAAAACAGGGCCGAAGCAATTAAGATTTACACGACTCGATTTCCTAACCGTGTGATTCCATCGGCCAACACTTTTGTGTTGGTTGACAGAAGGTTGAGGGAGACGGGAAGTATTGTTGTCCACAGGCCCGACGCCGGATGAAATCGGTTCAGGCGGAGTGTAGGATTTGAAGACTTATGTCCTGGAAATGATTGCTGATAATCTGAGGACAAGCTCTAGGGTCATTGCCAACGCATTGCAGGTACGTTCTGTCTAAGTGATCCCTCAAATTCTCCGTTTAAATGCAGCCTTTCAATAGGGTCATTTTTGTTGTTTTTTAATTACCAGGCCTCACATGCCACTGTTTTGAACGTCCTTCACGACGAAGGGTTACATCCCTTTCACTTTCAAAAGGTCTAAGATTTGGAGGAAGACGATTTTCCAGTTTTCACAGTGGTACCTGCAGCAATGTAACGATTATCCAAACTTTGAAAGGAAGGTACTGTGGACGGATGAGGCTTGCTTTACCAGGGAGGAGTGTTTTAATAGCCGAAACAGCCACATCTAGGATGTCGAAAATCCGCATGCAATTTTTGTCAAGTCATACCAACATAAATTTAGTGTTAACATTTGGGCGGGTATTTTGGGCGAGTTTATACTAGGCCCTGTTCTACTTCCACAACGTTTAAATGGCGCTTTTTATTTAGCATTTCAAGAAAACGTCCTTCTGTTGTACTTAGAAGACGTTCCTTTGGCAATTCGTAATGACATGTGGTTTCAACATGACGGCGCGCCGCCGCATTTTGCAGTACTGGTACGGCAACACTTAGATGCATTGTATTCTAACAGGTGGATTGGTCGAGGAGGCCCAATTCACTGGCCAGCTCGGTCACCAGACTACAACCCACTGGATTTTTATCTCTGGGGAGCTGTCAAGGCTATTGTTTATGAGACTGAAGTAGAAACAGAGGAAGAACTTTAGGCCAGGATAATTCTAGCTTTTGATGAAATTAGAGAAAGTTACAATTTTGGAAGACACGCAAATTCAGTAACTCAGCGTTGTCGTGCCGGGATTGCAGTTGAGGGAGGACGTTTTAAGCAGTTGCTGTAAATTTTTAGGGACCGTATTTTTTTGTTATTGTTGTTTATTGGGATACATTTTTACTTAAAACAAGATTTTTCAGAGATTATTTATTTTACGGTTACTGTCGCGGGTTGACGCTTATTGTAAGTAAATCCGTGTTGGGTTTCAATGTTGCGACTGATAACGTCAAGTTGGAAATGAAATTACTGTACAGTAATATTGTTTTGTATCAGTGACAAAAGGGCTTTCAATGAGTAACAGCTTGTTTATCTTTTGCGGTTTGCCGCGCGTTAGCGAGTTGATACACGTTACCAAAATGTTTAAAACTTGTTTGAATAAGAGCAGACTTTTTTCAGCAGTGAAAGTTACGTTACAAACGATAGAATGGGTTTTATTGTTCTTTTTTCCAAAAGTTTATTGTTTTTTTGTTGCAAAATAGTATCAAGGATATTCACGTTAATCAATAAAAATGTTGTGATTGAAATCTAGTGAAATACGATTACATGGAATAAAAGAAGCTTCTTTGCAACGAATAAATTAAGTTTGCAGATTTTTTTTTTTTGTGCCAGTAACTAAAAGATTTTTGTACAAAGATTAAAGATTAATCTAGCAAGCAGATCAACTAATTCAAAAACAATTCCCATAAAAAAAATCCTTTAGCCCCACCACCGACTTCCCGAAAAATGTCGCGGGTTACCGATCAATTCCGATTACGAACAAACAGTCCGCCCTAGTGGCTTTTAAAAACAAGGAACTTCTAGTGCCTTGTCAGCGTAGTCGGTAAGACGGCAAACTCTCAATCTGAAGGTTGCGGATTCGATCCCCACTTCCGAAGAGAGGTTTTCTTTGGTGGTCCCATGCCTCGAGTACGCTTGGCATCACCGCCTGTGGAAGGCTGTTTGAATTCGCCCGCGCAGCGCTCTTATTGGCCAACTTTAATTGCGTTTTTTTTTTTTTTTTTTTTTGCTGTCGTCATTCTTTAGACTGGTTTGATGCAATCCTCCATCCCTTCCTATCCTGTGCTAACCTCTTCATTTCTACATACCCCTTACAACCCACGTCCTCAATTATCTGCTTCATATATTCTAATCTCTGTCTACCTCTACAGTTCTTACCTTCAACTGTTCCCTCCACTAACAAATTAACCAATCCAGCATGTCTCAAAATATGACCTACCAGCCTGTCTCTTCTTCCTGTAAGATTCTTCCATAAACTTCTTTTCTCACCCATCATTTCCAAAACTCGTTCATTTCTTACTTTGCCTGTCCACCTAATTTTCAGCATTCTTCTGTAGCACCACATTTCAAATGCTTCAAGTTTCTTTCTTTCCGGTATTCCTAAAGTCCATGTTTCGCTACCGTAAAGTGCTGTGCTCCACACATAGAGTTTTAAAAAGTTCTTTCTAATTCCTAGATCAATATTTGAAACTAAAAGGTTTCTCTTTTTCATGAAGGCTCTTTTTTCTAGTGCTATTCTGCTTTTAACATCATTCCTGCTTCGGCCATCGGTTGTAATTTTGCTTCCCAAGTAACAGAACTCACTCACTTCTCCTATTGCATCAGATCCTATTTTTATATTTAATCTGCTAGTATTGGTATCATTTCTGCTACATTTCATCACTTTTGTTTTACTTTGATTTATATTCAGTCCAAAATCTTCCTTCAGTATTTTGTTCATGCCATTCAATAACTTCTCAATATCCTCAGCCCTCTCTGCTAATAAGACAATGTCGTCAGCAAATAGTAGCATATTGATTTTTTCTTCCAGGAAACTTATGCCACATGGAAATTTTTCTTTGACTTTCTTCATTGCTTCTTCTACATACAAGTTGAATATTAACGGGGATAGACTACAACCTTGTCTCACACCCTTTTTAACTGATGCATGTCTCTCGTGATTCTCTACTTTTATTAAAGCCACTTGATTCTTATATAGTTTATAGAGTATTCTTCTATCTCGATACTTTAGACCTGACTTCTTTAAAATTTTGAACATCTTGTTCCACCTAACATTATCAAAAGCTTTTTCTAAATCAACAAATCCCATAAAAGTATCTTTGTTTTTCTTGATCCGCCCTTCAAGTATTAATCTCAAAGACAGAATTGCTTCCCTTGAACCGCGATTTTTCCTAAACCCAAACTGATCTTCACCTATTATCTCTTCTACTACCCTTTCCATCCTTCTGTATATTATTCTGGTCAGTAATTTTGAAGCATGTGATGTTAGACTAATGGTGCGATAATTCTCACATTTGTCGGCTTGTGCTTTCTTTGGAAGTGTGAAGATGATATTTTTATTAAAATCAGTTGGAATTTCTCCTGTTTCATAACTTTTTGATATCAGCTTGAATAATCTTTTGATTCCTTCCTCTCCTATAGATTTAAGAAGTTCTGCAGGGATCTCATCAATTCTAACTGCCTTATTTGCTTTCAAGTCATTCAGAGCTTTATTAAATTCTGTCCTCAAAACAGGATCTCCTAAGTCATCAATGTCGACATCGCCTTCCTTTTCCAATACACTATTGTTCAAGTCGTCCCCATCATACAGTTTCTCAATGTATTCCTTCCATCAGTTAGCTCTATCTTCTGAGCTTAAAAGAGGTTTCCCATCGGCAGTTTTAATGTTCATACCTCTTTTCTTCATTTCTCCAAAATTCTGTTTGATCTTTCTATATGCAACATCTACTTTTCCTACGACCATTTCCTTTTCTACTTCTTTACACTTTTCTTGCAGCCATTTTTCTTTTGCTATTTTGCATTTCCTATTTATTTGATTTCTAAAAGTGCAACGTCCCGAACACTGCCCTTATCCACCGATGAGTGAATTTAACAGTTTGTTGGCTTATTGCCCTGTAATGTCACAAGGTGGAGTCTAACGTTTCAAAATGCGAATATCTGTTCACTAATTTTGTGTGAAGAGGCGTCAAGAAGACGAAAATTCTAAAAACTTTTATTTTGGCTTCAAATACCACCAATTTTTTCAATTATGTCCTCAATGTACAGACAGCAATAATAGTACAGCTAGATGTACATTAATCACGGATGCAAAGAAATGTAACGTGGTGCAATGAGAATTGTGCAGACTGTTGGAAAACAAAGATAGGAGCTCTGAATGGAGCGCTATTTTCCTGCGGGCGTACTTACTCATTTAGCAAACAAGTTTCTCACTATCTGGCAGACTGTTATATCACTGCGGCGCTTCCAAGAACAAGCAAAACGTGACTTCTAGGAACAAAACAAAAGTTCTCCGTTGAGTAAATTTTAGTCCGTATGAAAATGGGACAAACAGTTACTGTAATAATAAATCATCCTATTTTTCTTCTCAAAATGATGTTGAATTCACCAGTACACAGTCAGGCATGTAATGAGAATTTATACACACTTGTAAATGCTACAAGCCTTATTAGCGAGCGTTCATCAATACGTGTGCTCAAAATAGGGAAATGTGAGGGGGGTAGCAGTCCGGAAAAATCTCACCAAATCTAATTTACAGAGAACAGGGGGGCGGTAATTAAATGCTCCCGTCAAGTTTTTATGTCATTTTTCTCTTCTTATTTCATAGGAAAAAATGCAGTAAATAGAAGAAATCAGTATTGATGCTTAGGTAATTATTAGAATTAAGCAAAATACATTATTATTATTATCTGCAATTGGACCCTGTCGGATCACGCAAAGCCTTAAAGATTCAATTTTCTGAGTTTACATATAGCTTTCATTTTTTCTCCGTGGATTTTCTTCCTTTCTCCAGTCCACTTCGTCCCCGGTCTTCATTCTCTGGCGGTACTTCCCACTTGTTAATTTTTTCGCTGTATGTTTGCCTATCTCCGATTTCTGATGAGTTTATGTGGGCTTTTTCCATGTCTTTTTTGATCTCCTGGACCCAGGGCATAGTTTTTAGCTGTTCTATATACGTCACAATTTTATGAATCAGTCTTGTTGCTAGAAGTCTGTGGATATGTCCATAAAATCTTAATCTTCGTTTTCTGATTTCTGCCGCGAGGTTTGACAGTGTTTCTGTTGTCTTTCGAGATTTAAGTCTATATCCGTCATCTGTTTTTTCTGGGCCAAGAATCTTTCTTATAATTTTGCGTTCTTCTTTCAAAATGCTTTCTAGGTCACCTTTCCTGTGTAGTGTTATAGTTTCGCTGGCGTACAGGGCTTCAAGTTTGATAACTGTGTTGTAATGTCTGACTTTTGTATATATGGAGAAACATTTTTTATTATATGTGTTGTAGGTTCTACCGTAGGCTCTTCTAAGTTTTTGCATGTGAACTTTCTGTGCTATTTTCTCTCCTCCTGTGGGTTCGATGATTTCTCCCAGATACTTGAAATATGGGACTCTCTCAATTTGTCCATATTTTGTGACCAGATTTTGAGTGAGGAGTTTTGAACAGATGAATTTGGTTTTTTGGAACGATATTTGTAAACCTACTCTTTCAGCGCATTCTTTGAGAGTTTCTATCTGTTTGATTGCTATGGTTTCATCATCTGCTAGTATGGCTAAATCATCTGCGAAGGCTAGGCAGCAAATTTTAATACCATTCTTACGTCGTCCGAGTTTTATAGGTTTCTAATAGTTCTGCTGTTTAAGTTCTTTCTCCCATTCTCGGATGACTTTATCCAGAACAAGATTGAAGAGTATCGGGAACAGAACATCACCTTACCGAACGCCGGTATTGATCTTAAATGGTTCAGATATCTCTCCCATGAATTTCACTTTGGAGCTTGTGCCGGTGAGTGTTTGTTTAATGAGCACCGAGCGTGGTGGTGTAACGGATAGCGTTCTGGCCTCGCATTCGGGAGGACGGCGGTTCGAATCCCCGTCCGGGCATCCAGATTTGGGTTTTCCATGGTTTCCCCAAATCACTCCAGGCAAATGCCGGGATGCTTCCTTCAAAAGGCCATGGCCGAATTCCTTCCCATTCCTTGCCCCCATCCTTTCCCGTCTCTAAAAGACCACGTCGTTAAAAAAGGGACGTTAAACGATTAAAAAAAAAAAAAAAAGTTTAATCAGGTTTCGGGTTTTTGGATCGAGCCCTTGCTCTTCGAGGATGTTGAAGAGAGATTGTCGGTCGATTGAATCGTATGACTTTTTGAAATCTACAAAGGAGCAAATGACTGGGCTGTTCCTAAGTGCTTTATATTTTAGTGTAGTTTTTAAATTGAATATTTGTTCTATACAACTCCGACCGGTGCGGAAGCCAGCTTGGTACTCGCCAATTTTGTGGTCGAGTTGCTCCTGTACTCTTTTGAGAAGACATGCTGAAAGAATTTTGTATGCAACTTGAAGAATGGAGATCCCTCGAGTGTTGTTAACATTCGTTTTATCTCCCTTCTTTTGTAATGGGTGAATGAGGGCGCTTTTCCAGTCTTCAGGTAATTTTTCTGTCTGCCAAATCTCTTTAATGATTTGTGCGAGTTCTTTAAGTGAATTTGGTCAAAGATTTTTCAATAGTTCCGCATTGATACCATTCTCTCCAGGTGCTTTGTTGGTTTTAAGTTTGAGAATATGCCTGTGGATTTCCTCTTGTGATGGTGGTGGGGATTCCGGATAGGTATAGGAGGGGGTTTCCTTCGGGAATCTTGATGGAGGTTCAGGGCAGTTGAGCAGTTGAAAAAAGTATTTTGACAATTCTCGACAATTTTCCTGATTAGTTAGTGCGAGCTTGCCATCCGATTTCCTGAAGCATAAGTTTTGAGGAGTATATCCTCGGATTGTTCCTGCGAAAGTTCTATAAAAGTCTCGGGTATTATAGTTGCGGAAATTATCTTCGATGGACTCCAGTTGCTCCTTCAGGTACTTTCTTTTGGTTTGTCTGATGATTTTTGTCACTTGTTTCCGTATTTCTTGAAAGTGCTGCAAGTTTTCCACTGATTTTTTATTGTTGTATTTAAGAAAAGCTTCTTTGCGTTCCGATAGTGCTTTCTCACATTCTGAATCCCACCAAGGATGTCTCGTATTCTTTTTCAATGGTATTAGTATTTTGGCCTTTTGTGTAATTTTGGTGTGGAATTTTTTCCAGGTATCTGCTTGTTCTTTCTACCATTCTTCTCTCAGGTTAGTTTCCATGATCTTCCTTGTGTCAAATTTCTATAGGTGTGTTTTTTTCTGATGTATTTTCTTTGGGGTAAATTTCATTTTAATTCTTGTTAAATAGTGGTCTGTGTCTATGTTTGCCCCTCTGCGGACTTGAACATCATAGATTTGTTTTTGTAGAGGATAAGAAATGACAATGTGACCAATCTGATATTCACCAAGTTCTGGTATGGGTGATCTCCAGGTCTTTTGTTTCCGTGGATCTTTTCTCAAAGAAGTTGACATGATTTTTAAGTTGCTGTATTGGCATATTTCAATGAGTCTCGTGCCATTCTTGTTTGTGAATCTTTGGGCGGGATATTTACCAATGGTTTTCCGATATTCTTTTTCTTTCCCGAGTTGTGCATTGAAATCACGAAGTAAGATCTTTACATCCTCTTTAGGGATTTTTTCCATGACTTTCTCAAGTTTGTCCCAGAATTTTTCGGTTTCTATTGGTTTCTTTTTGTTGTCTACATTTGTTGGTGAGTGGACATTTATTAGGGTGTACTTTTTGTTGGCACATTGTATTTGCATGGTCATGAGACGGTTGTTTATGGGAGAGACCTCTCTGATTGAACTGGTTATGCTTTTGTGTACCATAAAGGCCATATCCAGTAGTGGGGCACCATTAGCGACTCGTTTTCCTGTTTTACTCTTAAAGATGCGGTAGTTGCCGTAGTCTATTGTGTCTTCATCGGTGAACCGTGTTTCTTGGAGCGCTAGTATCTTGATATTCTGTCGATCTATTTCTGATGTTAGAGTGTGTAGTTTCCCAGGCTGGAGTAGGGTGTTGATGTTTGGGGTACCAATGTACGTAGGGGTATTGTATGGAAGTCTACCAGAGAACTCCGACTTTCTCTGTGTTCGTGATCGCCCGGGTTCCCCAGAATCCGAATACCCGGTTGCCGTCCATCGACGGGTGGATTGGTTACCACCTGGGGTAATTTTGTCATTACTCTCACGAATCATCATGGCTTGTGATTAAGATATTTGTCCAGTGTTCCCACTGGGAAGTTAGAACCTGGGATTGTCAGTTCCTGGAGCAGAGATGGCAGCCGCACCCACTGGGTGAGCAGACGCTGACCAAGCCACCCGCGGATCCCACAACAGACGCGTCTGGGGTTTTGGTTCTCCCCACATCAAGGATAGTTCTTCCACCTTCTTCGCTGTTGGGATTCATAATCCTCATCCACCGTTGAAGCTGTTGACCATCCTGATGGTTCCCTCAGTTGGTCGACCGTCCCGCCGAAGGGGCTGGATACCACAACCTTGGGACGAGTTCGACCGAGGAGTGAGGGTCAGTTTCACAGAGGTCCGTTAGCATCCATATGATATATGGAAGGTCCCAGGGGGCACGACTAGGACGTGGACTTGGCTTACCCCCCAAGCAAAATACATTAATATATCAAATAAAATTAATAGTTTAAAAGTTAAAATTATAAGATAAATCTCAATTTAGAAAAGTGGGGGTCCCACCACATCTCACTAAGTGGGATGGTGGTGTCCAAATTCAAGAGAAAACACCTCGTATATTTACCGGATTCCCCCTTAAAGTGTATTGAACAACTAAATATGAGTTTATTATGTACTAGCATTTCCCGCTGCTTCGCTCGAGCGTAAATTGTTGTGCCTGTTAATGCGTTTGCGTTTTGTGTGTCTTCAAGATGCAGACAATAACCGTTGGTAATGTAGTATGTCTGTAGCCTTTACTGAAAATTAAATTTCACAATTCCGTTATGTTTATTCTTCAATAGAGTGATTTGATTAACGTTTTAAGTGTATTCAACGTATTACATTTTTTTTAAAAAACTGAAGAAATAGATAGTCAAAGCCACTTAGTTAAAGAACAGTATTAAATGAATCCAATGGATTTAATGTATATCTGTGTTGTAGCGTGATCTTTGGTGAGTATCTCGTAAAGGAGTGTTCATCTGAAATACATTGTGATCGGTTGCTCCTGTCTATTTTCGGTACGAACGAGTTATCTTTTTTTTTTTTTTTTTTTTCTACATATGGAAATACTTGTACTGTCTCCAATTCCGCCTCACAAACTAAACAATCAAAATATACATTTTTCGAAAAGAAAACAAGATGGCAACACATCCGATAACCCAAAAAAACTGTGACAAGACATAATTATGGCATAAGAGCGCTAAAAACTTGAAGTGGGAACTCTAAGACGTAGTGTTGAATAGTTAATAAGGATAAAATAAAGAATTTTAAATTGTAGTAGCGAGAATGAGGAAGGTAGTATACAGTGGACCTCCGGTAATCCGACAAACATTATGCAGGGCAGTGTCGGACTATCGAGTTTGTCGGATTATAGAGCAACTGCCTAAGACCGCTATAGTCCGGAATTTTTTACAAAAGAGTACCTTGTAATCCGACAAATTACATATCCAATGATAAGAATCTATATGTTATACTGTATGTACATATGTACTTTGAAGTACAAATCATACTTAATTTATGTAAGTCGAATTTAGTAAATTAAATAACAATTGAGAGCTTACGTTTTATTATAAAATTAAGCATAAATGCACATACATATCTACCAAAATAATCAAGAATTATTAATCAAAATCATGTAGTGAATATATCAAATTATGAAGCTTTGAAATATTCATCAATTTTTTTTTTTGTTTAAGGTTGTAGTAACGCGAGATCAGAGCTTTGTCCCTAAGTCTTCTCAAAAGTAAAAGTTCGTTGTAGGATGTACCATTCTCTTCAGCCCATTGTAAACCTAGCTCAAAAGCGTTAACTGCGTCTTGTTCTGTGACTTGTGGAGCAGTTGCAATCACGTCGTCGTTATCTTCCTGATCGTTTATTGTATAATTAGAAACCTCTTTTATAATATCTTCGTCAGACATTTCATGAAAAACATTTTCTTCTTTATCCATTCCACGTCACCAGATTTCCAAATCTTCCGGACTTATCTGTGTTTCAGTAGCGACTTGTTCTATAACTGATTTGTGGATCGTTGCTAGGAGTGGTGACTATATCTGGCCATAACTTTTTCCAAGACGATTTAATAGTTGATGACGGTAACGCACTCCACGACTGACTAAGAGCAAAAACCAAGTCTTTCATATTAAATTCTTTTAAAGTTTTTTCTATTGGTTGGTCTTTTGATACGGCTCTCAGAAGTAGGTTTTTTTTATAGTCTTGCTTAACAAACTGAATGATGTTCTGGTCCATTGGTTGAATCAGTGCAGTGCAATTTGGCGGAAGAAACATCGCAGTGATGCATTTATCCTCAGTTGTCAGTTCTTCTTCAGACGGATGACAGGGAGCGTTATCAAGAAGCAACAACGCTTTTTGAGGAAAATTATGATCTTTTAACCATTTTCTAACTTCAGGTACGAAGCATTCATCAAACCACTTTTTGAAAAGGTCTTTTGTCATCCATGCACTTTTTTGTCCGTAATAGTGTACAGGTAAATCAATGTTTTTGAATGCCCTTGGTTTATTAGATTTCCCAATGACCACCATCTTAAGCGCGTGTGTACCTGCAGCATTAGCACATGGTAGTATGGTTACACGCTCTTTACTCACTTTTCGTCCAGGTACGGATTTTTCGTTACAAGAAACGAAAGTTTTGTTAGGCATCACACGCCAAAAAAGCCCTGATTCGTCTGCATTGTACACCTGTGACGGGTCAAGATTTAAATCGTTCACCTTTTGCAAAAATCTTAATTTAAAGGGCTCTATGCAGGTGGCATCGTTAGAAAGTTTCTCTCTTGTAATAGTCATTAAACGTATGCCATGACGACTTTTAAAACGTTCTAGCCATCCTTTGCTGGCCACAAAATCATCTTTTTTTGTTATTTCCTTATAAAAAAACTTAGCTTTCATGGCCAACATGGGTCCCGAAATTGGTGCATGCCTATTTCTTTCCTGAAGAAACCACATGTACAAAGCTTCTTCCACTTCTGGATGTTCAGCTTTCTTGAGTGTCTGTCTCTTGCCTGGCCCGCAGTCAGTAGTTGACACGAACTTCTTAATCTTCTCGTGTTTTTTTTTAATGTCATAAATTGTAGATCGGCCTACGCCGTATTCACTTGCTAAACTACTGAAAGTTTCATTGCGATTTAAGCGATCTAAAATATCACATTTTTCTTTAATTGTCAACGTTTTGTGCTTTCGCTTCTGGGTTTGTGACGACATTACTAGGTACTATACCTAATACACAATGAATAAATAGTAAACAATGAACGCACGCTAGGCCGTACCGCTATCACTAGTAGTCAAATTCAAACTAAGTAAAACAATGCATACGCGTCGAGCACAATAGCGGTGGCGCGTACGAGTTGTGACCTGTTCAAACCTGCGTGATCTACATTAGCGAAGATTGTCAAACATAATTCAAAGTCAAGTCGGATTACAGGGGGCGCCGGATTAGACAGGGGCCGGATTATCGGGGGTCCACTGTATTTGAGTTAGGAATTCAGGAGGCTGCTGCAGCGGCCAATATGGCAGCAAGGCCAGCCTAGAGGTCAGTCACCCCGGTCCCGCCCTGTGTTTGGAGCGCAGAGCAGCCCGCCGTGATGTACCACCCCCGGAACACCAAAACGTTTTGGGAACGGATAGTATCTGTGGGAGCCAATGTATTCTCCCGTTTCGCAGAGATGTTGCACCAGGCAGCTGGAAAGTTAGGAAGCCAATGTTGGCAGTACTCCTACCAAAAAGACAGCAGACAACTCAAAGTACGGTTACCCAAAGGGTATTTAAGGCCCACCAGGATATAATAGGTGCCCAGTTTTGTTGAGTTTGGCTGAATGTGATTGATTGTGGTGACTGCCTGCACCGCCTGCCGCCCAGTATGAAGTAAATCCATTTTCTCCATCTCTGTACTCCTGCACACTCTTGCTACGGTGACTAGCAAAGAAACTCGTTACATGAAAAGAAATCGTTAGTATTTGGAATATCTACTTGGAAGATTTTTATGAACTGTTGAAGTGCATTTGATGAAAAGCAAGTGTGACAAGAAAAAATGGTTTAAATGTAGAACTGTTGTTTTTTTTTTTTTAACTGCTTTACGTCTCTCAACAGCGAGGTCTTTAGAGACGGGAAAGGATAGGCGGCAAGGAATGGGAAGGAATTCGGCCATGGCCTTTAGAAGGAAGCATCCCGGCATTTGCCTGGAGTGATTTGGGAAACCATGGAAAACCCAAATCTGGATGCCCGGACGGGGATTCGAACCGCCGTCCTCCAGAATGCGAGGCGAGAACGCTAACCGTAGAACTGTTGTTTTCTGAACGATTTATATCAACTTGATTAATTGCATGACATGTTGCAATTTCTAATACCGATCTTGTGTCCAAGTACTTGAATATAACTGACTTTGGTTCAATAGTGTGGTTCATCATTTATCAACTCAGTATAATACTTGTATCCACCAACTGCTACTTTGCTATTGCTAAAAGAGAATCTTTGAAAAAAACCCAACAAAAACAAAACGAAGTCCGATAGTAAAGAAATTAGTCGAGAAATATTAAAGGTGGGGGGTCGGAAGGTTACAAGGCCTCGAAAGCCGAAAGTAGATGGACCCTTGCATCGAAAATAAGCTATAACCTCGTCAAGCGGATGTGCTGAACGACCTGTGAAAGTAGAAATATTCAAATGACAATGATGAAGAATTTAAATCTACACTCAGCAGTTCACAAGGCTTTGGATGAAAGAACATGCTTTGCACTTAAACTAATGTCTCCTTTGTGCATTCCATTCTCTAAAAGTCTACGTGCAGTCAACAGGAAGACACCATATTACCTGATTTTAACGTGAAAACGTCTATTCGCTCGTTAAGTATGGCCGGATTTGAATCGTTAATAACTATGAGACTAATAATGCGTTAATGACGGTTGAGTCCACAACGGATAGAGCATGTCCGTACGAGTTCGTCGAGCAGCAGTTGTTTCGCCTGTGACGTCATCGAGAGGTACAACGGGACCGGGTTCGAGTCCTAGTCCCTGCATACCAGCTGTCCTGATTAAGGTTTTTATACGGTTCCCGTGATCATCTAGGCGACTACTGGGATGGTAGCCAATCCCCGCCTCATAAACAAAAATACTCTTATCCCACACAGAACGCAAGAAGTTACACGTTTCACAGACAAATACAAGTACAGACTTTCCTCTTGTAGGTCCAACAGACCCGGTTTGAATTCTAGGAGGAAACAAGTCTTTATCCTCCCCCCTCCCTCCCCACCCATGTACAACAGAGAGCCAGTGACACGTTACCCTTATTTGTCCTAATCAAGGGGGGAAAGGAAAAAAAATCTTAAGTGACGTTCTTGGTGAGAATTTAATCTTCGAGTCTATTAGTCATTCACCATTACAAATTGTACTAAAAGTAGAAAACTATTGGCAAGATTCTTTCATTTCGAAGATTTCTTGTAATGGATCTTTAGAGACTGCGTCAAATTTTTGAGAACTGCTGACGGATTTGAACGCGTGTTTCGTCACAATTGTTTTAAAAATGGTGTTGTGATGCTCGAATCTCATAAATCGGTATTGTCGCATATGCACTGAGGGAACAATTGTATTATTTCCCTTTATGATAATAGATACAAAAAAATAATCTCATAATCAGAGAAAAGTCCAGTTCACCTTTACCACCGTCCACTATATTTACACTAAAAATTATGAAACCTCCAGATTTCATATGAATTACTATTTACCCCATTAGCATTCTATGACAGGAAAGAGAGAGAGAGCAATTTTAGTACCGCGGAGGTTTTCTCGACATTTGATTTAGCCTTTGAAAGAAGGGTGACAAAAATCAGTGAAACTAAAATTAATTATTACACTTTTTTAAACTATATACTTTTTTATGTTCTACTTTAAACTTAGTTTAGTTGCGATGGGATTCATGCATCGGTGCCAATTTCCTGAAAGGAATTTTTGTTTAGAGTGTAGCACCTTTCTTCTTTAAACGTAGATACTTACAGTTCTACATGTATAGAGCTACAAAAAATAAACATTTATTGAGTTATTTTTGAGTCTATGTACCAGTAAAATTTTCTCAACGATTAGAATGAAATAGTTTACATTTTATTTTAACCATAAATTTTTTTTATTATTTCTCAATCCACAGAACTTAAGTATTCTCATACCAAACTCAAAAATGAAGCTGCTGACTAAATATAAACTGACAAGTGATTTAATGATTTACATCTTCAGACACTTCATGGGATATTTCATACTATAATTTCGTTCTATGTCCTGACATCTATTAAACAGATACTCATATTTATGTAGCACATGGTTTTCACAAGTAATCTCACTTTTTTCCCAAGTAAAGAGAGAGATATACTCGCCATACATATGAAATTTTAATTTAATAATGTTTAGAAAAAGACTAGGAATTATTATGCAAAATCAGTAAAAACTAAGATATACAACTATCAATTCAATAGACCCGAAACATCAAGATTGAACGAAGCTTAAATTTTCAAACAGAACTAGTGAATCCGTATTTTTGACAGCCGGAGGAAGGTAAAATTTTTGTACTGTAATAAATTTTCAGAGAAAAGATTTCGATTGAATATGATTTAGATTAATGGTTTGCAACAGGAGTTTAAATGCCAAAATACAGTCAAGTAGATAATCCAAGACTGTGAAACTAATTTTAAAAATGCAGAATTGAGATGATTATCTCCAGAGTTAATGTATTTTCAGAACTCAATAGCAGATTCGAAATATCTTGGTGGAAATTTTAAAATCAAGTTGAGAACAAACGCAGTATTTATTTCAAATGAAACAGAAAGCCTGTACGATTGCAAACACTTCCTCACATTGTTCTTCGTCAACACAATAAAATTATGCTTAACATTAGTTAAACGGAAATTAAACTTACATAACTTTTATAAATTTATTTTTTAACTTCGTGCTTCCTAAATTTTTGTTTTATAGTTAGTTGGAGATTTCTAAAATTATCTTCGAATGGAAGCATTTGAATTATATTCTACTATGTCCTTTTTTTTAACTTATCCAAATCAAACTCACTTTATTTAAGAGACATACAATTTTAGAAGGGACTTCTTTATTTTTCTATCTTGTTCCAATGTTGTATCCTTCAAATTAAATTTCGGCTGTTATTTCTAAATTTCAAAATGTATGAAGCTCGCAAACGTTAGTGGTGCCCTGAGAATATTTACGAAATATGTGATAATTTCTTGGGGTAGTAGATACTCACAGGCTTTCTTTGTTAAATAATGGAGCAACATTATCTACACCAGATACTCGATTTGTATCAACAAATTCCCCAGAAAAAGACAACACGGCTCGAATGAACAGTAGTAATACGAAAGCCACACACCTTAGTTCAAATAAGTAATAAAGCATTGCAAGTTTCCTCTTACCTACAATTTTCCGTTAAAATGTGGGCAGTCGGCACTAAATATTTCTTTCGTTTATAAACACTGAGCAATTAATGAGGCACTGAACATTTATCTTGCGCCTGTTTGCAACACTAACCGGATACGACGACTTTTTCAATGCACAGCGACTTAGGAAGTCCGCGACCGAGCGTGGTGGGTGAGTGGTTAACGTTCTTGCTTCGCATTCGGGAAGACGCTGCGCCGGTTCGAATCCCCGTCCGGTCATCCAGATTTGGGTTTTCCATAGTTTCCACAAATCACTCCAGGCGAATGCCGGGATGCTTTCTTCAGAAAGGCCATGGCCGAATTCCTTCCCGTTCCTTGCCCCAATCCCATCCCGCCTCTAACGACCGTAAAGCCCAAACAAACAAACAAAAAGTCCGTAGTGGTACGATTTATTTGCTGATTTTACGATCTTACTTTTATCTAAAACAGGGGTGGGCAACCCAAATGATCTTGCGGGCCACCTTGGAAATGTGTCATAACTCCGCGGGCCGCATATACAATTATATATTGTATATTATATTAGATGTTCCGAGATGCGCGCGATTTATGAGTTCGCATAATATAACATAATTATTCCGCGAACTGATAACTGTAAACTCATAAATAAAACAGGCAATATCTGTCATATATTCGCAAAAATATTATTTTAAAATCAAAGTAATTTTTTTCTCATAATTTCGACAGTTAATTTTGAAATATAAGGATGCAAAAATAATGTATTTTTTAAATACATTGGTTTTCACTACATTGGAAATTATAAACTAAATATAATTTGAAAAAGTATAATGTATCACGCGGAGCGGAAAAATCTTCAAGGCGGCCGCGGGTTGGTCAACCATGCTCTAAACCGAGTACGATGCTTATTTTTTATTAATTTTCATGATTGAAAAAAGCTGCTCACATTTATACATGCTTCAGAATGTGAAAATTATTTTTCGTGCGAAAACTCTCAGCTGTGAATATTTTTCTTCTGAAAGGTATGTGCTGTATCTGAAATTTCTGAATCTCTCGCGGGTCGGATTGAAGCTGGTGGAGGGCCGGATCCGACCCGGGGGCTGCCCATATATGATCTAAAAGGAAAACTCGCAAAAATCGAAAGCAAACTGAATGGAAACTTTTTCTTTCAGACTCTAGCATCGATTGCTCCTCTAAAATTTAAGATAAAAAACTTCTTCACCTATTACAAGAAAGTTCCATTCAGATGGAAGATAAACAAAATAAACTGCTATATGTATTAATAAGACTTTCTGCCTTTAAATGAAGCGGTGGTAAGGCTGTTTAGAGATGTTATTTTTTTCAACAATTCTTTAAAAAATTAATATGTATACAGTATCGATTGAATGTGTAGAAGTTTTTCATAATGTATTGTACTTATTTTATGAGGAAAACTAGAAAGTAATCATTCCATTGTAAATCTGGAATTGACATTTCATACAATTTTCTTCTTCTGCCTGGGACGATGATTAGGAATTATGTGTGACTAAGTGTGTCAGCGACATTATACAGACGGAATTTGAGATTTTTACTATTAATTAGCACATTAATGACCAGCGTAGGATTTTTGTTTATGGCTTCACGTCGACATCAAAGTAAACTATGGGCGGGAAAGGAATGGTGGCAAAGAACTGAACCGAATTCGACCCGGCTGGAGTGATTTGGGGAAACATGGAAAACCCAAATCTGGATTGCCCGACGAGGGATCGAGCCGGCGACTTCCGAAAAGCGAGTCCAGAGCATTACCGTTCATCCACCAAGCGTAGGAGAAAACAAAGTGGTTCTCGGTCTCCTCCTCTATTAAGTTTAGGTTTTACGCAAATATTTTAAATAGTTTGGTGCGTCGTTTGATTCTACCACTCCTCGAAACTCCATGAGGATGACCCACAGGCACACTTCAGCATTGTTAACTTATTGTCCCCACAAGCACATGGGCCTGGCGTGGGTACGAACAGATTTCTTTTTGTGTATAAATGTGCACTCTATTACTGATCAATTGAATCAGTGGTCCTTTTTATAATTTCATAGCTTGTCGTTAACGCATCGAACCATTCAATAAGCAATCGCTAACGTGACATTATAAGTGCAGTTTCTTTGGAATGATTGTTTACACATTTAAAAATTCCAAAATTTAATACAGTGGCCTGTGTATCATAGACGAAATAAATATGTTACTCATAAGCAATTGTTCTTAATTTAATCAAAAATGTATGTGTAACGCTGGCATCTAATATATAAAAATGAATTTTGGTTTATTTATTTGTTGGTTTGTTTGTTTGTTCGTCTTCTATCCGTTCCTATAACATTCATTTGATTACGATTAAATTTTGGTGACTTATTCTGTGCGCACCTGAGAACGTTTTTGAAAAAAAAAAAAAACAGAAACCCCCCCCCCCCCTCTCCCCCTACACATCCCTCAATTTCTTCCAAATATTGGATACACAAATCTACAGATTTTATCCGATATCAATGGAACTTCGCACACATAAACTTTAAAACAAACAGATAAATACTGTCTAGATTTGTTTGCAAAAACCCACCCCTTTCCACATTTACACCTACACTCTAAATTTTTGACAACGTTCATCATACAAATTCATAGTTTTCATCCTATTTTAATAATAATGATTGATAAAATTGCGAAGGAGCACCCGCTCAGGTGGCAATATCGCTACACCCCCTCCCTTTCCCCTTCCTTGCCCTCTACTAATTTTTACTTTAAATTCTTTCAGTGTTTCCGGTAAGTTATTCATCACTTCTCTTGGCAATTTATTCCAATCCCTGACTCCTTTTCCTACGAAAGAAAATTTTCCCACACCCTTATGCCTGAAATCAGGTGCCAGCTTGTGGTCATGGTCAAACTTACCCTTCCAAGCACCTTTCTTAATTTTCCCACCAATATCTTTCCATGCTTCATCACCATTATAGGCTTTGTACACTCCCATGATTCGCTTCACCCTCCTTCTATCCTCCAATGAATCCCACTCCAGCACCTTTATCATATTAGTTACCGTTTGTGTTCTGCGGTAACTTCCAAAGACAAACCTGGCAGCCCTCATCTGCATCCCCTCCAACTACTGTATTTGATACCCAAAATGTGGATCCCAAATTACACCACCATATTCCAGCAGTGGTTTGACCAAAGATTTGTACCAAAATTCCCTTACTTCTCTAGTGTATCCCCTCATTACTATTTCCAACAGGTGAACGATGTTGAAACCTTTCCCTACCACCTGTCCAATTGCCCAGCCCAATTAAGTTTGCTATCAAATGTAATGCCAAGATATTTACATTTCGAGTCTTCAATAAGTAGCTCCTTCCCCACTGTCCATTTCATCAGAAATATCTTGCATATATGCTACTAACTGAGATTCACACGAATATCCTTGTCTAAAGCCATGTTGCCGACTTGAAAATCATTTACTTTCCTCACAAACACCTCTAACATGGTTGCATCATTAATTTACCTACCGCTGATGTCAAACTGATTGGCCTATTGTTTTCAACCCTGTTTGTCACCCCTCCTATATGGACAGGTACTACAGTACTATCGCACTTTTCCAGACTCAATTTAAATAATGTTTCAAGTTAAGGTACAATATCCCATCCTACTATCTTTAAGACATCTGCAGTAATATTATCAACTCCAGCCCCTTTGTTGTTTTTTTTTTTTTTAGATTCCTTAGTTCCTTCATGAAATCTTCATATTTAATTTCAAATTTTCTAATCTGCTCCCCTCCAACTGTGCGATAGGCTCGTTTCCAGATAAAACCCCTGAATTATTGTTCCTAATGGACTCACTGAATCAGTTACTCAATAACTCTGCCTTTTTTAAATCCTCCATTACTTCTTCTCCATCCTTTTCTATAATTGTCTCAATACCCTCTCTTCCCCTCAGATTCCTGATGTAGCTATAGAAATTTCTAGATGCATCAATCAGAGGTCCCCCTGCACCAATAATATTCTTCATAAACTAAGCCTTAGCCAGTTTCTTTGACATTACTAATTTCTTTGTTAGTTGTTTCATGACCTCTGTACTGCCTTGCTGTTTCTTAACTCCGTTATGTTCTCGTCTCACTTTAACCTCCTCACCTCCCTGTTATTGTGATGGTTCTGTACATCTCTTTATTTTCTGTTTTGGAATAAACATTTCTTCACCCTTTCCTTGAACTCTTCCCACTTTGTCTCCACTGAACTTGTGCAATTCTTCCATTTAATAAAATTAACCCTGAAATATCTGCCTTTGTGCCTTTTTATAATTGTATCTATTTCCCTCTTCAATTCTGGCCACTGGTTTACCGGATCCCCTTATATCCACCAGAACTGCATTATGATCACCTACTCCTACGGTTACTTGACACCCGATTAGGTTATTATCCGGCTTTATTAGGAAAATATCCAACATGTTTGTCACCTTGTTTTCTGCTCGACCACCTGTGTGAAGCGTCCTTCCCTTACTAAGGTATTTGAAAATCTCTGTTCCTTAGCGTTATTAATCTTATTTCCTTCCCAGTCGACACCTGGTAGATTCAAATCCCCACCCATGATGATCATTCTATGCTTACTTCTGAACTCTGAATATGAATTTAGTTTCTCCTCATCTTTATCATTCACTTTTCCACTACGGTAAGTAACCAACACCCTGACTTTTACTTTTTTATTTCCGCAGAAGTCTACCCCAAGTAACTCATGGTCTTGATTTCTAAACACCTGTGAGCTGTATTAGTCTTTGCTAACCATTATGAATACCCCTCCCCCAGTTGCTCCTCTGTCTCTGCGGTACACTCTGTATTTTGATGGAACTCTGTATATGCATACTTTAAAACAAATAGAAAAATAATGTCTGCGTTTGGTTTATAAATATTAACGCCTCGTCTCCTTTACCCACCCTTGTTTATGCCATCGTTGTTCATATAAACCTATAGTTTTTATCCGATTAGTCTGGTAGCTCAATGGTTAAGGCGCTACTTCCCGATGTTTCTGCCTACGATCCGCGTGTTCAAATCCTAGTGGAAGCAGGAGTTTTTATAATAAAAAAGAGCAGTCTGTAAGCTCGCTAGTTAACGGGCTAACTTTCGAAAGTTCCCAGGTTTAGATCATGGTGGAAGCTGAAACTTTTAAGCGTCGTATTTGATCACATGAGGTACGCCAGATCTGTGGTTTGGATTCTACGTTGTACTGTAGATCCCACAGGATTCTTTCCTACGTGTGACATAACAGCTTAGTACACCTTCGAGATAATTCAGCTAACCTTCGGGATGTGGACTAAGTTAGAGTTGTAATTTTTTTTAACAAAGAGTAAAATATTATCTACATTTGCAAAAGGAAACCACTCTTCTCACTACCCCAACCCATCACCTTAATTTTTGCCAACGTTGTTCATACAAACCCACAGTTTTTAATTCAACTTTGATAGTACTTACCACAAATATGCTTCAAAACAAAATTGTCTGTAACTGAATAGTTAAAGCGATTGCTTACGGAAGTTTCTGTCTTAGGTCTCGGTTTCAAATCCAGGGGAAAGCAGGAGTTTTTTGGAGTTGCATTTGATCATCTGAGCAACGCGATGACCGGACGTTCCGTGGTTCATATTCCACATTAAACTGTAGGTCCAAGATAAAAGGAACTGACCGTCCTGCCTCTGACACAATGGGTTAGTGCACCTGCTTTGGGGGGATTCAAAAAACCGTCGGGTTGTGTACTAAGTTTCTTTACTTTAAAGTAAGGATAAAAATATTGTCTACTTTTGGTTTACAAAATGTTAATCCTTCTCCTCCTTTACGGCAGCCCTCAATTTTTGCCAACGTTGTTGATACTAACGTATAGTTTTTATCCGGGTTTGATAGTATTTAGCACGCCTATACTTTAAAGACATAGCGGTGTGGTAGCTTAGTTGTTTAGGTTCTTACGTTTGATAGATTATTGCACCAGTCCCAGGTTCAAATTCCGTTGGAAGCAGGAATTTTTAAGAGTTGTAAATGATCAGTGACTTAGTATGTCCCCTTCGGATTGCGGACTAAGTTTTTTCTACTTTAAAACAAAGAAAAAATACTTTCTACATTTGGTTTCCAAAATCCAACTTTTCTTCTCCTTTACTCCCCTTAATTTTCGCAAATGTTCTTCACATCGGCCCATTGTTTGTATCCAGTTTCAACGGAACTTTGCACACGTTTACTTTAAAACAATGAGAATGATATTCGCTACATTTGGTTTACAAAAACCCACCACTCTCCCTTAAGCAAAATTTACACTTGGAACTATTCAGTCTTTTTACAAATATGTCGAAAGTGTATCGGGATGTGCATGATATTTTGAGAGCCCATATCATTTCCTGAGAAACGGCGTTGGACTGATTTCTATTGGACAGTTGCTGACCAAGAAATTCGAACTTGAAATTTAAAAATCTACAGTTTTTATCCGATCCTAAAGGAACTTTGCGCACAGATGTTTTAAAATAAATGAAAAATGATTTTAACATTTAGTTTACAAAACTGCACTCGCTCTTCCCCTTCTCCCCTCTTAATACTAATTTATACAAGCAACTATTCCGTTTTTTGAAAGGAAATATGCCAATGTGAACGCTGATGGAGGATTTTTACTACAATCCGATCGAAAGGAATAAAACATTAGAACTGTCTTACCTAGCAGCCGAGAAACGCTGTAAACAGTATCTTTCTCTTTGTTTTAAAGCAAAAAAAAAAAAAAAATACATAACGTAGTCCACAACCCAAAGTTGGTTAGATCCTACGGAAAGAGGCATACTAAGAAATTGCTCGAATAAAACTCTTAAAAATTCCTACTTCCATCGGAATTTTAACCGAGGACCAGAACAAAAAACGTTTGCAATAAAGAGCTTTTACTACTCAGCTAGCACACTTGTGTGCTAAGTACTATCAAAAGCGGATAAAAAGCATGGGTCTGTTTTTGTAGAATTCGAAAGACCAAAAGTATTGTATATCCCAAAGCACTAGAATAATCTTTTTCAATATTAATTTAATGCATAAAAATTATTGACTTTTGTTTATTTTGAACACGTAAAAATGTCTGTTTTGTATATGCGCACCCACTTAAGTGAGAAAAAGAGGCATTGCATGCCGGACAATTCTTGTATATAATAAAACAGAGTGGTCTGGTAGTACAGTGGTGAAGGTACTTACTTTCCAAAGTTTCAGGATACGTTCATAGGTTGAAATCCCGGTGAAAGCATGAACTTTGATCACATCAGCTTTTCCTGGTCCGTGGTTCGAAGTTCACGTTGTACTATTTTTTTTTTTTATCTGCTTAACGTCTCTCTAACAGTGAGGTCTTTAGAGACGGGAAAGGATGGGGGGCAAGGAATGGGAAGGAATTCGACCATGGCCTTTTGAAGGAAGCATCCCGGCATTTGCCTGGAGTGATTTGGGAAAGCATGGAAAACCCAAATCTGGATGCCAGGACGGGGATTCGTACCGCCGTCCTCCCGAATGCGAGGCCAGAACGCTAGCCGTTACATCACCACGACCGGTCCGTTGTACTCTTATTTATTTATTTATCAATCTTGTTCCATGGATCCCTGCTGAGGGAGTACCTCTGGGATGTGAAACATGTCATTGTTGATACATATACACATAATATGAGTCATATCATAGTAAATATATATATATATATACATATTTTACAAATACAAGAAATAATAATAAACATACATTTTTGCAACTGAGTTTTGCAAACGTCATAATGAGTACAATTAATTATTTTCTTCAAATTCTTGAATGGAGTAGAAGGAGTTGCCAATAAGATAATCTCTAAGTTTTTGTTTAAATACTTCTTTATTATCTGAAAGCTGTTTTATACGATTAGGTAGTTTATTAAACAGATGTATCCCAGAATAATTAACTCCTCTTTGTACTAATGACAGAGATGTTTGTGTTTCATGCAAGTTATTTCTGTTTCTTGTATTGAAACTGTGTACCTGTGAATTAGGTGTAAACAGGTTAAAATTTTCTATGACAAAGCTCATGAGAGAATATATATACTGAGAATACATTGTAAGAATACTGAGTTTCTTAAAGAGTTGTCTGCAAGAAATTCTTGGTTTTACCCTACACAGAAACCTAATAGCTCTTTTCTGTGCTATGAAAACTTTTTTACTTTGTGAAGAGTTTCCCCAAAAAATTTATGCCATATGACATTACTGAATGAAAATATGAGGAGTACACCTGTTTCATTAATTCTAGATCTGCTGTTAGAGAAAGTGTTCGTATTGCGAAGGTGGCACTACTTAATTTTGTCAGTAGTGTAGTGATATGATCATGCCAACAGAGTTTCTGATCTATTTTAATACCAAGAAATTTTATACTCTCTGTTTCTAAGATTGTGTTGTTTTTATAGTTTATACATATATCTGGCTGTGCATAGTTTTTTGTTTTAAACCTAATATAATGTGTTTTTTCAAAATTTAATTTTAATGAATTTGCCTTAAACCAATTTGCTACTACTCTAAGTACTTCATTTACATTAAATTCTATAGTACTGTTTGGTGTTTTACGCACAGTCAGGTTAGTGTCATCTGCAAATAAAACACTCTTAACTTTGTCGGATAAATTTCCAGGAAGGTCATTGATGTATAACAGAAAGAGGATGGGACCTAAGACAGAGCCTTGTGGAATTCCATGTTTTATTTTCTCCCAGTCTGATGAAGCATCTTTACTTATTTTAGAATCAAAAATTGAAACTTTTTGCATTCGGCTTTCAATGTATGATTTAAACCATTTACCTGCGGTCCCAAAAATACCATAGTATTCCATTTTTTTCAAAAGTAATTCATGATTTACACAGTCAAATGCTTTTGCAAGATCACAAAATATTCCTACAGGATTCATTTTATTATTCAGTTCCTCAAATGTGTTATTTAAAAATGAATATATAGCCATTTCTATGGATGATCCTTTTTTGAACCCAAATTGTGAATTAGTGAGAATATTATAGTGTGTAACATGTTTTATTACTCTACTATACATGACTTTTTCAAAAACCTTTGAGAATGTTGAAAGTAATGAAATGGGACGATAGTTGTCTACACATGTTACTTCTCCTTTTTTAAATAATGGTTTTACAACAGCATATTTTAGTCTATCGGGAAAAACACCTTGTATTAAGGATTCATTACAAATGTGAGCAAGTACATGACTGATACAGTCTGAACATCTTTTCAGTAATTTACTTGAAATATTTTCATAGCTGGAAGAATTTTTAGGTTTTAATTGTTTAATGAGTTTATTTATTTCTGAGACTGTTACTGGTGGCAATTTCATCTCCACAAAGCTATCTGGGAAAGCAGTCCTAAGAAGCCTTAGAGCACTATGTGGGGATTACTTTTCTATGCCTAATTTATCTACTACTGACGTAAAATGTTTGTTAAATATTTCACAAACTTCCCCTACTTCGCTATACACATATCCATTTTGTTCTATTTTTATGTCTTTAGAGTGATTTACAGTTTTTCCTGTTTCAGTCTTTATTATATTCCATATTGTTCTCATTTTATTGTCTGAATTTTCAATTTTCGCCGATATGTACCTGTTCTTGGCCTTCCTTATTACATTTCTTAGTATTTTAGAATAAAGTTTATAGTGAACTTTCAGCGCATAGTTATCTGATTCTCTCATTTTTAAATAAAGGTCCCTCTTTGTTTTACTAGAGATTCTAATACCCTTTGTTATCCATCCCATGCCCAGTTCATTGTTTGGAGTGTTGAGAATTTTCCTTTTTTTGAAACTACTTTCAAAAAGTGTTAGAAATATATTCAGAAAGGAATCAAATTTCGCATTAACACCCTGCGCATTATATACTTCTAACCATTTTTCATTGTTTAAGGTATCTATGAAGTGTTTTATATTATTTTCACTAATATTTCTTCTATAAACCCAGCTTTTCTTTATCTGTTTAACAGTGTTCCTGGACTCGATACATAATAGCTGGGCATCATGATCTGAGATACCATTTATTACTGGAAGTATGCTGTAATTACTGCACTGAGAAATATCCATAAAACTTATCAATTGCAGTCCTGCTATTATTTTGTATTCTTGTAGGAAAATTTACAAATGCTGTTAAGTTAAAAGACAACATCAAGGCTTCCATATCTAATATATCATTGCTGTGATTCAGAAAGTCAACATTGAAATCTCCACATAATACTATTTGTTTTCTATTTGTAAAACTTAGTAGCAAAGACTCTAAATGAGATAAAAACAGTCTGAAATTACCTGAGGGGGCCCTGTAAATTGCTATCACTATCAGCTCTTCCTTATCATATTCTAGTTTAGTAACACAACATTCAAAGTGTTGTTCTATACAATACTTACTTACAACTACACTACTGCATTCAATATTATTTTTAACAAAAATGGCAACTCCCCCTTTCTCCATTTTACATCTGCAGAAATGAGAGCTTAATTTATAATTTGGGATGGACAGCAGAGATATTCCTGTATCAGACAAATGATTCTCAGATATACACAAAACGTCTACAGTAAAATTTCTGGAATTTTGAATCTCTTCTAGGGTTAAGGTAATATCATCAGTTTTACTAAATATTCCTCTTATATTTTGGTGGAAAATACTGGTCTGAACACTTTGACGCAATGACTTCGAATTGTTTATTTTATTATTACATACTGGTATATCAGTTGGAATTTTTAATTTCAACAAATTATGATCATCAGAGACATTAATTTCCTTTAGACATCTTAATAAATCTATTTTATTTACCCTAAAAAAGGCCGCGACTTAACACCATTTATCACAGGAATACCTCTTTCACTCACCTGGCATCCTCTGACCTCATCAGCAATAAGAAGCGAAAGCTTCCTCTTACCTCTGACATTCAGATGGTGTCCATGGCGATTATAACTGTCCCTACCAATGCAGGCCACATCAATCAAACCAATGTGTGAATTAGCCGGCTGCCAGAGAACCCTTTCCAAGGATGCATTTGTACGCCTGATGTTATGCCACATCCAGGGTTTATCGTAACACTCAAGCAAACCAACAAATCTCACACTTGTCTGACGTGTGTTCCTGGAAATGTGGGCAATGTCTCCCTCAATTGAATAATTGAGGTCTTTATCAAGGCTATTTCCTGGTCCCCCAACAATTACAACACAATTCTTATCTGAAAAATCTTTGACTAGGTCTTTCACATTTGCTACCACACTTCCAAGATCTGCATTTGGTTTGAAAATACTGCAGACTTCATAATCTGGCCCCAAGTCAGACTGAACCATCTCACTGATTCCCCTCCCGTGACTGCTCCCAAGTAACAGTACCTTCCTCCGTTTACTTTTAGATACACCCTGAAAACTTTTCCCTTTTACTTTGCAAGAACCCAGATCGTTCAGTCCAACCTGACGGTCCTCAGAGTCACCATCTAGATCCTCCAATGGCCGAAACACATTGGATGTCTCCAGCTGGAAACCATCAGACAGACAGCGTCTCCTACCTCTCCTGCCAGAGCTGACTTCCTTCCATTCACTGTTCCGCCTATGCCTAAGAACAGAGTTTTCTGCCTTCAGGGCCTTTAAATCCCTCTCTGCAGATGCCAAATCTGACTGGAGTTTCAGAATCCGCTGCTCCTGATCACTAATTCTGCAGGAGTGACAGTTCCAGGAAATACTGACACAAGAGTCACTGTTAGATACATCGCTGCACCCCCAGTGAAACCAGCGCCCGCAGTCCCGGCATGTCACTCCTTCTTTTACTATCCTTCGCCAGTTTCCACACTTTGTATCCATTGTGATACTTTCAAAACAACTTAAGAATATACAAGCAAAGGAACTTTAAAAACTTTTACTTTTTAATAAACTGCTTGTGTGTCAAATGCCAAAGAAATGCAAAAGTAGCCTTCTACAAAAAATGTTAAAAACCTATGTATATCACTCGAAACTTTTCCTAAAAGTGAATTACAACACCTGTCACCTACAAGATTTACAATAAAACTGCACAAATGCAAACAAAAAAACTTTTTAAACAATTACTATGAAATTTGATACCCTAGAACTCTGAATCACAACTAACCTCAAATGTAAACAAGTAAAAAACTGCGTTTACACTGTACTGATTATGTATTAAATAAAACGGTTCACTATCACTTGAGAACTTGCCAATCTACTTTGAAACAAAACTAATGCTATTAAATCTTACTTACAATGAACTGCTGCTACGCTATAACAATAATATTAATACTAAACGTTAATACCGGATGTAAACAAAGCACGAAACACTGAATTTACAATTTACGGATTTATACTGAATAAAACGTACCACTAACACTCACACTACTAGAAAATGATATTATTCAACGAATTAACTACCTTACGAGACAAAATTTAATTTTTTAACTACAAAAACACAAATTATTAGCACTCGACACGCACTAAAGCGCGCAGCAGACGAATTCCAAATATTACATCGCCCAGAGGAAAGGAAGTGGTCGTCGAGCCTCTTACACAAATCTTAGTACAATTCCTACGGTAGTATTCAACCAGTTTTCGGGCTGTGGACTAATTTTTTTTATAATTTTCTCTTTAAAACAAACAGAAAACTGTCTACATTTGGTTTGCGAAATCCCACCACACTGCTTCCTTACACCACCCTCTTAATTTATAGCAATAATATTTAAACAAGCACATGTTTTTTATTCGATTTTAATGGAGTTCTGCATATGTATACATTGAAACAAACCCTTTTCCTCCTCTACCCATCCTTTAATTTTTTTCCAACGTTTTTTCAAGAAAATCCACACTTTTTATTTGATTTTGATACTACTTAGCACACTATACTTAAAACAGAGAAGTCTGGTAGCCCAGTGGTTTGCTCTTACTTTCAATAGTTTTTTGATCCGATCTGGGATTCAAATTCTGGTGGAAGAAGGAATTTATGAGTTGTATATAATCAATGGGTTAGTATGCCTCTTTCGGCAGTGGCCAACTAACTTCCTGGTGTTTGACTAAAATAGTTTTTTTTTTTTTTTTTTTTTTTTTTTTTTTTTTTTTTTTTTTTTTTTACTTTAAAACTTATTTGGTTTGCAGAAACACGACCGTTCTCTCCTTTTAGCTACCTTAATTTTTGCTAATATTATTTATACAAACCCACGGTTCGTATCCGATTTCGTAGCGTAGTAACTTTGCATGCTTTAAAACAGAGATAAAAATATTGCCTACATTTGATTTACAAAAATTCACCACTCTCCTTAAGTAAAAGTTACATTTAGAACTATTCTGAAGGAACTTTGCGCTGATATTGTTTAAAATAAGTGATAAATGATATTTGTATTTGGTTTACTAAACTGCGCCCGTGTTTCCCTTAACCCCTCTTAAGAATAAATTACTCAAGCAACTTTTCAGTTTTTTTTTCCATCGGTGGAAATCTGCCAAAGTGGATAATGATGGAGAATGTTCATTACAATCCGATTAAAATGAATAAAATATCAGAGCTTTCATATCCACCTGCCAATAATGCTGCGTTGCAGAAGACAAAGTCCAAAAATATTGTACAGCCCAAAGCACTAGAATAAACTTTTCAGTTTTAATTTAATGCGTATAAATCGCTGTCTCATTTATTTTGTACTTCATGTTTCTGTATATGCGTATCCATTTAAGAAAGAAAAAAGAGGCATTGCAACACATGCCGGGTAAAACTAGTAAACAAATAAATATTAAAAAGATAGGGTTTTGACCTCTGTATCTTCGAGAACTACGTTAATGATTTATATAAGAAGTATCCTCGTATGTTAACTAAAGGCAAATGCTATCTCTGTGTGAAGTTTAGTTTTAATGCACAGTCAGACAGAAATTACTAAATTTTACATTTCGTCCTGACTATGTTGCTAATCTGCATAAAAAGTATCCTGTCTATTACCCAGTTACATGACGGGATGTCAAATTTTTGTATAATTTTCTCCTATTATTTCACACAAAAATTGTAGTACATAGAAAATATCCATATTATCGCTTAGGTATTTAGTGGCTTGAAGCAAAATACGTAAACATATCAAATAAATACAATTATTAAAAAATTAAATTGATATGGAAACTCTCACGTGAGGAGAAGGCGGGAGAGAAGTCACAGCACGTCTTACAAAATTTAACCAAGAGGGAGGAGGGAGTCAAAATTTAGGAAAATACTCCTCATATAATTAATGGACGTCTCAGAAACTATTACGGTGTGTAATGTAATTTGATTAAAATTTATTCATTAATTTTTTCGTTTTGCGTCGACGGAGACAAAAATCTCCAAATTTATGGTTTTGGCCTCTGTATCACCTGGAAGTGTGTTCCTGGTATCTCATTAATGTGGATAAAAAGTATACTATATCATCATACTTTGTTAGCATCTGTCCACTAATTTTTTGTGAAATTCGTGATCAGACAGATACAATGCGTTTATAAGTGTTCCAACTCTTTTGGCCCTTGTATCATGGGGAAAAAATGTCACTAATCTGGATAAAATGAATCAATCCTGTTCCATAACCACTGACTTATGCTACCACTGTTTACAATTTGGTTAAAATTCGTTCATTAATTTCTGTATGTTGCTGCGAAAGAGAAACAAAAAGTTCAAAAATTACGGTTTTGAACTGTTTTGGCTGCTGTATCTTCGGGAAGTATGTTACTAATACAGACCGTCAGATGGTGTCTGTAAAGTTATATTGCTTGCTTTCTTAACATCTCTACAGAAGGCTTTATTTTTCTCGCAGGCAATTTGTTTGACGTTTGCTTATAAATTTCTTATACTGTGGTTTTATTTTTAAGTAATTGATTTGATAAATCTGAAGTTAGTACTTCCCATCGTTTAAATGTTGCTTTCAACAATGTCTTCTTTCTCACACATATTTTTAAAGACTATGATTAAATAAGTCTCTGATGAAGTGTGCTGCGACTTTATTGCTATTTCAATTGTGACTGCATTAATTCAAGACCTGCCGCGTCAGATGGCGGAGGCCGTTAGGATGGCAATAACTGCCGTACAACCAGGTAACCAAGAACGTCATGGCTAATTCCATTGAAGACTTAACCATTTGCATATGGAACGCTAATGGCCTCTGGCGCCAGATGGGCGAATTTAAGGAATTTCTTAGGGACGAAGGCATTGATGTGTGCCTCGTAATGAGACTCATCTTAAGCAGGGGATCAAAGCTGCTGCCCCCAACTACTCCTGCTATAGGTGTGACCGCCCAACCGCCGGAGGTGGTACCGCGGTATTCGTTAGAAACGCCATGAAGCACTACCAAATAGTATTACCCCGCATGGAGACCATAGAAGCAACCGGTGTCGCTGTCGAGACCTGTCGGGGGAGACTTGTGTTTGTTGCTGTATACCGACCACCAGGACGCCTACACGAAGGGGACATTTCCGCGCTTCTTAGTCTGCGCGGCAATCTGTTTATTGCTGGTGACCTGAACGCCAAGCATGTCTCCTAGAATTCACGAATCACCAACAATCACGGAAGGAAACTCCTACGAGTGGTCGAGAACCACGATACGTTAGTTTGGGGACCCACCGAACCTACCATCTATGGACGTGGCCTCCCTGATGTTCTTGACATCGCCATAACCAAGGGCCTAAGACACAACATAGCCGTTACCACCAAAACGGTCTTGTCATCCGATCATGTCCCAGTGCTTTATTACATGGCGGCGGACGTATCATCACGCAGGAACAGACTAGCCAGAAAGTTACGTGAAATTAACTGGGAAGTCTTTAAGAACCTCCTCACACAGCGGATCGAATCTGCAGCGCTACCCTCTGCTACTGGCCCCTCTGCCGCCGTTGCTGTACTGGCTGACTGGATAAACGAGGCAGCAGATGCGGCTACCCGGCCGCGCCGTAACCAGCCTCCACGATCTCGACAATTGCCTTTCCACATCCGAGACGCAATAGCAATCAAAAACCAACTAAATAGGGAGTGGCATCACACTAGGGATCCGGCAACAAAGAGAACGGTAAATCGCATGCAGCGGGAGATCAAAGCGTAGGTAGAACAGTACAGAATTTCTGACTGGTCTAATTTCATTTCCACCTTGAATATAGAAGACGGGTCTGCATGGCTAGCCACGAAGACCCGACTCCGCCAGAGGATAAAGATCCCACCTCTGGTTGTTGGGAACAACTATGTCTGCGTCCCAGAAGAAAAGACTGAAGCTCTTGCTGAGACCTTTGGGGCAAACTTTAAACCAGTTGACGTCCCTAGAGATGATGAGACTGAGTCGCTTCCTAGTAGCTGTTCCTTCGGAAGAAGACCTCATAGAGAAAATCACGGTGCAGGAGGTGACATCGGCCCTCGCGAACCTGAAAATCAAGAAAGCCGCCGGACACGACGGGATTGGTGGAGGGATTCTCCGACAAATGCTCCCTACGGCAATCCTATACATCACGGAGTCTTTCAATGAAATTCTCCGTACAGGCGAATACCCGCAAACGTGGAAACATGCCCACATTATACCCATTCCCAAAGTGGGCAAGGACAGGAGGTCACCCAAGTCTTACCGACCGATCAGCCTGCTGCCTACACTTTCCAAATTGTTTGAAAGGATATACCTTAAGAGACTGTGCAGAATCATAGACAACGAGAGGCTGCTGCCGGATGAACAGTTCGGCTTCCGACAAGGGCATTCCACATCTCAGCAGCTCCTTCGTCTTGCTGAAGAAGCCTTTGCCGTTTTTGAACGTCGCGAGTACTTTGGTGCGGTCCTGATGGATGTCAGCCGAGCCTTCGACTCAGTGTGGCACCAAGGACTCTTATATAATTTTCTCACGCAATGAGTACGTCTTTCTCATGTTAAACTACTCAAGAGCTACCTGGAGGGACGAACCTTTCGAGTAGCCATGGACGGGGCCACATCCTCAATCAAGAACATCGCTGCAGGCGTCCCACAAGGCTCGGTCTTAGGCCCGGTGCTATACAGCCTCTACACTGCTGATACACCTACTACAGCACGTGTTAAAAAAGCCCTGTATGCCGATGACACGGCCATGTATGCCAGAAGCCTGAACATCAACAATCTGCGTCGTCGACTACAACAAGCGTGCGACAATATTCAGGAATGGGCAACGAAATGGCGGCTAGCCTTTAAAGCGCCAAAGAGCCAAGCGATTGTATTGACTAGGAAGAAGGTTCCACAAAACCTAACTCCTCTAACCCTCTTCGGCGAAGATATCAACTGGACAAGTACTGCCACCTACCTAGGTGTGAAAATGGACAAGAGAATGACGTGGAAGCCTCACGTCACCAACGTCCGCGCAAAGGCATCTGGGAGAATGAGAATTCTATACCCGATTCTCAACCACTCTTCAGCACTGAGGCCGCAGCTGGGAATCCGCCTCAATGTTGTGCTAGTCAGGCCAATACTGGAGTACGCAGCAGTTGTCTGGGGGAACACTGCTGCCTCCAACCTACAGCAACTGCAAGTTGTACAAAACAGGACCATAAGACAGGCATATCATCCACCTCGCGAGACGAGGACACATGTGCTGCACCAAATAAGTGGACTACCCAAGCTTCGCGAGAGGTTTGAACAGCTGGCAAGACAATTTTACGCCAATAATAAAAAATCTACCAATCCGCTGGTAACCGCTCTAGGTGCGGATCCAATATATGACAACTCTCTCAGGTGGCCAAAGAAACTACTAGACCAATAATTATGCACTAAAATATAAGGACAATGACAAAAGCACCGGATACGACAAATCCAGATAGAGACGAACCGTTTTGATAATGACAACCAATAACATAAACTGGAAGGAGATGCGCTATAGCTCTAAAACTTCCCCTCAACCTGGGACTTAAGTTTTCCCAGTAAGGAATGTCACTGCTGCTGCTGCTTTAATTCAATTTATTGATTCGATGAATCTAAAGTCGGTATTTCCCATCGTTTAAATGTTGCTTTAAACAATGCCTTCTTTCTCACACATATTTTTAAAGACTATGATTAGGTAACTCTCCGCTGAAGTGTGCTGCGACTTTATTGCTATTTCAATTGGTTTCTGTTTTGACAAAACATTCGCGTTTGATGAAAAACCTATGTAACGTTATAATAGAATACTTGAATGCAAGGTGAGCAACGAAACAGATAAATTAGACATGTAGTTCTTCAGACACAATTTCGTAGACCGTAAATTACAAGTATTATACTTGAAGTATGAAAAGAGACAGAAATATTGGAACATTAATTGAAAATTTTCTTTAAAATATATAAAAGATCCTGTACATCCTTACGAACTTTTGCTGTCAAACGTTCATATAAACCGTTTCTTGTTATCCATTTCATCCGTTTAATATTGTATGAATAATGTTAGAATACAATTGCTTACAAAGCTTTTTCTTTTTTTAGAAAAATAATATAAATCAAACACAATTTACTTCTGTTTCAGAAGAGATTAGTCAAAGGAATATTAATGATAATACGTAATAGTAAATGCGTCTTCAGGAGGAAGTTAAACACCTTTTAGTCTCTCCATTTTGGTCATCTCGAGGACTGCATTAAATAACACAATACAGTGATGTTCTTTTCTTGCTATCCAATACATCTTCATACCTTCTCTGTGCTGTTACGTCCTCTCTTCTGTACTTTTCGTTCTCCATCAGATGCTTGAAGCCCTGAGATAATATTCTCAGATATCTTAGCATCCTGTTTATTTGTTTGTTCTACCAATGTCAGTAGAGCATTCTAGTGGATTTTGCAAACAACTGCTACAAGGGAGCGTTCTTGCGAGTTATGCACATCTCTTCCATCTGTAACGATTATACAATGAATTCTTCAAAAACTGTGGAATTAAGTCCATCTATTGAATTTCTCTCAGTACATCTCCCAATTTCGGTAATACTCGACTCCTCCTACATTTTCCTTGTAATCAAATCTGCTGTAACTATATTATTTTCAGCTTCAAATGATGTCATCTTATTTCTTTGAAATTGTGCTAATCTTTGATTTAATTTTTTCCCTTCATTGTGTGCCTGTTGAGTCTTTTTTTAGTTCCATCTCTTGGTAGGTTTTTAGGTATCTTTCTTCCGTTTAGGCAGATAGTTTACTCTATCTTGCTGCATTCGATTTAAATAAACTTTCCAGTTTGTTTTATATTCCTCTAGATTTTTAAAAAAATTTCTCTTGTAAATATTAAGGTCTTGTCTTATGTCTTTATTTTTAATATGGTCCCTCCTTGCGTGTCCTTTAATTTTCCGGAGTGATCTCATTCTTTCTGTTTTTTTCTTTTATGTGTATGAGAATTTAGTACTCACTATCATAAATTTGAAGTAAACCAGGCGTTGCTTTACAAAATTTTATTTAGATTTGTTTTGTTAATTCTTTCTTCATGGCTTCTTCCAAAAAATGACTGAAATTTATTTGATTTTGTTCAGAAAACCTTTATCATTGTTGAAACTAATATTCTTGCGTAAATAATCTAACTGTGATATTCCTACTGGAGAGCCTATTACTAGTACAATATTTGAATTGTCATTAAGTTAGGAATAGCGAGATCTTAAGGCCTTACAATCCTTGTACCGTCTATGTTCGAGCGAGCTATTCGGTTATAGTCTCATTCCTGGTTCTCCAATTTTAATAATTTTCCAAAGTGACTGTGATAATTAATGATGATTATACCTTGTGGTAATTAATACCACTCGTTACCAAAACAGAAAGTGCATTTATTTCACAGTTTATTCTATCACCATATATAGCATGTCTTTACACTCTGTGAATGAGCTAGCTTTTTTAACGCTTCTTTTCGAACTTCCTTCTAGTTTTATTTTCTACTAGTATAAGCCAGTGACTGCGTTTTGGATACGGTCACGGGTCTAGAATAGTTCGATGTTTTAGGGATAGGTTTAGCTGATCTGGCTAAAATACGAAACTGACCAAGAGCCGAAGAAGACAGCGCGGGGCCTGTAGCAAATGCTAACAACAGGCGCTTTGTTGCTTTAGGTATTATAGTTTATGATACAAAATAAAATAGCACATTTACAAAATTACTCTTCATGATTTAATGTGGGCAGATTTAGAGGCAACACTAGCGAAATCAGTATTTCTAAGTAAACAATTTTCCACGTTCATTAAAGTCAGGTCATTTAGGCAATCTTATCCCGTTGTATTCCTTAGCTCATTTTTAATGTGCTTTAATGCAGAAAAACAATTTTATCCGCTGCAGTTGGTGACCATCAAGCTCAAGTAAATGCATAACACTATTTATACATTCGGGAATCGTGATTCTATGAATTTTGCATTAAGAATGTATAATATTGAAGTTCTAAGGTAACATCCACATCTGTTTTCAGCAGCTCGGCGAAATTTATCAGTTCCTTGCCGAGACTGTCCTCCACACAGCCTTGGTAAGCACTGACGATAATTGGTGAACTTTTCATTTCTTCTGCTAGTAAAGACTTTAAGTTCCCAAGCATTATAAATATAGTGATCACTTGATGGTATGCTTCCATGCGTTTAGCTAATGCACGCAGAACATTATCAGTTATGACAATAAACACCTGAATTTCAAAATGTTCCGTTTAGCTGATCTGGCTAAAATGAGCCGAATTAAGGCAGTAGGTGTTTCTATAAATTCATCGAGTATAGCAGAACCGCTGTAATAATTGTACTTTGTATTTCGTTTGCGTCTGCTTGAAATAAATTGGTGATATTCTTCACAGCAAGTTAGCGCTTTGGCTTTTGCTTCGATATCTAAAAATGTGGACCTCATTGCTTTAACCTACTTGTGTAGTGATATCCCGAGTTAAGTCTTGATCAAAAAACTGCAGAGAAGCGTTTGTTATTAGTTCCGTTTTTACTCTTTTTTGCCAAGCTGTACGTTTTTCTATTGGACGATGGGTGGTATACCATTCGTAACCACAGATATTTTGACGTATATGTGCTAGGTATCCCCGAAGGCACTAACTCTTGTTACGTGGTTTATCCGGTACTGAAGTTGACCTGTTTTTCATTCTAAGTGTTCCATCTGCAAAATTTTATTTAAATCTCCTGAATTTTAAGTGATTTAGAAATAATAATAGAAGCATCAAAAACGGGCAGAGACGATCTCATTTAATTCCTAAAGATGTTAGCGTAAATAACGTAAGCAACCTAGCTGTAATAAACACTCACCCAACGCTAAAAGCAAGGAAAACGATATAAAAATCACCCACATTTTTACATTTGAAAGGCTTAACATGAAGCCTGATGTCACTCATGTTTGATATTCAATGTAAATACATGCATACCCAAAAATGACCGATCAACGTGACAGTAGTGACTGAAAAATAGCATTGACGGGAAGGACTTCTTTGAATGGTAAAGTATAATTTTATCCCACGTTTTTTCAGTCGTAATGTTTTACTATATCTTTATAAAAATGAAATGCTACGAATAGTAAACTTAATGAATGTATTCTGTCAGTTCATTTCATTGTAGTTGCTCAGCTATTAAATTGCGCACATAACCTCGAATTTCTAATATCTCTGGTCGCTGTTAATTTGCGAATGAAGGCCGGCGAGTGACGTCACCGCTCTCCAGTCAATAGCTATCGAAGTGAGTGAGCGAGCGAGCTTACGAAATTATACTATAGCCAAGCAGCTTGGTTTGGGTCATTTATCACATTTCTGGGATGAACAAGCGACGCTTTGTGGCTGCACAGTTGCCACCTGGTGGTATCATCAATAAAATGACTGGTGCCGGAGTGGCAGCGTGCGACGTGGCGTGTCGGTGGCAGTGCGGTTGTAAATCACGCGTGGGATTGCAGCAGACAGGCCTCGTGCCGGCGCGTGGCACTGGTAAATACAGCAAGGCTACCTACCAGCTGAGTCGGACTCGTAAATCTAAGATAACCGTAGTCACGGTACAGCTTGACATGTACGGCCGACGTTCCTGTTTTCCATCAACAGCCACATCAAGAACTGCATCTCATTTCTGCGACTTTCCTCACTGAAGTCTCTTCTTTGGTTGCATGAAGCTCGGAATGGAGAATCCTAAATAGTGTATTGAATGGGCTCATTATTATTGCTGTAAGTTTCAATATCAATTTGATTATTGATTTTAATTACGAAATTAATTTTCAGGTGGCAAGGATCCTGATTGCTGGTGATGAAAGACATAAAATGCTTAATTTATTGTTTCCCTGTGGCTTGTACATAGCCGGATACATTTAACGTTACGTTAGACATTATGTGTACCTGCAAGCAAAAGCAATATTCGGCTTTACAATCTGCCTGAAGATAGCAAACATAAACTGAATGTTAAATACTTCATTTATAAAATTAAGAACATATAACATCGTGGACACAAGCCAACAATTGAATGTTACATGAATGGTGGATAAAATCCCTTGGGCGCCGAATTGAATTAGAAGAAGATGAACAATATTAAGGCTCAAACTGAACTTGCAAGGAACTTTAAAGTTCATGAGGTCATTTGGCAGCTAGCTTTAAAATGGAATCGAGCAGAGATCCCGTCTCATGGATCGATTACGGATCCTTCAAAGTCTTTCCAAACCATGAAACAATGATGGGCGATGGAACAAATTACCAAAAATCACCAGCATCAGCAGCGGCGTGCGGCGATGATCTGTAAGTTGTCCCACCAGTGAATGGACTGCATAAATCGACCAGCCTGTGATCGAAGCCAGAGCCCGCCAGTACAGTGCCACCCCGCAGAGTGAAGTCTCTGGACTCGACGACCGCTGACCACACAATGCCCCAGTATGGCCACTTCTCCTTCCCCCCTTCCGAAACTCCTTCTCGAAGTTTCGTTACATGGAAAAGAATCCACGAATTAACATCTGTAGACCCTGTATAATATACGGCATTGGTTGTTTAACTTCTTCTGAAAACCACGTGAGGCTCGAAGTCAGTCTTATTCGCCCTGGCCTCCCGAGCGTCGCTCACCCTTCCGCCCCACAGGAATCCCTACGCGGGGTTCAACGCACTGACCTTGACGGCTAGCGGTTCCTATCCACTCTAAGCGCGCGAACAGTAGCTGGCGTCAGCCCACGCGTTCTGGAGATTTCCACCGGATATACCGTTGTCAGCTTCAAAATCTCTCCTGCTCTTCCAACTAGCAACCTCTTTATTCAGTTATTATTATTAAGGCAGCCTGGGATATCAATTACGTTGAGCAGATAATTAATTTAAAAAATATTCACAATATTAAATTAATCTGAATATAAAAAATAATACGATATTTAAATATTTGTAGTACGCCACAATCCTGCGTGCTACAATAGACATTACCGTTTCAAAAAATTCGTCTAAATTAGTTATTCGTATTCCATACGTAAGCAGTTTGTAATGTGTGTTACAAAACACAAACAGAAAAAAATATACTGTATTTCGTGCGATACAAATGAGAACATCGCGTCTCCTTCTTTTTCCAAGGAAGCTAAGACTGTATTTGTATATAAATTTCTTTTTAATATCTAGGCTTATACACACACATATTTGTGCGCCAGCAGTTCCGTGGCGATCCATACACATAATAAAATGTGTGTGTTAATTGTCTAACGGACGAGATGCATCACAAGCCAATAACAATCGTTACAGATTTGAATGTGGAGAGTATGCGTAACGGTAGCCATTAACACAGATAGATCTCATAACAATTATTCGCAGCGGATAAGACTTGCCGAGTGTCTGACAAGTAAGATGAGCAGAGAATTCTTAACTGATTTCATTGTGGCATATCAGCAATATACTGCACTGTGGAAGGTGAAACCAAAAGAGTACGCAAACGAGTTTTTTTTTTTTTTATGATATATTGTACTGATAGAGGTTTGTGAGAAATATAATATAAAACAAGATAGTGCATTAATAAAAAAAGAAAATACACTATTTGCGGAGAGCTTTTCGCAAGAAATATATTAAAAAATTGAAAATTCAACAAGAAGAATACGAAATCTACAAAACTAATTTACGGTATTTACTACTGTTTACGAAACAATGGACAGTATCATAAGCAATATAGGAAGTCCAAATTATGAAGGGGAAGATGAAGGAAATGCGTAGGAAGATGTATCTGTATATTTATGTAATATTGAAGAAATCGAAGAAAATGCTTCTCAAATAGTAGCAGTATATGATCGCGTTTATAATTTTTCTGCAACCACTTTTGTCATGCTGTCCGTTTCTTTTTTACAGCACTAATATAAGCTGCTGCACAAACGAATACTTTTTTTTGTGTAGTACTTAAAAATCTGTTTCAGTTCAATATTATTACCTCACGAGTAACACTAACCTCACTACACTTGGCTTGCGATGTTTTGGAATTCCCAGTGAGCCACGAGCTAGGAAATCATGACGGACAAATCCGTAGATCACTACCATAAACATAACAATTTTAAAATCCGTAGATCACTACCATAAACATAACAATTTTAGCGCTGCGAGCCAGCTGAACGACAAATGTGTGAAACTGATGTTCCTGTGTATGGGCTTCGACAAGTACAGGCTCGTCGCGAGAATATCCGCGCGCAAATCTTCAGCGAACTTACTGGCACACAAATGTGTGTGTGTGTTTGTGTATGGGCGGTTAATATTTATCTGCATCAAGCACACTCTTGATACTCAACTTATTTGATACCGTCTCTAGTGACACATTGTTTCGTGAATACCCTGTATAATGTTAGGCTGCCATCATACAAAACAATAGTGTCGAAGTGTCCTCTTCACTACTTTTTCCCAGTATTTTGAGGTCGGCTGACTTCGATTAATTTTACTCACCGTTGTCATGTTAAAATTTAGAGCTATAGTTTTACGGCCGCATGCCCTTGCTCACTACAGCTTTTTATGGCTGCTGTCAAGTCGTACTAACAACTTCACTTCGAACGCTCGGAACCGCACGAAAACATGCTTAGTATAACAAGCGATTATAAACAAAACAGTGGTGTGTGTAATTTTTAATGCAAAACGTTCCATTCTACCTCAAGTAAAATTTTAATAGAGAGAAACAAAATAACAAGATATCAATACTATATGAAGGAAATTATACGTAATTCAATGGCGTTAGTGTATCATTACATTTTCAATCAACACCGCCAAAAATCTCTGCTTAAACTACTTAATACAACGCAAAACACGCATTACAACAGTACCACACATCTGATAGCGCTTATATTAGTCCTCAAAGTGCACATGCGGGATTTCGATGAAGTGGTTAAAATGAAGTGGTAGAGAACAATGTGCACACCTCACTAAAGCCACGTTATAACATTCCAAATCACTTTCGCACTTACGCAGTCCAATATCAAAAGCCACACTAATTACCTTTTCAAATGATGATGTTGGTATGTCAATATCATAACCCAGCTTTCGCCAAGCATATTGTAACATAGGCTTATACGTAGGTGCAGCAAATTGATTGTACAGTAAATCACAGACTGAAGTTTCAGTGATGAAATAAGGCTCGTGTATCTTCACTTGTGGTTTGGCACATTGTAGTCTTACAAAATCAGTAATCCTTCTGATATAGAGCTTATATTGCCGAAAGAAGTTAATATCAAGGGGTTGGCATTTTTTAAATTGTTTTCGGTGGCAATATCTTGAGCATAACATCTTTGTTTGGAAAATTTACCTCTAAAAGGGTATGATCTGTATGACCTAACCAGGAATCACACAGCAATAGGCTCTTTTCATGGCTCTTTAATGGCGCTAGCAGACAAGTGCGGAGTTCTGTGTGGAAACGACACACATCACTGTTTTGTTTATGATCGCTTGTTATTCCAAACATGTCATCGTACAGTTTCGAGCGTTCGAGGTCAAAGGTGTCCCTTTAAGTAGTAATGGAGGAAGTGAATTGTTGCATCTGTCTGTGAAACGTGTATGTTCAGCGTGTGATAAGTGTATTTTTTGTTTGTGAAATGTGTAATTTATGAGGCGGGGATCGGGAACCATCCCAGCATTCTCCTTGATGGGTGAGGAAAACATCCTGTACGTGGGTACCTGGTCTCGTGCCCAGTCCGTTATAACTCCCCGAACCAGTGGGTGGAGATTCTGCGCACTGGACACGGTGGTAGGTGACAGCAAATATAACTTAAATACACTAAAACCTACACGTACAAACACCAAATGTAGTTAACTTGACACTCTCGTAACGTACATCAAATACAGTATATTTTGTAGTATTTTTTTGCATTGTTACAAAAACGCTCACCATTATTTCGATTGTATTTCAGCAAAATTTGACACTATCCTAATGATATGTACTAATTTAGGCAAAAAACTACATGTACGAAACCCAATAGTAATAAACTGCACATGAATTGTAAACGAGAAACCGCGTTTAGGATGGGGTCACGTGTCTAAAATACCTGTGATTCTCGTTTGGAAGATAGGTTGGTAGGTAAATTTCTACTTTTTCTAATGATTTGCCCAGGATTTGAACTTTTTAACTACCGTAGCATATGTCAACATGACAGAGGAAATACTTTCTTTCTATTTTAGAAGGAATGCTACAACTTCCACTAGATGCGTGGTATTAACACAACCTCACTCTTGACTCGCACACTTAACACTTTTTGTTTTTGGCAATAATCAAGTAGGACGTTTTCATGGGCCAAACAAGTATGTTTAGAATCAACACGTTACCTAATCTGGCTGAAATAATAACTTTATCTGTATTTGACCATCTGAAAAATTTGAAGAATTTCTATTCAGTTTTAAGGAGCTTAGAAATATTTAAGTTAAAATTGGTTGGGGGTTGGGGGGAGTAGGTGGGAAAAGGAAAGCAGAAAAATGGGTGTGTATGGAAATTGCCACCTGAACAAGCGCTTCAGATTAAATTAGATACTTGATCTGACTCATGTACGAACGTTACCTCTATTTGACCACAAGGGATCGCTCTGAAAAATGTGAACAATTTCTGTGGAGTCTGAAGGTACTTTAAGGAGTATTCGTAGAAATATTATAGACTGACACAGACGATCTCGTTGTTTAGTGAATAGACTAAGGACATTTTTTGAAGAACTAATTGTCGTGTTTCTCCAGGTGAATGTTTCGGCCATCGTGCTTATACAGCACGAAGGCTGAACGTCAGGTTATAGTAAGTCGATATGGCTCCAACTGAATAACCAAGAGAATGCAGACAATGACAGCGGAAATCTATGCAATCATTTTCTATGCTTCTACGTGAAATCCTGAGGGCTATTTTTTTTTCTTTCTTTCAGCAACATCTGACTCTATTCTAGAAACGTCTGTGTGTTCTTGTGTGTAATAGTCTGGTCGGTAGTCTTAAAAATGGATGGAATTCTAACATGGTATATGCGTGTGTACAGCTAACACACGGTGCATGCGCAATTACCTGTCGCCCCCGTGTCACGTGACGCACTATAGTGCAGCAGCGAGTTCTCACTTCAAGCCAGGCGCTCAAAAAAAGTTCTCGTTTTTATAAGCTTGGCTGTACCAGTTGACGGTGTTTAATTGGAACGTTAAACGACCCATTGATTGCAGGTTATGTTGGTAAGCAGTTGATTTATCCTATCACCAAATACTTCCCCTGAAACCAAGTGTGACGGGCGAGTGGTGACGCTTTGGCCAAGCATTCAGGAGGGCGCGGGTTCACAGTTGCTGAACGTGATACATGTTTTCACCCCCAAAAGTTTGTGGACAGTTGCGGTTCCCCGAAACAATCCTAGTGCAGCACCAACGATTGTTACTGGAGCGTCTCAATCGCCCAAATTAACATAGCCTTGCTTTTACGAACTGTTTCAACGTCATGATTTTGCTCCAAGGTAATTAAGTCACTGGACTTTTCTGAAATCCTGCTACACACACAAGGTGACAATACACCAACTTAGTGGTCAAAGAAAGTCACTTTAGACATACCGAGCGTCATGGGTGAGTGGTTAACGATCTGGCCTCGCATTCAGTAGGACGCCGGTTCGAATTCCCGTCCCTGCATCCACATTTGGGTTTTACATGGTTTCCCCAAATCACTCCAGGCGAATCCCGTGATGTTTCTTTCAAATAGGCCATGGCCGAATTCACTCCCGTTCCTTGTCTCCAGTCACATCTCGCCTCTAATGACCTCGACGTCAATGAGGCGTAAAGCCACAAAAAAACTTTAAACATGCCTAAAGAAGACATTGTAGAGTTTGAAGAAGATTTATATATCCAAGAAATACATAGAATCATATATATTATTTCTAAGAGATGTTGTTTTTATGAAGAGCCATCTTTCTCCCTTCATACTTGAACAAAATCGATAAATGAGGTTTTTTTTAAAGATTAAATTCTCCACTTTGGTAACAAGATTAATTAGGAAAAGCATTGTTCGAAATTAAAATAGGAAAATTATGAACGATCAAGGTCACGGGTATGCGATAGTTCAGAATCAAGCTACTAGGCTTCGCTGGCGTCGATAATGACTGATAGAATCACTACTAGATAGCAGCACCACATATCGCAGAGATATTGATAAACTCTTTAAAATCAACCCCGCCAAAACTCAAGCAATTATGCTCACCAGAAGATTGGGACCTCGTCAGCGAATTCAACCTGACCTTCAGCTTCAGTTAAATGGGAAAAGCATACCATGGGCCAGAACAGCCCGCTATCTCAGTGTGACACTCGACAGTAGACTGACGTGGCGTGCACACGTTGAAGATGTTAGGAAAAGAGCTAGTGCCAGACTACAAGCCCTGTATCCAATTTTGAACAGGGACAGCAATCTCGCAGCATCTATGGGTGTGCGTCTTTACTGCTCATTGGTCAGACCGATACTCGAGTACGCCTGTCCGGTGCGGGGATACGCGGCCGCGACACATCATCGCCGCCTGCAAACAATACAAAACAGAGCTCTGAAGAGAGCCTTACATCTTGACACAAGGTTTCCTACCTCTGCCCTCCATGAAGCTGCAAATTTACCAATGTTGAAAGATCGGTTCCGCGAGCTTGCGAAAAAGTTCTACAAACAATGTTATATATCTAAACATCCATTGGTTAACGAGCTTGGCAATTATCCGATGGATGTTGGACCACATAACCGACCACTGAAGATTTTTCAACAATAATAAAAAAAACGCCTATATGAAGACATACCATACGAGAAGACATGCAACATCTACCACAAATAGGAGGAAATGTCAACCAGCAAAACCTCCATCATACCATGCCTGTTACAATAAGGCAGTGAAGGCGTGTGCTGTGCTGATAAACTCTGTGTGATTTCTAGAGTAAAGCGCTTTTCGGATAGTTTGAATTCTGTTAAGGAAACATTCCAGTATTTCTAAAGATCCTGTCTTCTCACATGGACAATTAAACGTAGCCTTTTCTGGAGTAAGTCGCTTTTCGTATATTTTTGAGTTAGTTCAGGAAACATTTTATCAAAAGCTTACTGATTTCCATTTCAAATATTGAGCACAAAGAGGTTTTATAATGTAAATATAAGATTGTAGTCTATCCCCGATAATTTTTTTTTTTTTTTAAATGGCATTTGGCAACGCATACCATACAGCCAGCTCTATGTAATTATTATTGCTTTCAGTGTATAAGTCGTCATCCAGTATATATATTGTATTTTTCCAATGTATGGACGCCACAGGACGGACAGGACATTCACACAGACACACAACACTTAAACATCCATGCCCGCGGCCGGATTCGAACCGCACTCTAGCCCCTACGCTACCGAGGCCGGCTTCCCGTTAATATTCAACATGTATGTAGAAGAAGCAATAAAGGAAATAAAAGAAAAGTTTTCATGTGGCATAAGTGTTCAGGGAGAAATAATCAGTATGCCACGATTTGGTTATGACATTGTCTTGTTAGCAGAACAGGCTGAGGATATTGAGAAGTTACTGAATGGCATGAACAAAATACTTAAGGAAGAGTTTGGACTGAATATAAATCAAAACAAGACAAAAGTGATGAAATGTAGCAGAAATTATACCAATACTAGTAGATAAAGTATAAAAATAGGATCGGATGTAATAGGAGAAATAAGTGAATTCTGCTACTTTGGAAGCAAAATTACAACCGATGGTCGAAGCAAGAATGATGTTAAAAGCAGAATAGCAGTACACACACACACACACACACACACACACACAAAGTTCGTGAAAAAGATAAATCTTTTAAATATTGATCTAGGAAATAGAAAGAACTTTTTAAAACTCTATGTGTGGAACACAGCATTTTATGGTAGCGAAACATAGATTTCAGGAATACCAGAAATAAAAAAATTGAAGCATTTGAAATGTGGTGCTACAGAAGAATGCTGAAAATTAAGTGGACAGACAAAGTAAGAAATGAAATGATGGCTGAGGAAAGAGGTTTGTGGAAGAAGCTTACAGAAAGAAGAGACAGGCTGGTAGGTCAAATTTTGAGACATGCTGGATTGGTTAATTTGTAAGTGGAGGGAACAGGCGAAGGTAAGAACTTTAAAGGAAGACAGAGATTAAAATATATGAAGCAGATAATTGAGGACATGGGTAGTAAGGGATATGTAGACATGAAGAGGTTAACACAAGATAGGAAGGAATGGAGGATTTAATCAAACCAGTCGAAAGACTGATGAGAGCAAACAAAAAAAACCAAAAAAAAAACCGGTAATTTAAATTTTTAATGTATTTTTTTTCTAATATCATATGAATGATAAATGTAAATTACATTTTCTATTGTGTTGTGAATCAGAAAGCGAGTGGCTGAAGACCTTGAGGATAGACGACATTGTATGGAAAATGTTGCAGCGAAGAATAAAGAAAGCCAAGGAGGTTACAAAACAAGTAGATCCACAAGGGCAGCCTTGCTACCTCGTAAACAATACAGCGATAACGTCTCGCAGTGGATGGCAGTACGGGCATTAACAGTACTGCTTCCTTCGGGACGGTTTAACACAGACCATCAATCACATGTGAGACAGTGTAGGGAATAGCATATCGACCTCCAGATGCTTAGGAGTCTGGCCTCTGTTGTCCATTTCATTGTGAAACAATTATACTGATCAGCCAGAACATTATGACCATCTACCGGTATGTCCGCCTTTGGCACTGATAACAGTAGGTACGCGTCTTGGCATGGAAGCAATGATGTCTTGGCAGGTCGCTGGAGGGAGTTAGCACGACATCTGCACACTCAAGTCATCTAATTCCCGTAAATTCCAGGGAGAGGGATTGAGTTCTGACGCCACGTTCAATCACATTCCAGATGTGTTCGATCGGGTTCAGATCTGGCGAGTCGGGGGGCCAGCACATCAATTGCAAATCACCACTGAGTTCCTCGAACCACTCCATCACACTCTTGGCCTTGTGACATGGCGCATTATCTTGTTCAAAAATGCCACTGCCATTGGGAAACATGGTCGTCATGAAAGGGTGTACGTGATTTTCAACCACTGTACGATAGTTATTGGCCGTCATGGTGTCTTGCACGAGCTTCACTGGACCCATGGATGCTCAGAGGATAATTGAGCCGCCGCCAGCTTGTCTCCGTCCCGCAGTACAGGCGTCAAGGAGCCGTTCTCCTGGAAAAAGATGGATTCGCACCTTCCCATCGGCGTTGAAGAAGGTATCGGGATTCATCAGACCATGCAACACTCTGCCACTGCGCCAACGTCCAGTGACGATAGTCACGTGCCCATTTCAGTCGTAGTTGCCGGTGTCGTGGTGTTAACTTTGGCACATGCATGGGTCGTCGGCTGCGGTAGCTCATCGTTAGGAGTGTTCGGTGCACTGTGTATTCAGATACACTTGTACTCGGCCCAGCATGAAAATCTGATGTTAATTTCCGTCAGAGTTCGCCGCCTGTTCTGTTTTATCAGTCTGCTCCGCCTACGACGTCCGACATCTATAAAGAGGGGTGGCCGCCCAACCGCTCGACGTTTGGATGTGGTATCACCTTGGTTATGCCACTTGTTGAAGATACTCACCATAGCACTCCTCGAACACCCGACGAGTCGTGCAGTTTCCGAAATGCTCGTGCCAAGCCTCCGGACCATCACAATCTGCCCTCGTTCAAACTAAGATAAATCGCGCGCCTTCCTCATTCGAAACAAGGATAGCACTGTCACTGATCTACATGCACCGTGCGTGTGTCTGACTAGCAGTCATTCCTCGTCAGGTGACGCTGCTATCGCTTGGACGGGTTTATATCGATGGCAGGTAGGTAGTCATAATGTTTTGGCTGGTCAGTGTATATTAACGATAATATATGTTTCAGAAATGGTAAAGACTTTAAAAAGCAATATATCTTTTTGCATTAATATATACGTTATAAGGCTAGCTGATTGACTGTAAAAGCAGGAATCATATTTTATAAGAAAAAATTTCAGCAGCTACCAAGGCGAATGGCGGTACCCTCTCTAATCTAAACCTTATAAACTACACCTTATACAAACAAAAAATACATTTATCACACGCAGAACACAGTTATACGTTTCACAGGTGAATTGCAACATTAATATCGAGTACAGATATCCTGGCAGTCGGTATAAAAATCTAGGCGCCAGCAAAGGTATACGGCCGTAAAACGAAAGCTCCAAAATTAACCATGCCAACGATGAGGTAAAATTCATCAAAAGCAACCGACCCCAAAATGCTGTGAAAAGGCGGTGAAGAAGAAGAAGGGAGAAAGAGTTGCTTTATTTTCTGTAATAAACAAATGTCCTCATGATATGCATAACAGTGGTTTAAAATCGATCCAAAGTATTTGAGAAAGTATCGCTAAAAGTTGTTATTTAAAATTAAAAAGACTGGTATAATTATCAATTACTATTTATTGATAAAATAAAAATAGTGACATGACGAAATGATCATGGATCAGACAAAGAACTATTCATAAGCAATGAATAGTATTAAATCGAATAGTCTTAAAATATATGTGTAAATTAATACATAGATATGACTACTGTTTTGTATAAATAATAGTACTATGATTTAGTTTTGTCATTATTGTTTTATTTTTTGGCACGCAAAAAAGTATCAAATCAGTGTGTTATATAGCAGTAAATTGTTAAGAAATAAATACAAAAGAAATTTTAAGGACTAGCATAAGCCCGTGAACGTTTATATATATATGCGTATCGTTACGGGTCTAGAATAGTTCCAGTTCTTAGGGTCAAATATTAAGACAAGTTGACCTGATCTGGCCAAATTGAACTTAACCTGTCTTTAACCCTTGGGGTCAAGAAGAAATTAGAAGTATTAATAGACGGAGGTGTTAACCACGGACAGGGACGATCGCGCTATCGTGTAATTGTTTTAAAAGTCGTAGATTCGAACTTGCTGAAATACAGACCCTTAAAGTTCACTCTGCAAAATTTGAAGAATTCCTGGTTGCGTCGATACCATCAAGTTGTTGTTGTTGTTGTTGTTGTTGTTGTTGTTGTTGTTTTTTTTTTAAAATTGATACTGGGCATTCATAATGTAATCTTTGCTCATAGTATCTGTAACGGCCAGAGAACTTAATACAGATTCCAGATTATTAAACAGTTGAGAAACTCGAAGAAATGAATTGCCAGAACACTCGATTCGGTAGCATATTTTGTCTGATGTATATTTTAAACAATCTAACAACTCAAGTACAGCGATCATTAGCAAAGACCATTAACGAAAGTGGTCGGTAAAATATGCAAAAAGTAAATGAATCGTAATGTATAAACTTTGGTCAAGCAACAATATTAGCCAAAATTTTAATTAAATTGTAATTTAGCCTAGGCCGGAATGACAATTGGCATCCGTAGTTCAGCAGAGACCATGGGTAATTTAAGTTTTTTATTTTTTTTTATGTTGCTTTCATTAGCAACATGTTACTGAAAGGCAGTTCCACGTTTTTTCAGCCGTAAAGTTTATCTATATTTTTTTACCTATGAAATGTTACGAAAAGCTAACATAATGAATGTATTAAGGTAATTAATTTGGTAGCAGTTACTTAGCTATTAAATTGTGGACATAACCTCGAATTTATTCTAATGATATATCTGGTGGCTGTTAATTTGCGAGCGAAGGCTGACACGTGACACCGTTCTCCAGACAATAGCTATCGAGGTGACTAAGAGAGCTTGGGAAATTATATAGCAGATTAGAAATTAAAATTGTTATAAGAACCAAGTAACAAATGTGCTATAATAATTTTTTAAAAAATGTATGGTTCAGAAGACGTAAACAATTAACACCAGAATGCTTTTGACTGTTGCAATCATTTTAGAAACAAAGACTTAAACGTAATTTATTCGTTCTAATATTTAAAATCCATATCGTAAACATTTCCATCATCTACAAGTCTTCCTTGTCGTTTGTTATAAAACAAAATTACATATGTCAGTCGATCACACATATCTTTTCCATTTTTGAGTCCTGAATAGCATTCTGAATTTGATTCGATACTTTGCGATGTTAGCACAGCACCTACAATGTTTTTAATCGAAAACATATTTCTAGTCTTAGTTTTCGTTAGGTTATACTTTCTGAAACCTCTCACACAGCCCGCATTTAAGTGAGGAATAAAATATAATCGATTACAGACCTACTGTGTTATATCCTGACAATACTACCAGGTCTCCTTTCAATCGAATAGTGCGAGAATTAAAAAAATACAAAATTAAATAAATTATGTAAATTGTTATACAGATATTTTAATTGAATATAATATAATATTAATGCACCTTACTGTCCAGTTGGTTTATAATTTGTGGTGACATTCATACTCATTAGATAAATATCAAGGGAAAATTTTATAAACATTTTAGAAGCGCTGAAAATAAATATTTAAAATTAAAGAACAACTGACTAATACAAGTCCAGAAAAAGTTAACTGAACCAGTAACGTCAATCAAACAAGACCACTCTCACCGCGTTCAGAAAAATGAGTAAAAAGCAAATATAAAAAGTACTGGCTTCTCAAAATTTAGAATGAAAGCAGAGCGTATGAGTACAATGTCTAGATGCACATATTTCTTCAGTTGTTGACGTTTTGATAGAATTTTATCAGCCGTTTCTAGATCATATTTAAAAACCATATTAGTTTATATTACCTGCTTCCATAAAGGTAAATACAATTATATTGATTGAAAGCGAATGCCATAATAGTTACAAAGAGCCCACAAGCGGAATAAAAACCGAGCGTGGTCAGTGAACGGCTAACGTTCTGGCCTCACATTCTGGAGGACGCGGGTTCGAATCCCCCTCCGGGCATCCAGATTTGGGTTTTCCATGGTTTCCACAAATCACTCCAGGCGAATGGCGGGATGCTTCCTTCGAAAAGGCCATAGCCGAATTCCTTGTCCCCAGTCCCATCCAGCGTCTAAGATTTTGAAAGGATTAAAATTACTGAAATTGGATGAGGTAATATAATCTAACTTAATTGAACAGCTATCTAATCTATCTGAATTAGCAATATGACGCTTATATTTTTTTTTTTTGCGAGCGTAGGGAGAAAATAAAAGTTCTGTTTCGGCATACAAAATTCCTATAAAAAATATTTAGCAGCTTGTTTTTTTAAAAAATTCTAATGTTTGTAGTTTATACCAATTAGGGTATTTACAAATATAACCTCATAAGACTTCATTTTTAGTAATACGGAAGTTAAAAACGTAGAAATTCTTCCGTTCCATATACATTCCCTGTGTTTCTTGGCCCAACCAATATGGCGACCTCCCCACCCCACCGCTATCCTCTCGGCTTCACTTCGTTGAATGGGGAAGGACCCTTACGTGTTCGCTTGTCTTTTCTTTGCTCCATTGTGTAAGTGTCAAATTAAATTTCGTCACGAAACTGAGTTTAGCTAGAACCAGGCTCTACAGAGCAGGTCATTATACGTAACACGTTAAATTTGAAGCGGTTTAAGTCCAGGAAGCAGGTAAGCCGTGTTAAGTGAGGCACCTTATCCTCGAGTCTGCGCACTCTCGAAATGAGCAAGCCCCGTGGCTACACCTGTTGCTTCAGGCGCCGCGTGCTCCGTGAAGGGCTACCAACCATGAAGAAACAAAACAATTCACTAATTCTTGCACATAAGCATTCTTGGGGATTTCGTACATAGACTGATGATGAAGGAAACAATTTTAATACCTTTTCCATAAGAAATGAGACTACAAAAGAAGATTTTTAATACTTTTTTTACTGTAGTAAGTTATTTTTTGTGACAATCATGGTAATTTAGCACTCTTGATTGTATTTCATGTGAATGTTATCTTCATTTAATGTAGTTTCGTATGTCCAATAAAATAAATGATTTAGTCTATTTGTAAAAAGAGTAATAGTTTCTTTTTAAAATAAATGAATAAACTGTGGTATTCGCAATGGTCAAATACCAATACACATACTTAAAAAAGTGCTCGCTGTTCCAATACATCTTTGCTAAGGTGCCTACCTTGAAAACTGTTAGATCACTATTTGACTCTGGTTTCGGCTGGTATTTTTGTGAGTTGGCTTGCTTGTTTCTTCGATCGTAAAGTGGATTCAGATTCAACGCTGTGCAGTATGTGCTGAAGGAAATGAACTGGTAGTTAGCATGGCCTTAGGAAAGCTATAATCTTCTTTTCCACAAATTATTCACAAAAATTCTTTCATATATTTCACTGTGATCAGCATAGCACATTTATCAGCCCTTTAGCTATGATCCTTCAATGCGTACAATTCATAATTACACACAAAATAATCGTACTGAGGTAATTTATTTAACGATGTGCGCCATAAATTTGGAAATGAATTTATCCATTTGCACTAGAAATTTGTTTTTTAAAATAAAATAAAAATGTGATTGAATTGTTTATAATCAAATGCCAAGATCAAAGTTAGTGTTTTTAGCATAACGTCCTGATGTTTTATTCAATTTACTTTCTTAAAATTCTACCGTTTTTCACTTTTGAAATTGTGTGAACCATTTTGACTCTTTTGGGATTGATATCTATCTATGACTGACTATATTACTGTTCCATGTGTATGTTCTCTTATGATTCAACAGTTTCTGAATGGTGAACAAAACTTCAGTATAGTTTTAATTAATAATATTCCCTTACCTATTTATCTGCATGTTATTCATGGGTAGCCTTCTAAGCTCATTCCGAACTAAGAAATCAATCCATAGTTTCCTAATTCCAGTAACAGTATGCACTGTTATTTTATTACTCTAACGCAATTATGATTTCATAATATAGTAAAACAACAATACTAAAGGTTAGCCACTGTGTAAGTGAACCACACAGACACTTAAATGATAACTACCAACGTTAATTACATTATAAGGCTCACCACCGCAGAACATACAATAAATCACAATAAATAATTTTACATCTCCTTTCTTTTTTCATTGGAAGCGTGATTTATGTGATTACAATGAAATTTATTCCATAGATTGGGGACATGTCATTATACAAACTATTAGAGTTAGAGAACTATGAAAGAACTTTTACCTTGAGAATTCAGTATGGTGTGTAGCCGCCACTTCCATCAATCTAAGAGAGCCTGGACATGTGCAGTTGGGAACACACTGCCACGCGGTGTGTAGGCGCGTCCATAAAGCATCGAAACTGTTTGCAGGAGGACCAGAACGAACAAATCGCCAACCAACCATACTCGAGGCCTGTTCGATGGACTTCATGACAAAAGAAGGTGCAGGCCAGAGAAGCAGTGGTACCTGCCGTTCTTGCACATTGTTCGCCACATGTGTGCAGGCATTGTCCTGCTGACATATGTCCGTGTAGAGTTGTCTGCAGAAGCTGCAGTGCCTCGGACTCTAAAACCTGTCTCATGTAGCCCTCAATATGCTGGTGGAGGAATGGCATGGTATAGCCAATGCCGCTCCAAACTATCACGCTTAGCGTTTGTCCACTATGCCGCTCAACCATGCAGTCTGCCCGATTGCGTTCACCAAAGTAGCGTCTAACACGTACGAGGCCATCACTGTAGGACTATTTGAACTGAAACTCACATCAAACTCCACTCAATACGGCAGCAATGGCGTTAACGTGGCCATTACAGACAGTTATTGATGATTGTCGATTCAATGGAAACAGATGCAATGGCGTTCGTGCCACCAGCCCAGCCCTCAGCAGATTGCGTCGAACCGTAGATGCATTTACACACTCGTTGCAGTGCTCCAACGTCGAGCCAACACTGTGGACGCGGACAGATTGATTGCCATTCCTCGCTGTAGTCGCATTGTGTGGTCCAGTACTCACTGTTTCGTTCATTAGTTACACTCACGCATCACTGTTGTAACAGCGAGCCCTTTGCGAGCTGCCGTGTCAGGATACGACAAACCCATTCGCGAAGACCAATCATCTGCCACGCTGCAACTCATTCACAAGCTGATATTGCGTCCTTTGACGTCAACAAAGCATACTGGCCCTTGCTTGCACTTTTTTTGTCAGCTCTGCATCGACTAAGCGTGATATTAATCTGTCGGCCCCACAAAGAGGAAGCTGCTAGTCCTACGTGCACGCCATCTTAGTCACATATTATGGTTCCGCTGTTCTACCCATCCTCAGATTTTGCAATGATTCAGAACATTCGTTTTGGGTGTTGCAATTTTCACTAACTGTGGTGTACTATTCATATTTCAAGATACAATTTGTGTTATGTAGAACCATCGATAAACTTTCACTAAGAGTTTAAAGTTGTAGCGAAAGATTCAGTAAATATAATTCTTGTTTGCAATGTACTAAATAGATTATTATATACGCTAGTATTAAAAATATCTATGTATACATGGAAAATGAAGTGTATGTGTGACTAACTTTGTAAACTCAAAAATACATGGATTCATAGCAAACATGAATGTAACAGTTTCTTTTAAACTTCGTATAGTAATTGCGCAAATTTTCCTAAGATAATGATTTGCTGAATGTGTGGAATTTGAACTTGCACAAAATTTACTTACTTCCTGTAGCCAAGTGAGCCCTTATGGACATTATTCTTGATAAAAAATGTAAGCCAGCTATATGTTCTTTCAATAGGTGCAGATAAAGTAATGTTTAACGTCGTAACTATGTTACACAAACCAACATATTGATATAATTACCAGCATCTGTTTTCTGTTAATACACCTGAATATTATATACGATTTTGTATTAATTCAGTTACCTATGATTTCTCCGAAGTAAAATTTAGCTAACGAATTAGCTTGTCTTTTTTCTTTTTTCTTTTTTTTTTTTTTACAAACTTGGAAATATCTTTTGTTATATTTTATACCGACAACCCTTTAAAATTATATTTCTATTATTATTTTTTTCGATACTGTTAATGACGAATGAGTCATCATTGTGGTACTATGTAATGATTACAGTTGAGGATGGCAAATTGGATGCGTCTTATGTTAAGTCAATAACCTCATCGGGTTGGCATGTGTTACCGATGTACTTTACCTTCTGTTTTATAAATACGAGATTTTAAACAGAAGACTAATAAATCTATAGTTTTTAAGGCATTCGTGATTTTGCTTAAAAAAACTAATTATCCATGCCATCTAACACTGATTAGAGATTTATTTTTATACCATCTTCGCCCAGCATGCGTTGCAATGCTATTTTTCTTTCTAAGTGGATAAACATATGTAAAGCACTCACATTTACATATACACATTAAATGAGAGACAATCAATTTTTGTGCATAAGCCAAATTTGAAAAAGTTTATTCTAGTGCTTTGGGATTGACAATATTTTTAGTCTTTCCGTCTTCTGCTCGGAGGTTGGGTATGAATGTTTTGATGTTTTATCCCTTCTGTTCGGAATCGTGTAAACATTCTGCATCACCATCCACTTTAGCCGATTTCCCTACAAATTTCGAGATATTTTGGAAAAAAGTGCTGAATCGTAATGGGGGAGAGTGGATGGGTTTTTGTAAACTTCATGTAGACAGTATTTTTATCTATGTTTTAAAATATATATATTCAAAGTTCCATACAAATCAGATAAAAAATGGATCTTTTCATAAAGAATATTTGCAAAAATTAAATATGGTAAATGAGTTGAGGAACTGGGCTTTTGCAAAACAAATGTAGGCAGTACGCTTTCGCTTGTTTTAAAATATAACTGTTGCAAAGTTCATTCAAAATCGTATATAAACTGTAGCTTTGTATAAGGAACATTGAAAAAATTAAGGCGGTTGAAAGAGGGAGAGGGGCTGTGTTTCTGAAAACCAATTGTACACCAAATTTTTCTGTTTTCTTTTTTAAAGTATACGTGTGCATGGTTCTATCCAAATCGGATTAAAATTTGTGGATTTGTATAAAAATTAAGGGGTGCAAAGAGGGTTGTTTTGGATTTTTTTAAACAAAAACTTTCTTCGTGCCTCCCACCACATTTTACCAAAATTTCAAGTCAATCGATGGACTACTTCTCGTGTTTTACGAGAAAAAACATGCGGAGGCTGAATTTTCATAGTTACAGATTCATTGCTTAGAGCTTTCTAACTATAAAATTAACTTTTTTTGCCTGTTATCTACCGTTAAATTAATTTTTAGGAATCAACTACTTTACTTAATAATGCAACAATTTGTACCAATTTGGGTTTTCATTAGAGTCAAGTTTTGTACTTCTTTCTTAATTCCTTACATATAAGAATGGTTCATTTAGAACATTTCTATCGACAAGTTAAAATTACATTTGGTATTAACACTAGCCTCCAAACCCGTCAGAAATGTTCTGGCAATTCATTTCTTTGCGATTGCCTAAATAAATAAAATTGTTGTTATGTATTGCTCATAACCTTATTTTGAAATCCTGTGCATATTACGTTTGTAGTTTGTACAGCGATACATTTGGAACCTCTACTGAATTAATGATGTCAGAATTAGAGAACCAATGAAATTAAAAATAAATTAGGAATCCCAAAACCTTAGCTAAAAAGCGTGATATTGTTTTATTCTTGGTCCAGGTCTCATTCAACACGATTAATACGTAACTACTGCCGTCACTAAGAAATAATAACTTCAGTAATTCGGAGTTTATGAAAGCAGCTTAAATTGCTTATAAAACTAAATGCATTGTGAATTATTCTGTGAAAAACTGTGTCAGTTATCATTGTGTTCGTGTCTGAACTTCGATATAACCATAACTTCTGCTAATATTGCTGTTCAAAATTCATAGATTCTATTACCTTCACTGTATTGCCATCTAAATTTGACCCACTGCGAATATTTACATGTGTCCGATATAGCGGCATCAGTAATAAAAGCAACTAATAATTAATATATTAAATGAAAGCAGTACATACTTTTATTTCAGTGTTTCGGCAAATCATTTCTTCTAGAATATTATAACAGTGACTTAAAATATCTACATCGAATATAAATATTTAGTTAGCCCGTCAAAAATGATTTGTTGAACGCAGTATTTTAGCAATTCGTTTCTTCGCTAAGTATTATTTTCATCATATACCGCTCGCTCATAACCTTGAAAATGATGTAATGTAGATATTTATTAGCTAACTGTAACATCCGTATAGCTGTACAGAGAATATTAAAAAATCTACAATGAACGAATTTTAATTAAGAAAAAGCAACTAATAATTAATATGTCGATTTTTACGAAATATATACTTTTCTTTTAGTGTGCTGGCAGCTAATTTGGTCGTGGATGCTTAGTAAAATAGAACTGTTATTAAATAACAGACATAACCTGGAACAGCTCTGGTCGTTGTTGGTTGCGCAGCGACGGCGGGAAGCGTGAAGTCGGAGTGTGACAGAATCGCTACACCGTGACCAAGATTCGCGTTTTATAGGTATAGATGTATGTAATAGACATTTATGATGATCTACCTAATGGACATTGTTTGCTACAATGTACATATAATAGCAGACTAAGCCTTATAACTAGTGTCCGACCGAAACGGATTTTCAGCCGAAACCGAATCTTCGTCCTCGGTCTCAGTTTCGACCGAAACAGAAACTTATTCAGCCATATTAAAATTTCTATTGTATACTGAAATTAATTGTATTTTTACTAGTGTTAAATGAAATTAAAATGATTAATGAACTATGTAACAAAAATACAAAATAATTATTTATTTATGTTATATTAACAATTTAACACGAATAAAAATAATAAACATGTTAAAGACATACTCTTGTAAATAAACTTTGTTAAAAACCAACACATTGATATAAAGTACAAGTCTTTATAAATTGAGTATTTTAATTGTGTTCACAATATTTTCATGATTGGCTGTGTAATGTGAAGTACGCCAGAACGCTTCCGTGTTTCGGATTCCACGTTAAACTGCAGGTCACCAGTGTCCTGTAGGATTGCTGGATTAGATTAAGGCAGCTTCTACAGGGGCGAAGGCGCAGCCAAAAGAAACCCTTTCACCAGTCATTACGACCACACGGAATTATTAATATACCAAGCTGATAACTCTGACGATATACGTATATTTGTTCAGCGGCACTAAACAGTTGCTCGCTTGGAACACTAGTAGGCGGAGCAGAAAGATACCTTACGACCACATTTCTTAGGGTTGGATATGGACTGCTGTTCAAATAACAATATATGTCGGCATTAACAGATGAGATTGAAATCTTTCTTTCAAAACAGTCTTTTTATATTCAGATCCACTTGCCTCCATCTGATTAGGAGTATTATAGTGTGTATCCCAAAGACACTCCTTTTCTTTCTGTGTGTTGGATGGTGGCAAGATCAGTTCTGTTGAAACTGAGTGAACATTTCTTCCGCCACCGGACAGTACTCCGTCAAAAAAGATATTATTTCTGTCACTGTAACATCCACTTATTCGGAACTGAGATATTTCGATTTAATTCTTTGGTCCAGTATTGTCGCAGCGATCAAAGAAGGATGTCTTTTTCTAAAAGAAAATTTGATGTTCAAAGACTCATACAGTTTGTCATCATCTCATCTTCGCTTTCGGATCGAACTTGCAGTTGGCGGGTTAATAGTGATATCAAAGGTACGCGTCATCAAATTATAAATCAAGTATATCAAAACGTCTTTGAGGTTCTTTATAACATTCAATTCACTAGAGAAAAAAGTATCAATCTTACCATATTCAACGCTGTACAATTTGACTACATTCTTTTGCTCTAAAAGCCTTTGTAACATCAATTATGTGCTGCCCCTCCTCACATCGACAACTTGCACCAAAGAATGTTCTGGCATTCCGCATTCTTTTTGACATTCTCTCAATTTTTCAACTGCTTGCTCGTTATGGTTGAAATATTACAGATGTTAATACAGTTATTCAGTAACTATAAGTATCTGAATGTGTTGCTGTGAAGTTGTTACAAGATATCAGTGGTAGCATTCACCCCTTCGCTTTTTGACATTTAAGTCTTTATTTTCGATTTTTTATTCTTAATTTTCTCATTTGTTTGTGGCATCAGTGATGTTCTAAAATATTTGTTCAGATTTCATGCCATATTTGTGAACTACGTGGGGATAACTGAAATTGACTCGGCGCAATGCTTCGCCTTCCACCAAAGCATAAGGCAGCACGTCCACAATGATTACGTCCATTATTGCCTCGTCAATCCTTTCTGCAATTTCATGATCATAAGCCCGTTGAACAAATTTAGATTTAGGGGTCAAACTCGAGATCGTTGACTGAACAAGATTCGGCTTGTCAGTACTCAACGCTTCTAGTGACTTCTATGAACCCATTCGCTTTAATTTAGCTTCATTTAAATAACTTTTCATTTCGTCTATTGCTGACTGTTGTCCTAATACCTACAATGAAAAACTATGATAAATATTGCTTTACTCCAATACTAGGTTTGTTTTTTGAGTTCGTTGCTTACCAATGGATATGATGTATTTCAAATTTTGCAAACATCTTCAGATTACCCGGTAGGTTTTTTTTTTTTTTTTTGGAAAACTACTAAATCTCATTTTTTTGTGATTTTTTGCCCGAAAGAAAATATTGTAAGATAAATCATATCTCACAGATCAAATACAAAAACTCTGTAATAAAGCAGACATTTGGCCTTCATTCTAAATTAGGAACATTAATTCAAGTAAATATGATTTCCAACTAGAAAAAATTACACGTACTACACGTCCGAATTTACTAGGCACCTCGCGCAGTACGCGGGAAAGAAGCCGAGGTGACAATTCGCACGAGCTATACGCGCTATTTCACTGTAAAAATCAAATAACTTAAGGTCACACAGCAGGTAGTTTGTCTGAGTGGTTAAAATTAAAGTACGGATACAAAGTGTAATCCAACAATAGTTACCTAAAAATGTAGGTAAGTAATATGTGAATCAAACATAACCTCTTTTTACTTTTATATAATAATCATCATAAATAAATCCTAGTTAAAAGTTTCGGCACGGCCGAAGTTTCGGCACGGCCGAAGTTTCGGCCTGTTTTTGGCCGAAACCGAAACTGGCCGAAACTAGATTTTTTGGCCTAAACTGGCCGAAACCGAATCTTCGGTCGGACACTACTTATAACTGAGACACTGATTATCACATGGACGTGAATCTTTGTATCTGCCACTCTTTACTAATTCCTCAAATCTGATTAAACACAGACGTATGTGAGACTATTTAAACTTTTTATTTAGTGATCACGTTCAAACTGGCAACTCCAAACACCTGCACAAAGGCCGTACTGAACCTTTGATCTGAATGTAGGATATCGCTCGCTTGACGTGTGTTAAGTGAGCAGCAATAAGCCTCAAAATATGCTGAGTGTGAGTCTAAGTGATCAGTATACTTTAAATAACAGCTGAAGAGATGATACAAATTCATCGAGACGATAAGATAAAAAATGAGGCTGTACGGAAGAAGATTTCATGTACCAGTAGTGCTGTTTTTGGAAAGAATTTTAGAATTTATGAGAATTCTGCGTTCACAAAGGATACCGACATTATTAAGATCAATTCATAAAATATCTGAATTGCAATCATAATTTATTTGTGATAAAATAATTGTTTAAAAAACATAAAAACCGCCTTAAAAAAAAACCACTACAAATTTTAAAATAACTTTATAACTTGCTTTGGAAAAAGTAAATATAAATAGACAACATTTTACATTACTTTCATTGAAATTTTGACATTAATTAGTTACTTTTGGAGTCGGTGCCAGCTGTCACATCGTGAAGGTCGAATTACTGAACTTCTTTTGGCGGTATAGGCGAAACGGGGAGTACGAACAAAAATTCCCAATATTTTACAGCATGTCGTGAGGCAGATAGTGTTATTGTGAGAGACAACTTAGGGAAACAAATGAACAGTATTTTAATCTGTTGCTTGACCTTATTGGTCATCCAGGCATATCTCTGGCGCTACAGTGTCAGTTGGTAAGTTGCATCATGCAGTAAACGATTTACAGAGTATAATATCGGCGTAACATCTGTATGTTTCAGTTTTGTTGAAACATGTTTCTAGCATTAGTTGTAGGTAAGCAGTAACATAATTTTTTTATGTATTATTGTTATTCCTTATTGTTTTTATCTTTTTGTTTCTCATGCTTTCGCTGGCACCGACTCCAAAAATAACTAATTAATGTCAAAATTTCAATGAAAGTAATCTAAAATGTTGTCTATTTAGATTTACTTTTTCCTAAGCAAAGTATAAAGTTATTTTAAAACTTTTAGTACTTTTTTTCTGTTTTTTTTTTTTTTAAGCATGGCAATCTGATACTACTGTGGGTATCTATAAAGAACATTGGAAGTTAGGAGGGGGGGGGGGTTAAAAGGGAAGAGGGGTTGGGCTTCAGCAACCTAATTTAAACACAATTGTTCTGTATGTTTTAAAGTATACGTGTGCAAATTTCCATCAGAATCGGATAGAAACTGTAGATTAAAGGATGGAAAGGAAGGAACGGAGTTTGGACTCTCGAAACCAAATGTAGACAGTATATTTCTGTTTGTTTTGCAGTATACATCTGCATACTTCCTTCAAAATCAGAAAGAAATGGTAGCTTTGTATAAAGAACATTGACAGTAATTAATGGGGTAGAAAGGGGGATAGGGTTTGCATTTTTGTGAAAGTTATGTGGACAGTATTTTTCTTTTTCTATTTGTTTTAAAGTATATGCATGCGAAATTCCACCGAATCGAATCAAAATGTGGGTTTCGTACAAATATTAAGGGAAGGGGAGCTAGAGTAGTTTTTTAATTTTTTGGTCAGAGATCTTATCTATAAAAAAAATTACATATATATGTGCCAACTTTAATAAAGATCGGTCAAATGGTGTCGACTGTAGCTTTCTAAAAAGAAATTGACAAAAATCAATGGGGTGGAAAAGGGGAGAGGGGTTCATTTTTTGCAAACCAAGAGTTGGCATCATTTTTCTCTTTGCACTATAGTAAAAATTTGCTAAGTTCTGTCTAAACCGGATAAAAACTGTGGTTGTGTATAAAAATTATGCTTTAATGGGGAGAGGGGCTGGTTTTTAGATCTTTTGATTAGACACCTTCTTCGTGCAAAAAATATATATAAGCACCAACTTTCAAGGTAATCGGTCAAACGATTGCTACTGTAGCTTTTTATAAAGAACTTTGACAAAAACTTTGGAAGACCAAATATTGACAGGATTTTTCTCTTTGTTGAAAGTATACATGGGCAAAGTTCAGTAAAAATCAGATAAGACATGTAGGTTTCTATAAAATTAAGGGGTGTAAATGGGAGAGGGGTGGTTTTTTATTTTGATATTTTTGGTCAGAATCCTTCTCCATGAAAAACAACATGTAATTGCCAACTATAATGGAGATCAGTTATATGGTGTCGACAGTAGCTTTGAACAAAGAAAATTTGCAAAAATTAAGGGGGTGGATAGGGGGAGAGGGGTTCAGTTTTTTTAAACCAAAAGTTGACAGTATTTTTCTCTATATTTTTGGCTATATATGTCCAAAGTTTCATCGAGATCGAATAAAAAATGTGGATTTGTATAAAAATTAGGGGGCGGAGGGGGGTAGAAGGGGTGGTTTTTCAATGAAATTCATATGGGACCACTTTGGAGGTATACCCTATCCACTAAAAAAAATTAATTTAAATAAAAATTGGTGAAGATATCGCTGGTCATACATACAAAAAAAAAAAAAAAAAAAAAAAAAAAAAAAAAAAAAATAAATACAGACGAATTGAGAACCTCCTCCTTTTTATGAAGTCGGTTAAAAACAGTATAATACTAATCTTATATATAAAAATGGATGTTGGTATATATATCCAAGATTAATAGATGTCCACACTGTTTGATCGATCACTATTAAAGTTAGCACATATTTGTATTTTTTCATGGAGAAGGTTCCCGACCAAAAAAACCACTTCCTCTCCCCCTTTACACCATTTAAATTTTATACAAATCCACATATTTTATCCAATTTCGATTGATCTTGCACACGTATACTTTAAAACAAATAGAAAAATACTGTCAACTCAACACCTCTCCCCCTTTACACCCTCTTTATTTTTGCCAATATCTTGGTGTACAGAAACCAAACCCATCCCCCACCTTTCGACCCCTATAATTTTTGTCATGTTCTTTATACGAAGCTACAGTTTCTAACCGAATTTAAAGGAGCTTTGCACACATATATTTTAAAACATAGAGAAATACTGTCTAAATTTCGATGATAAAACCCCAACCCATTTCTTCCTCCACCCCTTTTTAATTTCCAGAATTTATAGAAATCCACTGTTTTAAATCCAGTAAAATTAGTTCAGCAATTTTTAAGTTACATCAAAGTACCGATATTTATAAAGTAACTGTGTCCTAATGTCTCAACATGTACGTCAGATTTTCACTTGGACCCCAAGCTTTCAAGTTGTGAAAACCCATTAAAAATCTGTATTTTCTGCTGGAAGCTGGAACAGGTATAGATTTATGTATATGGTATGTATTAATGTGCGTATGGTAAATGTTTAGATTATCGAACAGCAACTTTAACAGATGTTATGATTAATATAAAATGCAGCCGGGACCAAAATGTAAACTGATATTCCGTATCACAGCATCCAATTTACCCCGTTCTGGAAATTGTTCGGGTATGTCAGTGTTTTGATTACTTCTAGGAATGGTTGGTGTCAAATTATGAATTTTGACATACATGATTGAGATCTGAAATAAAACAATAGTGTACTAGTAAATGAATCCCATTTGGAGCAAGGATTTGTAAGGAACGTTAGTCTTTAAAAGAAGTTAATATGCAAATGAAATTTATTAAGAGAATGTTCACAAACTGCCTGCGAGAGAAATTAAGCCTAAAGTGAAGCTGCTCGCAGAACAACTGATATTTTTACGCACATTGCCTCTTGTATGTTCGCGTACCATATAACAAAAACTGACAGATTTTAACGAAGCTGATAGCTTTGTCAGTGGTTAGGATATAAGATATTGCGGGGCCCAAAAGAGTCGCTGGCGTGTTCTCAATAATGGAATGCCTCAGGGTTCGGTGCTGGCGCCTGTGCTTTTTAATTTGTATATTGTGGACTTACCTGAACTAAATTGCAGGAAATTTCAGTATGCTGATGACCTGGCAATTACTTTCCAGGATAGAAACTTCCAGATTTGTGAAGATAGACAGTCTTAGAGTCTTAAACAGCTCTATGCATTCTTCTCTAAGTGAAGACTGAAACCAAATCTGACAAAGACAGAGTCTTGTTGCTTCCATCTTTCAAACCAGCTCGCCTACGTCTAAGACCAACCTTCGGACCCCTTGGAAGAGTATAACACAAAGACCACCCCAAATATCTGGGGGTTACCTTGGATCGAGCTCTCACTTTTCATCAGGATTTATCTAACACTGCAGAGAAAGTGAAGACCCGTGTGAACCTTGGTAAGAAACTGGCTGGTACGTCATGGGGTGCAAGCGCTCAAGTTCTTCGAGGAGAAGTCCTTGGTTTGGCATTCTCCCCAGCAGAATACTGTTGCTCTACACGGCTTGGTAGTGCTCATACTGCCAAAGTTGACACCCAGCTTAACGCTGCTATGAGAACAGTGAGTGGTGTCAGTAGGTCTACCACAGTATCCTGGCTGCCTGTACTTTCCAACATTCCTCCACCACATTTGAGGAGAAAATCAATATTGCTTAGAGAATAGGAAGGAGTGGAGGAAAACAACATGATTCCTCTGCATGGTGACCTTCTTCACCTGCCTCCCACTCGTTTAAAATCGAGGAGACCTGCCTACATGGAAGCAGCCAGTCTCAGGTATAACAACTTTAATTTGTATGAAGATATGAAGAGTGGAGTGGGAAGCCAACAGTCCACACAATTGTGGGCTTATAAAAGATCCGACAACCTGTGTTCCAGGGTTTAACTTGCCTTGTCTGTGGTGTCGATTGAACAGATTTCACACAGGTCACATTGCATACATGGGGTCTCCGTGAAAATGCGTTGTGTGATTGTGGTGGTATACAAACTGATGACCACATTGTGATGGACTGTCCAACAAAAAGATTATCTGGAGGCCTTCTCACACTGCATCCAGCTGGACCAGCTGCCAGAAGATGGCTTGAATCTATAGATGTAGTTATTTGATTGTACATGTCTTTTGTTGTTCTTGGCATACGTAATAATAATAAACAGGTTGATACTAGGGATGTAACGGATATCCGCATCCGCAAGTGCGGAACTTTCGCATGAAATCCTACATCCGCATCCGCAATTTTTAATGCGGATGTATTGCGGATGTTTTGTTTACATTGCAATATATATTATTCTTTTTTCTTTATTCAAGATTATGCCCATCGTCGCTTAGCTAAAAAAAAAGTGATTTTCTGACGATCTTGCAACAAAAGTAACAATAAACTAAACGGCGTTATTACCTAAGTGACCAATTTACAAGTTTGAACTTATATGTGAAGTAAAGGTCGGGCCACAATAGACCGCGCCGAGCCAGCACTGTCATCGACCGACACTTTTCTTATCGTGGTCGCTCACTCGATTGAAGTGAGTTCATAAGACACCGCACCGTGTGTCGACCGTCATTGGTTTGGTTTAATATGTGACGGTGTGGGTCAGTGTCGGGATGGTCGATATGGAAGAGTTCAGAAAGCGTTACTGATTGCTTTAGAAAACTGTCCTTTTTTTTCAGCGTCACTTTAGGTTCATCATATGTTCGTAAAATGTAGGTAAAGCCCTTGTGTGTTCGCATTAACAAATCAAAGCTTTGCCAGACGTGAAGGTCGATTTTAAGGCCTGTAAAAATTGCATCTGAGACCTGGATTTTTGAACCACGAACCTGCCATACCCGAATCATACGTCGCAATCATATGAATTTAGAAGTACTGAAATATATGTATTCAATCATATAAAACTACATTTGTGTTTTGGGATAGGAAAAATAAATTATATAGAAAAAAAGTCGATTTTACTATGTTTAAATATTTATTTGTTATTACATCCAGATTTGTCTCTTGACTCAAATAGATACGGCATACGATTGGGGTAACTGAAAGTCCCTTGTTTAAATCCCTGTCTCAGCTGTAATTTTCATGCGTCTTAAAATTGACATTCACTTTTGGCAAAGCTTTGATTTGTTAATGCTGAGATGCTTGGACGCTCCGTGATTTGAATTTCGCGTTAATCTGTAGGTCTCCTTTTAAAAAAGTTACAACGATAGGAGTTCTGTGCGGCTCATAAAAAACTCTGTGACTGGAATTTTTAGATCACATGAAATTATTATTATTTTACAGAATCTTTGCAGTCTGTTTTCAATTAAAATGTATAATAATCTTATTACTTTCTGTTAAAAAAATATAGAGCGAATCGAAAGGAACCTGTAACGGCTATCGCTGACCATCAAGAGTTCTTTTACCGAAAGTCGAATCTCTTAGTTCCTGCAAGTTGTACTGTGAATGCGCCACTAGATTGGTAAGAAGGTGGGTGGCGATCACGAAACTGAGCGTGGCGAGTAGGCGGTAACGGCCTGGCCTCGCATTCGGGAGGACGCCGGTTCGAATCCCCGTCCGGAATCCATATTTCGGGTTTCCATGACTACCCCACATCACTCCAGGCGAATGCCTCTTTTAAAAGACTATGGCCGAATTCCTTCCCGTTCCTAGCCCCTATCTTTACACGCCTCTAAGCGAGCGCGGAGATGCGCGGTGACGTGTCCTTGTGCTTGACGCTTGATTTAGTTTAGGTGCGAACTCCGCAAAGTTCATATGACAAAGACTGATTTTTAGACACGTGATTAGTTTTGTAAATAATTTAATTCACTTTTGAAATCATCGAATACTTTTTTTTGTTGAAACAAATAAATCAATGTGGCAGTATTATATGGCAATAGAATTTACTTATGAAAAAAAAAAAGATTGATTTAAATTTATTTTTGATAAAATATTAAAATCTATAAATTATAAATTTATTTTCAACATCCGCATCCGCTACCGCAAAACATCCGCGGATGTCAAGCACTGAACATCCGCATCCGCACCGCATCCGCACCGCATCCGCAAAGATGACATCCGCAACAACCCTAGTTGATACTAACTTCTCAATGATACAGAAGCCAAAAAAGTACAAAACTATAAATTGAAATGTTTCTCTCTGTTTTTCTGCAACACACAAAAATTAATTAAATGATTTTAACGAAACTGCACATAGTGTTAGACTACGTCATTGATGGGATAGATTTTATCCACATTAGTAACACACCTACAGATGGTACAAAGGCCGAAACAATAAATTTTAATATATTTGTCATCGCAAAATACAAAAATGTAACTAAACTACACACAGTGATAACTTATGTAACCGGCCAACATACAGGTTACTTTTTTATCCAGATTAGTAACATAGTTAAATCATAACCGTAAGTTTAGTAATTTTTGTCTGTCTGTGCCCGCATTTCTCAAAAATTAATGAGCACATTTAAATAAAACTTCTCATAGTGATAACACACGTCATCAATTAATATATATGATACTTTCTTTTATATCAGTAACGCAATTCTCGATGATTCAGAAGCCCAAAATAATAATTATTTTTTAAAAAGTTTTATTGCACGTCTCACAGAAAAACTAGTGATATGATTTCATTGTAACGGCTTGTAGTCGTTGCTTATCGATAAGATATTTCGTGCATGATACAGAGGCCAAAGTGTTAAAATTCGTTAAATGTTTATGCACGGATCGAGAAATAACCAATCATTTCAACGAAACTGTGCGTAGTGATAGCTTATGTCACTTTAGTGATAGATTACTTTATGTTTCGTTGTGACAACGACATGCTGTAAAATAATGAAAAAGGCCGCTGATTCAATTGTTTAGTAATAGAATCTGCACATTTATATGCACAAAAATAAAGTTATCTTTTCGTACACACGCCAGGTTCGCATGCTTGCGGGGAAGATATGTTAACAATGTTGAAGAGCACCTGTGTGTCCCAAAACATAAAATCTTCCGAGTTAGTTGCAGTTTCAAGAGATTATAGAAAAAAATGATGGGTCAAACTTGCTTAAAACATTTGCTTGCATCCTGAATTTAGAAGGAGAGGAGGAGATCAGAGAAAGAGGGGCCTTTCTCTGTAGGTTTATTTGCTAGTTCACAGAAAAAATCTTACATTATGCGTGGACGAACTAACGGGCATATATAGTCACTCATAAAGTTAAGGATGCCTTAACATCGATTCCTGAATGGTTGTTAAATTTAAAGGTATTTAATTATGTCTTTCTTTTTGTTCTTTCATAAAATTAGTATTAAATCAAAGTGTTTTATATGCAACAATTCCAAGACTATCCGTGTTATGTAACACAAATGTGTACTCTTAATGAGTCCCAAATGATTAAATTTATGATAATGAAATTACCCATAGAGTGAGTCTACATTGTGACGTAATTATAAATGTGTTGTAAACTTTTGAGAGGGACTGAAATTGTATGCATTTTCTTCCTCGTTTATATTTTTATGAAGTGGTTTGCACAGATTTGTGAGAAAAATGCTGTAACAAATGATAATCATTAGTTAGTACAGAATCTACAAGCGCTATCCAGATAAAGCCCACCTTTATTATTTCCTTCTTACTGTAGATATTAATAAAAGTGACGTAAATCTGTACACTCCTTCAATGGTTATATGATAATTTTTCAAGCTGGCAATTTGCGTTGTTATATACAATTGCGTTCGTTTTCTCAAGCCAGATGCTCTTTCTTTCTAAGCAATTGATGCAAATCGTGTATTAAAATTTGATAAATATATGCAGCCATTTCAGACGACCACAAACAACTACAATAATTTTAAAGTAGGTATTACTGATTACACTAATAATATATAGTAAACTGTAAATTTACTTACATGTAGTATGAAAGGGGTCCAAACATGACACTTTGAGAAACCTCATAAGACTTATCATGATAAAAATAATTACGTTACTATGCGTTTAATCAATAATAAAAATTTAACGATCAAAAGGGACATTTCTATGAAACTAGCTACGGCACTCGTACTCCAGATTTTATGTGGTTTGACAAAGTAAGACCTGACTAAAAAAAAATCCAGTCAAATGTCTGAGAAGATAAAATGTTCTCACGCCGAGACGATTTTTGTATAGACGAGAGACATATCAATTATTAAATTCAAAATATTTCATAAAATACTAGTTGTTTTTAGTGCAAAGTTCGAAATTTGAACTACTAAATCTTTGTACCCAGTTTCATTTACCAAAGATGAAACATCTCTGTTATTTAGATCTCGTGAACAATTAGCTTAAAATTAATTAATCCAGATTTATTATTGCAAAATCTACCTTTCTTATTAGTTCGGTGCACAAACAGAGCTATCAGTTAATTTCTTTCACAATTTTCTTAATTACTTAAAATAATTCAATTATCCACTTCTTTTACCTTTTTAATTAAAAATTCAAATAAATCAATTTTACAGTTACTATTATAAACGAAAATAAGTTTTTATTAGTTTGGAAACATAGGCCGTTACTGATATCTACCTCCAGTTTCTTTGGGTTTATAGTAGAGGTGAATGAAAGGATAAATCACTACGAAGAAGTGTGAGAAATAATTGAAGTCCAAGACGCGATTATTATTTTCTTTGATTAAACCACTCAAAAGAATAACCTAATATTTCAGGATTCCATCAAGAGCACCCTTAACTATAAAGATCTACGTCAAATACAACTGTTAACAGTATCAATACTTTTCGACGACTTATGTAACAAAGTCGTATATTTATAGTACCTCTTGTGCGCAGAATCTTCTGTTTCCGATTGCCAAAATGAAAACTTAAATATTTGTGTAATAATTCTGTTTCCTGATTTCTAAATAAAATGCTGTATGAACTCCGTCAGTACTGTATGTTCCGTTCGGCATTACTATTTGCATCGTCATCAAATTAGTAAGGATTTGTGTGGGTGTAGTGAGGAGGTTTCGGCCGACTTGTACATAGAGTTTACCGCCGCCGGTGGTTGTACACGCGTGAGGACGCTCAATCGGAGCGAGAAATGGCGGCGTGTGTGGTGTTGTCAAGGTGAAGGGCGTGGGTGTAACTCGTTAGTGCCTCCACCGGCCGAGACGAAAAGGAGCGCTCAACTACTGTGTGTGTTGCGGGACGGTATCTCGCAAGCGCCGGAGTACCCACCACGAGTACTGCGGGCAGGCGAAAGTGCTGGAGCACTGGAAAGGTTACGAATACAGATTTTTATTCCTTTAAAGTATGCTAAAACTTTTTTAGTCCCATTATTTACAAATTTCATCATGTCTCACATATTCGATCCTCAGATTAAGCAAAAACGAAGTTAAATCAGACAGGAAATTCCTATGTTTAATAAACATATTACAGGTTGCTAAGAACCCTGGATGAACAATATCTACACAACGATCGGGAGGCATACAACTAACTCTACGTATGTATTTCTGCCATATGGTATTACATTATTATCTACCCCCGAAATAAATTAATTTTTGTAATGTTATTTTAGTCAATGCTGTCATATTTCTTTAACACAGATTCATTTTCTGAAGGTGACTCAAGCTGTTTTTATAACATTCGGCATGAAGTCTGTTTAACCACTTAAGATAGATATTTGTGTACAAATCGATGAATAACAAGTTTCCGTTCCCCTATAAGTGGGTTCATTCTTATTCGGTTTTAAGAATCTTAATATATCTTCTTTTTCTATAAACCTTACTCTCAATTTTACGCATAAAATCTCAGAAATGTAAAACGAATTTTAGATGACACTAAAATCAGATTACTTTGTTACTAAAAGGGGAAATAGTAACTACTTTTCATGAAGTCGGCTGATGCTATATTTAAGGCGATAGGTCCAATAATCAGTGATTAAATAACATATTTACGGATATTAATTGATTAATTCACTCAACGATATTGTAACCTGACTTGAAATTTTTAATAGCATTATTTTCGAGCAGAATTTCTTAAAATTGTAAATTTTGGAAAAATTCGTGGTAATTGTATCTATGATTAGCGAAAATTCCACTAATATCTTTGATGAAACTTCTAAAGTAAAAATATTAGTCCACTCAGCAACAGATGGATGACGTCAGTATTTCTGGTAACTAAAACTGAGAAATAAATGTGCAAGATTTCACTGTTACTTAAAATTCAGTTTCTTTTTTTCCCCCAATAATTTTTTGTTAAAGAATAGCAGGATTACCAGCGAAATACGTTAGGGGTTGACTAAAATCTAATTAATATCCCAAGCGGATTGTGGAATTACTGGTGGGTTGGAGTGGACCCAAGCTGAATACCTGTTGGATGTGAAGAGGCCAACGCCATAAACTACAAAACGTCGGCCTCTGTGTCGTTTTCTTCTGAATATGGTCCCTGCAATGATGTTACATGTAAACTTTACGTTTGCCTTGAGCGAATGCGGGAAACACTATAAAATCTCATTACGATGAAGGCGTCGATTGTAATATTGACTTATTTACTGCCAGTGGAAACGATAAATATATGGCTCCTGCCTGACTGATGAAAACAGGTCATTTAAATGGCGCAGTGACGATGTAAAATGCAGCATTGCGATTGACTATTTGTGTTCGCAGTATTAATCCTTGAGTGAAAGGAATATAAAGCACACAGTGCGTCTACTAAATTTTGTGACCGACATTTCAAAATATTGGGATTAAATAAATTGCTTCACTTTGCTTATTCTTTGATAATCATCCATTTTAGCTGTAAATATAAAGTTGCACGGTCACACAGGTGTTCTACTGCAGTGATGATGAATTTGAGTGCCACAAAAATTTCTGAGAATTACCTGCAGATGGCGCAAGTAATATCCGGGTTGCACGATCTTAGTAGACTTAATAAGCATCACTTGCCCCTGGCGTTTGACTCCAGATTTCAGTTTTTTGAAATCACTTCAGGGAAATGCCAGATTTGTACCTTAATAAATGTTGTGGTGGGTTTCCTTTTCATTTGTTATCCTCAATTTTCTGAAGGTTATAATGATACCATGATGTAAGTTTTGCAAAATCATAATGAAGAAGTTTATTGAAGGGGGATACTGTCATTTGATTTATAAACGAAACCGCGTGTCCTTGGCGTGAGACGAGTTTTTAAACAGTGAAACAAAAGTTAAGCCCTCGTCTCAAAAAAGGAATTGCGCCCGTGGCTATTTACCGCAGTCGATTGTAATTGTGGTTCATGGAAAATAACAAACAGCTTCCAACGTGTTTATTGTTTTCAGTGAAGCAATGAAGCCAAGCCAGTTGTGATAGTATTTTGTCATAAAGTATTCATATGGAAAGTTAACTTCATGGAATATTTTGAAAAACTTATAAAACGTTCCAAAATCTTTCAACCACATCAATCAACTTCGAATAAGGTGAGATGTATTAACTGCAGTTATTACAATTAATTAAAAAAATTTAAATCAATATTTTCCTAACACTGTGGCTCTACACTTCACATTGCCGGTTAAATATAGAGCACTGTCAAAAATAAAACTCTCTGAAAATCTTGATTTTCTATAGACGTACACGAAACATAAATTTAAATACTTCTCTTTAAAAACCCTGTCTTCAAAAAAACACTTTACATTTCGGGTAGACAGCGTTACTAAGGCACAGATTAGTGATGAGAAAATTTCACAATCATTGCTACTACTAAAGTGGGCGCTAACTATTAAAAGATACGTGGATTAAACTGATAAAGGAAGTCCACTAAAATATGTCACAGTAAAAATCTAAATCTAATCGGTTCAAGGTTCAATTATAATCCTGAAAATACAAATTTTATTTACAATCATAAAATTATTTTTCTATCATAATATATTATTGTGAATCTGGCTGAGAACAGCAAATCTTCAAATAATATTTAGCCATTTTTCATTAGTTAAGCCAGTCCGATTCTTATCAATTAGCCCCCTGTATCCCTAGTTTCATAGGAATTTGCAAAATATATTTGCAATTTTGAGAAATAGTTGTAGAAGAATACTTTTTAAATACAGATCAAGAAACTATTATTCGATCAAAACCCATTAAAAATCCTGACTGAAATATGTCTCGCCAAATACACCACAGACTCCTGAAAGATGTACATGCAATCTAAATTTCAAATGCGTTGCAACGTCTGCAGTTAAATACTTTAAACTGAAATACTCTGTTATTTTCGTGTGGTGCACCAACAACAGACTGCTTATTGTCAATCTGGCATTTTATACTCAAACATAAACATCCAGAAGTGCACACGAAAGGGTTAGACCGCCTCAAAGCTGCTCTGTCAAAATTAGCGATATCGGTTAAGTGAGTGCGCGACAAAGCACTTAACCTCTTCAAAGCTCCCAGGAGCTAGTTGCTTTTTCACAAGTACTTACTGACACATAAGCTCAGATAAGTCACTATACATCAAACGAACAGAGTTTAACATTGGCCAGCGTCCATTTAGGAGCTCTCAGGTCTAACGGAAAGCAAATCCAATACTTTTCATAAAAATATTCGCTGGTATACCGCCGAACTTTATTTGCGCGTGTTTAGTAGCCATCGTCAGAGATATGTGCAGGTCCAACAGACAGCCGTCACCTGAACACGATTGTATAGCATGCAGTCGAAACGTCGCGTTTCTTAAATTATGTTCTGCAGTGTAATAGCGAAGAAGATCTCTATGAAATTATATGGCGAGAAAGTCTCAGTTCTCACAAATACAGTTCATAAATTATAACGGAAACTGGTTGCAGTCGTTACTAAAAAAAAAAAAAAAAAAAAAGAATTACACCATGCCTGATAAAATGTGTTAAAGGAGTGGCTAAAATATCAAAGTTACTGAATTATTTTATGATAATAACAATGAAATAAATTTCTTGGTTTATTATATTTAAGACAAAGGTAACGATGAATGCATGACATGTAATTGCTCACTGGGTTTACGTTTATTTTATTTAAAATAACAAATTTTATAATTGTGTTTTCCTCATCCCAATGAAACTGCGAGTAAGTGTACCTGAAGTATTTGTCTCCATGTTTAAGACGTGATAGTATTACTAAGGAACGAAATGATCTAAGTTCATTAAAATTCCAAATTTGGGAAACTATAGATAAATTGAAATTTCGATGGTGCAGTATTTTAGACATTTATAGAAGAATGTAAAGCACTGAGTCCCAGGCCTCTTGAATGCTAAAAGGATCCTCGGCACGCAAAAAATGGAACTGGTTCTTCTGTGGTTTAAAAAAGTTGTGTCTGGCTCATATCCTCACTCAAATAGTAACGTAGGGATTGTTGACAAAACCAAGTTGAGCGGTAAACTAAGTAGGATTTGTTCTGCCGCTGGGTGGGGTAGTAGATTCAAATCGGGCAGCAGGACAGGTGAATAAAGGAGATGTAATGTGCTTTGGCAGCGAACACAAGGTGTTATTTTATCGGCAATAGCGTCAGCTAAAGGACCTGCAATCCGTCTTTGATGCGGATTAGCAAGTGATCGATGGTCTTCGATGGTGTTAATAAATCTAGCTTATTACCCGGAGAGTATGAGCGTTATTTATTTGCGATAATTTTAAGTGGTTACATAGGAAGAAGCGAACTTTTTTAGGACTAACTGATTAATCAAAAGTGGGGGCAATGCTATGAGAAAAGAATCGACTGATATCACAGGACTTAATCGAAAAAAACTGAAACGTAGACAAAGCGGAAAAATTAGTAAGCACGCTTTTGCTGCACGTTCTGATTTATGTCACGAGACAGATATAGGGCTAAACATCGAAAAGATCATCCATTATGCTCTTCGCAGGCAACCAAAACGTTTTCAGCCCAGTCTGCTCTTCTCACCATCCCGTTCATCTCAAACAAGAAGCATCAAGATAAAAGTAAAATGTATTTGGCAGCCAAACCATTTTGTCAACCACTTAATTTAATGCTTTTCTTCCTGGGTATCAGACGTACAAAATATAAAACAATATAAAACCGCAAGCAGAATACACTGCATAATAACACTGAATTTTCACACCTATTTGTCTGTCATGTTAGATCAAAAATATCGTATGCAAAGAAAATTTAGATCTTTTCTTTTGCAGCTGGATTTCTGACTCGTGGACGTCGATGTCATAACAACCGAGAGGGGAGGGTGTAAAGAAATGAGCCATGGCTTTTTGAAGGAACCATCATTGTTTTCACCTTAGTGATTTCGGGAAAACTTGAAAAATTGAAATCTGTATGGCCGGATGGGGATTTGAACTAGCGCCCTCCATAATGCGACCCTCTACCGTTAACGCTTGCCCTTCAGCCACGGATTTAGCTTTTTAACTCCTACTAGACACATCTTCTTACTTTAACCTATTCCACTTCTCTGCGTGCTCGTAAAGGATTAAAGCCAAAGTGTGGAATACTTGCATACTACTGTTTGGTAAAATTGAAACACTAAGAAGGACACATATGATTACAGATTAAGGACATGACAATACAAAAATGCTTAGAATTACGGAACTGAACATCGATTGCGTTCACCACCGTAGCGTTCAACTCGTATTTTTTATTTTATTATTTTATTGTATTAAATGGTCTTTGGCTTTCGCCAATTTGACCAACTACCAGAGATACATTTGTTTACACAAAAATACAAACACTTGTAATACAGTATTTATCATTGGCCATCGTTATGATGTATTTTAGCAATAAGAACATTTTAAGTACTTCTTCTGTATTACAAACCGTTTTTAAATTTAAACAAAGGTGCAATTATAATTTAATACTAGAGACAACATAGTCATTTATATTATGTTACTAGTTCTCCTTAGAAACATATTTGGCAGCAGTAACTTTCAGTCACTTACAAGATATTTGGCACATACTACCACTTACCACTTATATATTTATGAGCTGCCAAATTGTTTGCAATCGATCATGGCATGACCATTTATAGTACATTATTACCAAATATTTAGCGAAAAACATATATATACATATAGTACTTACATTACATTATACATACATCATTAGGGTTGAGTAGAAAAATGAAATTATTTAATATAATCCAATGTATAATCATTTGTGTTATGTTATGCCTCTGGAACAAGTATTTATTCTTCATTTACTTTATTTATTTTATGGTCTTTGGATTTCTCCAATTTGACCAACTTACAGAAGAACATTACTTCGCATCAAAAAATACAGACACTTGTGATACAGTATTTATCAACAAAAGCATTTGAGCACTTGTACTTCATTATATCATTATAATATTATCATTAAAATTAAACATTATTCAGTTGAAGCCATATATAAATTTTTTAATATATTATTGAGCCATCATTAAAAACATATTTTTGTAGCAATCACTTTCAAACATTTTTAAGATATTAGTATACATAGGCCCATATTTTTAACCCCCCTTTTTTCCATCAAACACATTACAAACATTTATAACACATTATTTCGCGATCATAAGAACATAAATTTCAAGCATCCATAATCAAACATTTGTAATAAAGCTCATTGTGTTGTAGCGTATCAGTCTGATCGTAGAAGTAGGCTGGGCCACAAAAACCGTAAGGTTCTAGTACTTTGATTTCTGACATATTTAATTAATTTTTCTATTGCATACCCCAGAAGGTACAAGTATGATTCCTTCTTATTTCGTAACTCCATTTCAACTCGTATTGTAAGATAAATTGACCACACTACATTTAGCCATCCAACATGCCAGGGTCGGCCTTCTCGTATCCATTGCTGTCTGAAGCGATGTTGTTTTCTGTTCAACGGAAGCTGAGGCAATGTCATGCGTGCCACCAGTCCAACCCTCAGCAAAAGACGTCGAACCGTCGACGGAGTCATGTCTACTCCCGTTGCAGTATTCAAACGTCGAGCCAGACGAAACTGCCACGTTTGAATTCTCTCACATGGCGATACTGCGCCCTTTGACGTCGATGAGGCATAGAGACAATTCTTGCACGTTTTCACTTCACGTGATGGCTCTGCACCTATTGAACATAGCGTAACATTGCCTTGTCCCGTGCGCTGCTGGAACTGCATGCACGCCATCACCATGAAACCTCAATCGCTTATCATACATCCTCCGAATTTGGAGTGATTCATAAAATTCATTCTGGTGGTCGTATTTTTCACAAACGGTAGTTTATTTCCCAGTGATCGTGCAGGTATTCACATTGTAATTTATGTTAAGAACATTAATGTTCAGAAAATCGTTTGAAGCTACAGTAAAAAATTGCATAATTACATTTTACTAGTATTGTTACCAACGATATGTACAGTGTCCATCGTGGTTTTTTTTTTTTCTGTTACGTGGAAGTTAATTTTCCAAGACACGCTTTTCTGAGGTTCTACTGTTTGTCAGTTTTGCCTGACAAGATTCTCCTTAGCCTCGCTATACGTCACTATTCAGGGTTCCCACTAAGGCCTTTACACAACTTCCGCGACAACTTCGGGGGCCACGTTAAACCCACTGCACGCAATACCTAACTTCACGGAGTTGACCATTCCCCATCACTAGAACAAGGTGTTGGACGTGAGGGAAATCTTCCAGACAGGGACAAAAGTAAAATGAAATTTATCAGAACCATGCACCAGGAAACCATGAAGGATAAGATCAGAAATGAAGTAAATAAGAAAGAATAGTTGGCGTTATTTTTTGTATTAGTTTTCATTTCTTGCCTGTAATTAACTTCAGCCTCTCCGGGAATCCTTTTTGTCATGGTCTTCGAAGTCTACAGCTGGGATTTCTATTTCTTCACAATCATTCAAATACAGTTGCTCACAAAATTTAATCACAACAATTTCTGCATTGCGTGTTATTTCGGATGTTCGGACCACCATCCACAGTTTGGCTACCAGAAATTTCCAGATGTTTTTCCTTGGCTACACTATTCATCTGGCTCAGAAAAGAGAGAAAGAATCAAAAAGAATTAACTTACCGAAGGTCGCCGGATCGAGACGGGCCAGGGGCATAGTTGTAATTTATTTGTTGTGTTGTATTCACTATAGAGTCCCAAAATTAAATGAGCAGTCTCTGATAGAGTAGTTAAGTACAATGTAAACACATGGAGCGCGATAAAAGGTCGCAAAGACGATATATATATATATATAGTGTTGCTTATTACAACAGCCGTAGGAATAAAAGTACTTATAGCCAGTTTAGTTAACAGAGGTGGCTCAAGGTCACACTGCTCTATCCCCACTCAACTGCCCTCACCCCTACACGCGAAGGGGAAAGAGTGCCCACTGACAAATTTTCCAATCGCCTACCCGGACATAGCTGCCTACTCGGAGAATTAGGCAACGGGAGGTGACGGTGAAGTGAGAAGCGGGGCAAGAGGAATACGACCTTGAGCCGCCAGTTGAGGGGGAACTGGGTATAACAAACTCTTCACAAAGAAAGGAGAGGAGGTAAACACTCTACTGAGGCAACATTTTATTATGTTGATACTGAACGATATTAAGCACTGTGGCTGTTCTTCCAACGACAGCGGGCTCGTTCCAAGTCGCTGACGCGTCTCGCTTTATGCTACCCTGTCTGCACTCCGTTATTTTCGTTGTCTGAGCCGTGAAGATTTTCGTCCCGTTCCAGAAGTTTCTGGCGGCCGCATTTAGCACGCTGCAGCTCGCCTCAGTACACAAAAGCCGACTCTTCCGGCTGTTACGTCTGCCATCAGACCACTCACCTCGGTGCACATTGCACATTGCTCAGAGTCCCTGGCGTCCTTCCAGCACAGGACCCCACGCGTCCTCGCTGCTTGGTTCATTGAAACTAACACACTGACAGCTTTAAACAAATCACAGGGTCATTACAATCGATAGTGTATTGTTACCGAGCGTGGCGGTGTTACGGTTAGCGTTCTAGCCTCGCATTCGGGAGGACGGCGGTTCGAATCCCCGTCCGGGCATCCAGATTTGGGTTTTCCATGGTTTCCCAAATCACTCCAGGCAAATGCCGGGATGCTTCCTTCAAAAGGCCATGGCCGAATTCCTTCCCATTCCTTGCCCCCATCCCTGCCCCCCATCCTTTCCCGTCTCTAAAGACCTCGCTGTTGAAAGACGTAAAGCAGTTTTAAAAAAAAAAAAGATAGTGTATTGTTATATACAACTGACGTTTTCTCGCTGTTTCGCCTGTGCGTACCTTGGTGGTCGTAGTAATGCGTTTGTCCTTTGGTTTTCTTCTAGTAGAAAGGCATATACGTTTGAATTTAATGCTATTTCTTATTGTAGTATTAATATTTGGTGTAGACGTTTCTGTATATTGTAATCAGAGATGTGACTTATTTGAAATACAGATATAAGATATAAAATGCGTATTTTCATCTTGTATCTGAGATACTTTTCTTAATCTTTATTTTGTATCTTGTACGTAGATACTTTTTCTTGGTAACTTTGTATTTTGGAAATACTAAATATTATTTACGAACTTTTTTTACGTTACGGCATCATAAAGACAAAGACGACAACGAAACGCATTCGTAAAATTCATTAACCTGTACCAAAGGACAAGGTTGTATTGTCTAATTTCCTTTGCCTGCCTTCATTGTAGCCAACTATGAAAACTATAAACAAACACCTGCCCACCTGTCTAATGTCTCTTATCTTTTCACCGCGCCAATTCTTATGGTGTTAAATTATGTTTGGTGCGACGAAGTCGAATTATTATTATAATTATCCTGATTGAAACACACAAAATTAATCGATCTGACAAAAATCCAGAAGCTTTAAAGAGAAATGGAGAGGACGTAAAAAAATATTTTCTTTTTAAATTAAATAAAAAAACTCCGAATCTTCTTATATGTTTTTAGAGGACTCTGATTCCTTTATTGGTAATGCCACAGCACAGAATCAACTGGCTGCATCGCCGACTTTGAAATATTTCAATACCTAAGTAATAAGGACAACCTACTAAAAAATTTTAATGTTTTCTAACAATAAAAACAAATTATACTATGCACCTATTTGTCGAGTTTCGGCCTTGTGCAGTGAATGATGAACAAGCATGTTTCAAAATAATTAAAAAAAAAATACATTATATAAAAAGTATTTTATCTTGAAAAAGTATTTGGAAAATACGTATTTTGTATCTTGTATTTCAAATGTCATTTCCAAAAGTATCTTGTATCTGATATCTCAAATCCATTATTTAAAGGTATTTTGTATCTTGTATTTTAGATACTTTTTGTAAAATATCTTGTACATCTCTGATTGCAATGTACTGTATTTCAAAAGAAGTAAATACCCACAGTCAAAAAAACAATATTAACAGAATCCAACGGGTAGTATGTTTACCTGTGTTGTAGCGTTATCTATGGAGGATTATCTCGTAAATGAGTTTTGATCTGAGATGCAATATGATCTGTTCTTGATAAGAACTAATTAACATTTCCTTCTCCGTTCCCCCTTACCGTAGAGTCGTAAGATAAATCACATATTTTAAATTAGGCTATAAAATTTCAAAATGTGAAAGTCTTATCTAAATCGGTAAGGTGGTCCTTGTGTGATGCTACTTCAAGCCTTTTACTTTAATCAAACTTCACTCGAAATCTTGCATATTGAACAGAAATCGAAAGATGCCGAGCAAAGATCGATACCGCAGGTATTACGGTAAGTAATACGTGTGATAGTTGCTGCCATATCCCGTATATCCCTTCCAAACAGTTACACTTTCGGATAGGTGCAATACACCCTCTACCACCCGGAACAGTTTTCATGTCGAGTAGTTAAATTGGAAGAAGTATTCTCGTATTAAAAAAAAATACAATTATATACTACACCTTAGCTCAAGATGATATGGAATTTCGTCGTAAAATTCTTCCAGTTTTCCAGTGTTGACATCTTACATGAAACAATGCCGTTAATTTCTCTGGACTGTAAGACGACATCCGACGTTACTAGCTTTGTTGTCATATTTATAATCGTTCTTTAAAGAGGTGCAGACAGCTTTATAAATGCTGTCTGGCTCTCTCCCAGAAAGTTTTAAACCAGGAGTACGGTACAGGCTCAGCGGTGGTGTGAAGCCACATAAACGGACCACTTACTGACCTGGTAACTCAGTGCTTAAGAGACTACAGGTTCTCTCTTCAAATCCCATTAGGGTCTGGAATTTGTATGCGTTTTGCTTTGATCACCTGAGTACGGAATAAAGTTCCATGGTTCGGATTTCAGTTTAGACTGTATGTACAGTACAACCACAACAGAGGCGGAATGCGCGGCAAATCAAAAATCTGTCACTTGGTGGCCAAACAACCCTTTGGGGCCTACCGGCCAAAAATGCCATACACATTTACTTTTAAGGAACCTTAAATACATTTATTGTAAACATTTACGAATAGCGGGGTTTTATAATTTGATAGTGCAGGATCGATGAAAATTCATAAATAAATAAGACATTTAGGTGGGTAGTTTAATATGAAATTTGAAGCCTTATTTTCCTTTTGTTCATAGGTAATAAATGTTTTCATGATGATCGAAAATGGTTTGTTCATTACAGAGACCAGTCACAAACTGGTGAAAAAGTGCATCACTCATCAGACTATAATATAAAGAAATACAAACAAAAAAAACGAAATAGCAAATAAAACAGTATATGAAACAATTCGTTCTTTATTAGTTTTCGAATTATTTATCACTATCGCAAAAAGGACAACATAAGAAGAACACAAGACATATTTAAAACCCCGTGCCCAACGAGGAGTTCAAACAATTTATCTCGATATATTGGAGGAAATCGCCCTATCCTCTATGCTTCCAGGTGCCACTATGATGCAGTAAAAGGTTTCCGAGAATGCAAAGCTTGTCGTATTACAGTAAAGTAAAGAGTAGACATGTTGCATAACAAAGAAATAATCGATCGCACTATCTGATTAATTAGTTGTTCTGTTGATTGCAGGTTAAACTGGTCACAAGTTGATTTATATTTTCACCTAAGTTCTCTTCTTTATAACTAACATTTTTTTTGCGATGATGCAAATGTAACTTCGCTATCAATATGAATGAATGACTACGATTAACTTCACATTTATCAAGTCTTTCAGTCTTTTTGTGTACATCGGCCAACAATCCACAAAGGCTTTCCAAATGAGTCCGACAGGCAAATAAACTAAATATCTTACTCCACTGCGCACTACTGGTGAAACACATTCGAACACTCCAAACGCCACAAAGAATTTTGTAGAAGCTGCGATAATCTTAGCAAAGACCAAGCTAAAGAATAACATTTACGATTTGCCTAATAGTCCATGCTGTTGGTTCAGTTGGTTGCGACACGATGATGGTACCCAGCGCTGATACGGGGTTAACTGGTTCTATTCCTAGTGGTGAAAGAAATTTTCGTCATATTAGGGACAACATAAGCCAACCAGTTACTTAAATTTTTTGATTTATTAATCTTAGCTGCAGTTTCGACAAACATAAGCTTGTCTTCTTCAAAAGTACCTGGACAAAAATTCAGATAATTCATATTATAAATTATAAAATTAATATAATCAAATATAAAACAACATTTGTCATTAGATCTATTCTGTTTTTGTAGATCTAATGACAAGTGTTGTCTTATATTTGATTATATTAATTTTATAATAAGACTTTATTTGAATTTTTGTCCAGGTACTTCTGAAGAAGACAAGCTTATGTTTGTCGAAACTGCAGTTAAGATTAATAAATCAAAAATTTAAGCAACTGGTTGGCTACTATTGTCCCTAATACGACTTTCACCGTTGCAGTAACGCAGCCATGCTCATGATTTTAAAATTTTCGTCAGCTGGATTTGGCCGGCGCGGTAGGAGCAGGGGCGTAGCTACTATGGGGCTAGGCGGTGCAGTGCACCGGGGCCCTCACGCTCAGGGGGCCCCCAAGCATACCTCAAGGGGCCCCTAAGCGCACCTCTAGGGGCCCTCAAGCGCAGTTTAGAGGGCCCACGAGCCTTCACGGCAAACTGGCGACCTTTTTTTTTAGCTCTACCGTCGTCTAAGGGGCCCCTGAGAATACAGGATCCCCTCACTAAGGGCCCTCGCTGCTCAGGGGGGCCCCAACCACTGCTCAGGGGCCCCTAAAGAACAATTCAAGGGCCCCCATCCTCAGTTCAGGGGGCCCCTACCAGCACACAAAGCAAAAAAAAAAGGTCGCCCATCTGGCCTGAGGGCACAAAATAAATTTTTTGCACCGGGGCCCTTGTTGACCTAGCTACGCCACTGGGTAGGAGATGGTGCTGCACAATTCATAATCTCAGATTGTGCACCAAAGTCCTGTCGCAAACCTCTGCAGAGTGCGAATGAACTGATGGCTACGACGTTGTTGATGGTGATTCGTCCGGCGTATGGGGAAGTTAAGCTGGTTCCTTTCGGAACAGTGCACTGAGTTCCACACTCTCCCTTCTTTCATCTCGCAATCACAACACAACTAACAATCTTCACTTAAGACACACACATGCCTTCACAGTCATACACACAACAATGCTTAAGAACACTGAGGAAGGTAACGGGAAAGTACTCGGCATGTTACCATGTAACTCGACCTGTAACGACATACAAATCAAAATTATTCTCCCATTAGGGAAAATACAAACACTATAGTACGGATGTAAAGCCAGAATGTTTATCCGCAACAGCAACACTAGCCAGAAAGGGATTGACGAAAATATAAAAGAAAGAAAGAAAGTTTCTAAGGAAAATCTTGGGACCACAAAAAGTGACAGGAAGGAGAATTTAATTTCCGTTTGAGATAGAACCAAGAAATATATGAAAAGTTTGAAATTGGTATCAAACACAATTAAGATAAGGAGATAAGCTTTCTATGGACACATCAAGAGAATGTAATCAGAAAGAATGGCAAAGAAAATACTCAACTTTCAAGAGAAGAGGAAGATTCAAGTTTCATGGGTGAAGGAGGTCCAACAGGATCTGAAAAGATGTGGAATCAGCATGGAAGACATCAAAGACAGGGAATTACTCAGAGGAAAAATTGCGGACTTAAAGGATCTGACAAGAGAAACCAATCAGGAAAAGGAAAGCGTTTTCAGAGGAAGAAAAAGCAAGAGTGAGCCAGAGAATGAAAGAGTACTGGCGACTGAGGAAGGAAACGCAGAAGAGGAAATGAAGTTGCGTAGTCGTAGTCCATAGATGACCGATACGAAAAGGGGAAAAAATCTAACGATTATGGAAGTTAGTGGAAACATTGCGGGGGCATTTTCATATTAATTGAAAACTTTTAGAGGTAGTTTTGGTGCAGTCATCAACTTTGCTATAAAATCAGATAAAATATATTTATATTTTGTGGGTGTCCATGTTTAACTGAATAACCCACTTTCTGGAAAAAATATTGTTTCAGATTCCCTCTTTTTGTAGCAGAATTCAACCAATTAGAAAACTCAAGAGAGTAAGGGAAATCATGGCGCCTCAGTGAATCAGGAGCAGACAACTTTCACAGTTTTTAAATCCTGGAGAAATTCTATCTACAGACCATAGAAAAAAAATTTATTATACACGCCGCAGCGTGAAATCGCCTGTAAGAACAAGCCCTACAAGGGACTGTGCTCAGATATATCCTGTTCACTCTGAATTGGCGGCCTAAGGTAATGTTCCCCGTTCTCCGCTCCTCCTCACCACACCACCCACTCCAGTTGCCTAACCCTCAGAGCAGGCCACTGTTTCCACGCACCCGAATGGCAAACTAATCAGCGAGCACTTTTTTCCCCATCGTATGTAGGGAGTGGGGATACAGCAGAGTGACCTTGAGTCGCCTCTGTTAACGGAACTGGCTGTATTTCAAAAGGCATGCCATACGTGGTCCGTAACAAAAGATAGGCTGGATTCTTCCACAGGAAGCATCAGCTGGAGAAGATGACCAGCGCCGTGACAAAAGCCCTGGCTTCCCCAAAGTGCTCCCACTGCAACCACCGTGGCTAGACCCTGATATACTCATTATCTTTCTGCGCCTGGAATGCCAACAGCATTTATAGTCAGTTACCAGAATTTCGACAGTTTTTACGAGACCAGGATGTGGATGTATGCCTTGTCTCTGAGACCTTTCTCAAGCCCGGTCTGCGAGCATCTGTGCCGAACTACAACTGCTATCGCTGGGATAGGCCTACCGCCGGCGGAGGAGTAGCCCTATACATAAAACGAAACATCCCTCATCACGAGATCGTCATACCCACACTTCAACAGATGGAAGCCGTCGGTGTTGAAGTGACGACCTCCAACGGAAAACTAACGATCATCTCCTGCTACCGTCCTCCACGGCGTCAGCTCGACGAGGATGACGTCACGGCCCTAGCTACCATCGGCGGTAAGCTCCTGATCGGAGGAGATATAAACGCCAAACACACCGACTGGAATAGCAGATACTCCAATGCTGCGGGAGTAGCTCTGAGAAGACTGACTAACAGACTTAATATGGGGGTGTGGGCACCAGATCCAAGCAACGGTCAACGGCCAGATGTTTTAGATGTCTTCATTAGTAAGGATATTCAGGGCTATGTCACCACCGCAGCCTTAAACCAGCTATCCTCCGATCACTGCCCGGTTACAGCGGAAATTGAGATCGGACCATGGCAGACCCTGAAGCAATCTACTCTGGACTACAAAAATACAAATTGGAGGCTTTTCCAAGGATCCTCTAAAACAAACTTACGAACCAACCTGAAATTACGAACATCGACAATGCCCTCGAACTCTTCGAGACAGCAGTCAATGAGGCCACTGCTGCTTCAACACCCGTCAGGTCATCTCGGTCAGCTCCTACTCCACAGCTTCCCCCTCAACTGATGGCTGAAATGCGATACAAAAACAGGGTTGCAAAAGAATGGAAGATGACGAGAAACCAAGCAACGAGAAGGCTGCTAAATCGACTGCACAGGGAAATAAAAACTTCCCTGCTGCAGCACCGAAATAGAGAGTGGGATGCAAGAGTATCCATGCTCAGCTCAGAGGACGGGTCGCTCTGGCTTCAAACACGAAGGCTTACCAGACGAAGACAGCGCCTCCCCCCTCTCAGTGGCAACCATGGCTTAGCTGTCACTCCTGAAGACAAGGCGAATGCCCTCGCCGATGTCTTTGAAACAAATTTCCGGCCGTCGCGGTCGCAAACAAACGCAGACCCCATACACCTCGCCGAAGTCAATCGTCGGCTGAGGGTTTACCTGGAAGCAGAAGATGAATCTCAAATGGACGATATTACCCCTGAAGAGGTTACCAGCAGCCTGCAAAATCTTCACCCTCGCAAAGCTCCTGGTCGTGACGAGATCTGTAACAGTTCTTTGAGGCACCTGCCTCCGGAGGCCTCAGTCTACCTCGCAGAAATCTTCAACACCATTCTGCGCCGACAACAGTTCCCTAGCCGATGGACTCATGCAGTGGTTGTGGGTATACACAAGAGTGGGAAGGACGCACACCAACCACAAAACTACAGACCTATTAGCCTTCTACCAGCCATCAGCAAGGTATTCGAAAGGCTAAAACGACTGTCCACTCATATTGAGGACACAAATGCTTTACCAAATCACCAGCTTGGATTTCGTCGCGGCCACTCAACTACTCAGCAGCTGATGACGGTAACAGAAGCTGTCACAAAAGCATTCAACCACAAACAATACTGTGCCATGGTGATGCTCGACATCTCACGAGCATTTGATTCCGTATGGCACTCGGGCCTCCTACTCAAGCTATATGAGCAGGGTATTCCGGGACCATACGTGAAATTAATAAGATCATATCTGACTGATCGCACATTCAGTGTTCGAGTCAACAGAGCCTTCTCAAGTGTAAGAAAAGTAAAAGCAGGAGTTCCCCAAGGCTCAGTTCTGGGTCCGACTTTATACTCATTATATACTGCTGATGTTCCCACATCCAATGGAGTTTTGATCGCAACATACGCTGACGATACAGCTTACCTCGCAGCCAGCCGCAGCAAAATTTTTGCCACTCGCCGCCTTCAGGAAGTCCTCCAGGTAACGGAGGCCCGGAGATTGACATTAACCCAGCCAAGACTCAGGCAATAATGATCAGTAAAAGACTTGGGCCCCGTCGACCACGTCAACCGGACCCCGTTCTTCACCTTCACGGTAAAGACATACCCTGGTCAGCTACTGCCCGCTACCTGGGAGTGCTGCTAGACAGGAGACTAACCTGGCAAGCTCATATAAATGACATCCACAGGAAAACAAGTGCGAGGCTTCACAGCCTCTACTCGCTTCTTAACAAAGACAATAAATTAGCCCCAAGCACTGGCATTAAGATCTACACGACCCTAGTAAGACCGATTATAGAGTACGCCTGTCCAGTGTGGGCATACGCTGCTGACAGCCATATACTTAGACTATAAAAAACAGGGCACTGAAAAGAGCCCTGCATCTTCCAGCCAGATTTCCTACCTACGCACTCCATGAAGCCACTGGAGTTCCATATCTCCATGACAGGTTTAAACAACTAGCTGAAGTTTTCTACAAGAGTTCAAATAGAAGCAAAAACCCCGAAGTCTACAACATCGGTCGCTATGACACAACCATTGACCGTCATAAGAGACCTTTAAATCTAATCAACTAATATACACCACCGAGAAGCCACACCAACAGAGAAGTTTTGCTTCAACCAAATACTTCTGGAGGCAATGTCTTCGGACAATATCCTCCACCCCCACCTGCCCACAAAGATATAGGCAGAGACGGTGCTGTGCTGAGGCATTTTACGTCTGGTTGCAGGGTTAGAACTGCCATTTCATTTCCTCTGCGTGTTGTCGTGTTTATGTATACGACTGTGGTGAGTGTTTTTAAGTAGTCTGCTGTGTGCATGAAGATCAAAGAAGGGAGACTCTTAAATTCGGTGTTGTCCCATTGAAACCCACTCTTCCGAATGACATCAGAAAAGCTGCCAAGTCTTACATCGCCCTTAACAACATCATATGCCCTCACTCAGTAGGTGGTGCCTAGAGAGTTAGTACTTAATCTAAACGTTTGGTGGTTAAAAATTGTGCATCACTGTCTCTCCTAGCCCGAATATGTAGTGCAATTCATGTCAGACATCACGATGATGTCTCAGCTACCACGGCCAATGAGACATGTACTCCATCAGTAAAACTTCGGTACTCTTACTGTGTTGGGTATTAAGATGAATAAATTATATGAATTGTGTGGTCATTTCCACCGCTCGTTATCCACAGCGAAATACTCCCCAAATTAAAAGTCTTTTCTGTTTTAACTCGGATCTCTTAAAGCGGTACCACACTCTCGAAATGAAATGGTTGACGCTGCCTATCGCCGAAGTGTGTTTGTGATAGTATTCCTTCTTTGTCTACATACAGCGCTTAGTCGCCAAAGTATCCACGTAGATGACACAGTAAACTGCCTAGTTACAGTTATCCTGATGAGCCATTAGAACGTTCAGCATCTCCCGGTTTAGTACTGAGGTCCATTACAATAACAGAAGTCTATATAAAAATTAAATACGATGGAGATAGCTTAGTTTTCTTAGGCAATTTTTATTCGAGAATATAATAAAGCGAAAGATAGAAGGATCAGTGAGAAGTGGACTGAATCAGTAAAAACTTGATCTTCATCCTTAAAGGCAAGCTACTGTATGGCACATTTTGATACCTCCAAAGGGTACTACAGCATTTGCAGAAAGAAAGTTTGCGAAGCGTTGAGAAAAAAAAGGAGTAAGTAAAGGAATCCTCTATGGGATTATGAGAACTTAAGAGAAATGTGAAAGTTGGGTGGTAGTGGGTTTTGAAACAGCAATGGGGTTGAAATTAGAAAACAACCTTATGCAAGTCATCGCTCTCTGCCTACAGCTATTTATTATTATTATTGGTAAATAATAGAGTAGATTGCAGATAAAAAATGTGAACAAAGTTAAAGAGCTGTGTTGCTTATTGACATCATGTTAAGATGGGAAATTTTGAGACCAAAGTACAAGTACTGCAGGTTGTATGGCTGGGAATATCGACAGATTACACAACTCTCTGTAAAAAATAAACGAAGATCACAACATGGTAGAAGAAAAGAAAAATTATAGTGTTATATGCAGTAATGAGAGAGTGTAGGTACGGAATCATTTTGAAATACTTTGAAAAATGTAATAGAAGAGAACGGGAGAAACAGGCTGGAAATTAAGGTAAGATGAAGGAGGTCACGTGATTCTTTCAGGCGTGTATCAAAACTGGAACAGATTGTCACCACGGAAGTGCTTAATGAATTATTCGCGGGACATTCTATGTTCTGATACTGACGAGTTGTTACAATGTAACGTTAATACAAATAAAAGGATATTAGTGGAATATAGTCAATAGAAATATAATTTGAGTAGGAATGGCGTAGTTAGACTGGAAGAGTTGCAAAGTACTAAATGAGGAATCTTTGTAGGATAGAAGAGAAAGGTAAAAACTGCAGTGATAAGGATACATGATGATGATCAGTGAAGAAAGAATGCCAAGGAAAATTTGAAAGATGAAACTAGAACGAAAGGCGTTCAAAGACGAACACAGGACAAACGGATGAAGGGAATACCAAATAGTGTGCAGGATAGAGGTGTAGATTGGACATTAGTGGAAGAACAACAAACATTTGATAGGTTTGCGTTCCAGAGAAACTAGATCAGTGTCTGGAAACTCTCGAGATGATAGGACTGTATATTAACGAATGGACCCACTTCTTATGCAGGATATTGCAAAGCAGAAATTGCAGGCCTAGCCAACTGTTAAATAAGTGCCACTAATATTGGAGCTAAAATTAAGGGTAAATTGTAATCGGAGTTACAACCGCAGGCGTTAACGTGAGTGCGTCTATCTTCAACCAAATAGCCAGTAAAACAGAAAATATTGTTTATAAATTAATAATTTGTTTAGTTACACTAGAGAAACTGCTACTATGTACTTAAGATATACGAAAGAAATCATTAATAACTACTTAGCTGCTAGAGCACTTATTACAGCTTAGGTATAGAGAAATTTTTTTAAAAAAAATCGGCTTATCTGTTGTGGTATCCTTTTTTTACTCTGGGTAGTCCACGTCCATCGCAGGAAGTTGTGTTGCTTAAACTGCCTCTCCCGCACCAGTGGTTCCGCCGAAATCGTGGGCCCCGCGTAGTTTCGTATCACTCGGCTTTCTTGCTAAATGGTTGGAGCCGACGCCTTTCTACATCTACGAAAGAGTTTGCTTCAGTTCTGTCTGCGTTCCGCTTGTTCTGGTTACACTTCCTTACAATATATCACAAGTTTTCGAAATTTATTTTTACCGGACTGGAAATGATTTTATGGTCGTAGCGTATTTCGTATGAAACAGTATTATTTCGTTTGATCCAAGTCACATAACAAACGAGTGGGAAACATTCTCGGCGGAAATTGGTGTATACAGATTGTTTTTTAATTTAAAAAAATAGTGATACACTTACATCGTTAAAATGTTCTAAGAACAGTATACGTTACAGAACATGAAAATAAATTAATGGACTAAAAATTGTTACTGTCAAAATCTGCAGTGAAGAAATAGAACATCTCGATAGGCTCCTAGATGGTGTTTGTAAATCGCTAATTTTTTTTTTTTTTTTTTCGAATTCTGTAGTGTGATTTTCTGGCTGGCTATACAATTGTCTAAATTCTTGGATTTTTTTATTTTTTTATTTTTATTTATATTTTTTTGCTTAAAATATTGTACATGGCCTTAGGTAACATTCAAACTAGGTATTTATGCTTCTTCTGGTGGTACAGTCTTGATTTCTATCGTATTATAAACCTGGACGTAACCTCAACTGGAGAATTCTGTAATAATGTTGACATTTCATACTTCCTTCAGATACAAGTGTGTGCAGCCTTTCCGCAAGTAAAACGATGAACTAACGTGTCAACATTACCACATGTAGCACATCTGTCTGTTGATTTTGAATGGATTCGAAATAATTTCCCATTTTTGGTATAATGCCACTGACAACTTTACACCATAGGGCTTAAATTTCGGGTGGTATCCCGTTATCGGAGATATTAGACCATACGTTTTCCCAACTTGTTTCCATGAATTTTGTTTCAATAATGTTTTTATGTTTGCCAGCTCTCAAGGTTGAGCATAAATCTTTGGTCTTTACAGGCAGTTTCGACGCTTGAGACAAACTGCTGTTCCCGTATTTCTTTCTAATACTCGTATTACTTGCTCAACCAGTAACTGTGACACCTCTGCACATTTTCAATAATACGAGCTTCAATTCTATCTGCTTACCATTGGTTCAACTTCCAATTTCTTACCACATTTCCATTTTCTAAGTATCTCAGTTTTTATAAATTAACTTTAATAGATTTTGAATTGGACTTAAAACTATTTTGCGTAGTGTATTCCATACAGATAGAATCGTTCCCCAATTCTCACGATAAACGAGCGGGGTAGGGCCTCTAAGCGACCACGACGCGCACTAAACATCGATTCCTTACCAAACGATCCATATATGCTGGTTGCGACTGTATGCAGACGATGCAATTATCTATATGGAAATAAGGTGCTCTGACGATTGCTTAGAAATTCACGGCGATTTGGATGCTATTTCCGAATAGTGCCGTAAATGGCAGCTTACACTTAATTGCTAAAAGAACAAGGCAATGCGAAAAAGTAACAAAAAGAATCAATTTGCTCACGAGTACAAAGTAAACAATTCAGTTGTTGACATGGTTGATTACCTGAACTATCTGGGGGTAATAGTACAAAGCAACATGAAATGGGACTTGCACATAACTTCCGTCGTAGGCAAAGCTAATTCTAAATTACGAATCATAGGTCGTATTATGAGGAATTGTAATGCTCATACAAAGAAAATACCGTATAAAACACTAGTGCGTCCGCATCTGGATTACTGTTGTGGATTTTAGGATCTGTATTGCAAGGGCCCGGTCCACTCATTGGAGAGTCACTGGATTCGTGGCTGGTTGCTACAGCCCCTATGAAAGCGTCACAGAATTGATACTTAGATTGGGTTGGGATCGTTTGGAAGACAGACGACGTCATTTGCGTTTGAATTTATTGGAGAATATGGGAAAATCTATGATTTACGAGTGCAGTGAGATACTTCGTCCGCCAGCCTATTTAGGTCGAAATGACTGGAGGGATAAGATTCGTGAAATAAGATGCCGTACTGATGCTTTTATGTATTCTTTCTTTACTCGTGTTATCCGGGATTGGAATGCGCAGAATTAAGATTGGTGCTTAGCACCCTCTGCCACCCACAGTTTGTGAATTGTGGAGTATGGGTGTAGATGTAGATGTAGACCAATCGCTTCCCTTCCTGTGTCGGACAGGGGAGGGGGGGTGGCGAGAGACCCTCTCAAGCTTTCTATGTCGAATGCTTATTACTGTAGACAACCATATACGCTTTCGCGGCGGCAACACTGTAGAAAAACTTGCCGAGATTATAGCCGCGTCAAATTCTAATCGTCTGGCGTTGCCAGCTCCCGAAACGTCGTCAGACGATTAGAATTTGACGCGGCTATAATCCCGTAAGGTTTTTCTACAGCTTCTTACTCCTTTGTGCCCCAATCAGTAGTGGATAGTTTTCATATCGCTCCTAATTCCATGATGCCACCCAGTACCGTTTTTTTTTAAAAAAATTTATGGCTTTACGCCTCGTAGACGTCGAGGTCATTAGAGGCGGGATGGTACTGGGGAAAAGAATCTGGAAGGAATTCGGCCACGACCTATTTGAAGGAAGCATCCCGGCATTCGCCTGGAGTGATTTGGGGAAACCATGGAAAACCCAAATCTGGATGCCCGGACGGGAATTCGAACCGGCGTCCTCCCGAATGCGAGACCAAAACGTTAACCGTTCACCCACCACGCTCGGTCCCAGTACCGGATTTGGAAGATGTATGCGATCAGGACGTCTGGTCGGAAATTTCATGCTGTTCCCGTTGTCACGCCTCTGTGCCAGTTGGCATAGCTTCAATGTGTACAGACACATTGTAGAATAGGTTAGGCGGTGACGACCAAGTTGGGCTGCATAGCAAACACGAAACTGTTATATTTACTTTGTCCTGTAGACGACCACTCAGCCTAACGTTCAATGTGTTCGGTGATTCGGGTTATTACTATCATAATATGTCGCTAAGCTGCTACATAAACTCTTTTCCCGCCGACCCCGGCAGCGTAAGGGTAGCGTGCTTTCTTCTCGTTGCAGGGGTCACCGGTTCGAGTCCGGCCTAGGGCATGGGTGGTTTTAATTAAATGTTGTGTTCGTCTTGTGTCGTCCTTACCCAAGAGAGAAAATAATTACACTTATAAGAAACCTGTACATTGTAAGAGAAACAAACACATTGAGCTGGTTGTATGGCTAACACGGCCGAATGCCAATTTAAAATAAAAAAAAAAAAAAAAAAAAAAAAAAAAAAAAAAAGCTCGAACTCATCGAATCCCTCCAACAAGGTGACTACCTAAGCCTAATCAGAGTATAATAATGTATTGTCGTCGGGAAAAGAGTTGGGGCTTGTTGACCTGTCAATTTTGCGCCTAACAGCAAGTACCGCGTTGCCCTTCGTCAGGTGCAGACGCCCGCCGTTGGTGATTCATGTCACTTTATATATAACGCTTGCTGCTGCGGCCCACAGAGCATGCGGCTGGCCTCTCGCCCGCCTTATGTAAGGCTGGCGACCCACCAGGAATGTCTCTGGTAACCGACACCGCGTACTCTCTCTGACACAATGCCCAAAGGATGCGAATATCAGTAAATAAATATCATTCACACACACTGCGTTAGAAAGGTACAGTCCTGGCCCCCGTGTACTGGTTGCACTGATTCCCGTTTTTAGATGGTTTCTCACAATCATTTAGGCGAATGCTGGAACGATCCGAACCTCCGACTCATAAGCTATACATTTCAGAACCAAAAATACATTTATCACACAAAACATAAAAAGTGTGACAGTATCACAACCCACCAATCATTTGGTTTTTTTAATTAATTGTGTATGTTTATAAATACACTGAATATCCAAAGAAACTGGTATAGGCATACATATACCAACTCAGAGATATGTAAACACTCAGGGTACGGCGCTGCGGTCGGCGACGCATATACAAGGCAACAAGTGTCAGGCGCAGGCGTTAGATCAGTTATTGCTGCTACAATGGCACGATTTAAGTGAGTTTGAACGTGGTGTTATAGTCGGTGCACGAGAGATGGGACACACCATCTCCGAGGTAGTGATGAGGTGGGGAACTTCCCGTACGAGTGCACCGTGAATATCGGAAATCCGGTAAAACATCAATTCTCCATTCTCACTGCAGACGAAAAAAGATCCTGCAAGAAAGGGACCAACGACGACTGAAGAGAATAGTTCAACGTGACACAAATGCAACCCATCCGCAAATTGCTGCGGATTTAAATGCTGGGCCACCACAAGTTTCAGCGTGCGAACCATTCAACGAAACATCATCGATATGGGCTTTCGAAGCCGAAGGCCCACTCGTGTACCCTTGCTGAGTGCACGACACAACGTTTTACGCCTCGCCTGGGCCCGTCAACACTTACATTGGACTGTTGATGATAGGGCACATGTTGCCTCGTCTGACGAGTTTTGTTTCCAATTGCATCGAGCGGATGGACGTGTATGGGTATGGAAACAACCTCATGATATCTGTATGTCATCAGGGGACTGTTCAAGCTGGTGGGGGCTCTATAATAGGAACCCTGATACGTCTAGAAACTACTCTGACAGGTGACACGTACGTACCCATCCTGGCTGATCATCTGCATCCATTCATGTCCATTGTGCATTCCGACGGACTTGGGCAATTCCAGCAGGACAATGTGACACTCCACATGACCAGAATTGCTACAGAGTGACTCCAGGAGCACTATATTGAGTTTAAACACCTCCGCTGGCCACCATACTCCCCAGACACGAACTTTATTGAGCATATCTGGGATGCCTTGCAACGTGCCGTTCAGAAGAGATCTCCACCCCCTCGTACTATTATGCATTTATGGACAGCCCTGCATGATGCATAGTGTCAATTCCCTCCAGCACTACTTCAGACATTAGTCGTGTCCATGCACGTCGTGTTGCGGCATTTCTGCGTGCTCGAGGGGGCCCTACACGATATTAGGCAGATGTACCAGTTTCTTTGGCTCTTCGGTGTAATTGAACTAATGTATGGAAATTACTTGTTGTAATGTAGGATTCTAAAAGTCATAGTATGTGTATTGTTCGGGGTATAGAATGTTCTAGTTGTCTCTGGTGCTAGTATCGATAAGTAGGGTTAAGATCATTGGTGGTATGGATTGCAAACAGCTGAGCGCAGGTCGCGCACCTATGTAGTAAGGCACGTATGAGTATAAAGAAGGCTCAATAATATGTATTTCTTGAAAGATTGTAATTTGTGTTTGTAATCAATTCAAGAAGTATTGTTACAAATATTTGAATATTGATTTTGTTCATACATACGGGACAGAAAAAATTGTATGTTCTTGGAACAGTGATTACCATTTCGTCATAACGATAGCAACAATCATTTTTGCCAGATCTAAATTAAAATTATTCGACTTTAAATTTTAAATGAGCAGCAGGTTGAAGGTATTAGTGATTAGATAGGCCTTCTCATCCATAATACGCTGTATTTTCCTGTAGTCTGGAAATGTTACTAAACCCTCTAAATCTTTGGGTCGCTGAATTGGCGATTTTAGTCAGCTAATTATCCTCTACAATTATGGAAAGCTCATTAAGGTTACGCGTTTCTAAGACAGATGGCTACGCAGATTTTCCTCCTCTATAGCGCGTTCAGTTAAGAGAGGCGGCTCAAGGTCAGTCTGCCCTATCCCCACCCCGCGGCCCTTTTCCCTGCGTGCGAGGGGGAAATTTACAATTAGTCAGTCTGGATACAGCATACAGTCATACAGCTCTGAAAGACGGGAAGGGAGGGGGCGGTGAGGTGTGAAACGGGGCGGGGGGAACATATCCTTGAGCCAATCCTTTCTCCCCTCTCATAATTCACACTGGCCACCTGTGTACAACACGGAACCGGTGGAACGTGAACCTTAAATTACAGGCTCGTGGGGTTATATACTGTATATATATTCAATATTAGAAGGTTAATCGAAACGATATTGCTCCCTGACTATAATACCATAAGAGAATAAACAATCAAAAAGCCGGTAAATAACAGTGGTGTCTCGCACATTTAGGGTTACATATTCTAAAGACTAACAAATATCTGGTATGTAGCAGGACAGGTAGTTACCTGTCGCAAAAATAAATTTTAACGTATTTTAAATTTCGAATACTGGCTATAAAACAGCACTAACATATGGCAAGCAATCTTGAAATAAAAAGCGTTCTTGATTTGGTCATTACTTAATAACTAAATTAGATGTAAGTATTTTTGGTACCTTTCGTTTAAATATAGAATATGGCTTGTATTGGGGACAAATGTTAAGTTCCTAGGTAGTAACGTTTTTGATATAGTTCAGGTAACAAAAATGGTCTCAAACATGACTCTGACAGTCGCTAACGTCTTTTTTCAATGAAACAACCATCTTCGACCTGTCATTGACGAGCTCTGAACATCTACACCACACATGCGGGGTTTAAAAAAATCAGGTCATTGAAGTACATAACTCTGACACTTGTTTCGTTCAAATTGCTTGAAGCACGTGAGAGAGGGACAGACGGCGCAGCGTCATCAATTACGCTCCGTTTCCCTTTGGTTACGGAATCCTGAATAGCGAAGAGCGTTTAGGAAGTAAAATAACTGCATACGGAAGATTTAAATCAAACATTGTTATCAGGGTGCACCAAAACAATAGTTACTTTAACAAGGAACAGAGATTATTCATATTTAAAAATCTATGACCAGGACTGTATAAAAATCTGCTAGGAACGTGTGTGTGATGTTTGTTTTATGCTTAGTGAGAAGCGCTCAATTTTGGAGTGAAAAAGAGGAAATATTATTGCAATGAAAATGCGGTTCTATTAACGGATTTCGAAAATAACATTGTGAATTAGATTCCGAAAGATTTTCAACTGTTTCAAAATTTAACTGAAAGTTCCCCGTCTTGTTCATCTGATTCTGTTTTAAAACCATTTATGCAAGCCCTCTTACTGTTGAATTTTTCATTGGTGACCCAACGAATTAAGGAACTTTACAATTTCCAAGAAGTTACAGCAAATATAATTTATGCGTTCGGCAGCAATATTCACCGTATTGTTTTGACATATCTCGTATGTACAATTATTTTAAGTTTAATATTCATATGAATAACTTATTACAATGTTCATCATTTCCTCCTCTTGGCGTTACTCACGGTTATGCCAAAATAAAAAGAGATAACAGACAAGCCATTGGCTCAACAGCGAAAATCTGCCTTGCATTCCATTTTGTCCGACACCATGCGGTAACTTACTGCAGTTCAGAACGTGTTCAGCCATATTTTCACTTCAAAATACGGAGTTTACATTCAGTTAGAGTCTTTAATTGATCTCGTCACACAGCATTAAAATTCTAATTTTAGCTGTAGGTGGAGTGGACTAGTTAAGAAATCAAAATGTAACAGCGACTTCCATAGATTCGTATCCGGCAAGAACTGTTTACTTAATATGATAGTGGTTTCAGAATAAGACATTAGAAAAATTATTTGAGAAAACGTGTTCAGACTCTGTTTTACCGAGCGCGGGACGGGTATTCGAACGGCCGTCCTGCCGAATGCGAGGACAGAGCGTTAACTGACCACCCACCACGCTCAGTGGGTAAATTTTAAAGCAGCATTCAAACCAATATGATTTGTTCACTGAGGGTATAGGGAAAAGCGGAACAACAAATGGGAAACCAGAGATATGGTGCCTGTTGAACGAAATCAGCCGGAGACAATATTTGTACAGTCAAGCTCCTGTGTGATAATAAAATTTCAAGGTCGACTGCTGTCTAAGCCACCAGCGGGCACTAAACTACTGCCCAACTGTACTGACGACAACGAAGACACGGGCGATGCGAACAGCTTATTATTTGCCTCTGATTGGCACTCCGCTACAACCGCCACGAATTTACTGTTAATAACGAAATCTCAAATGTAAACGACCACGAAGCAATATTGTTGCGTTAGGTCCTCACACTTTAAACAGAAAACAATCAATAACGAAATGTCAAATGAAAAAGAAATTATGTTCCGTTCTATCTCCATATTTCAACTCGGAAAACAGGTAACTTCTATATTTTGTATGTATGATTAATGAGACTAATGTGTATGATGTTGTGTATTTTATTTTCCATTACCTAATAAATGATTTACGATATACATGGTTTATTGGTCATCTTTCCGCAGTTGCTTGACAATAAATTTTAAATGAAAAATTCGTCTTTTAGTAACTGTTTTTTTTTTATTATTATCTCTCAGACGCGTTTCGCCTCCTCTGAATGGGGCACCAACAGTGAGAATTCACGCTGATGATGCCCCATTCAGAGAAGGCGAAACGCGTCTGAGAGATAATTAAAAAAAAACCAGTTACTAAAAGACGGATAATAATAATAAAAAAACTAGTTGCTAAAAGACGGATTTTTCATTTAAAATTTAATGATTTACGATGTTCAACGATGAGATAAAAAAGTTATGTTCTATTTTTCAAAGTAGTCCCCACTTCCCATAAAAGGATTTCTCAACGGTATAAAAAAATTAGGTTCCCATATATATGAAATCATTATCTTGGTTTAAATGGGCGCCAGACAGATTCTATTTAAGATTTGCAAATAGACACATGTCTGAGGGGCCAGAGAGTAAAAATAGAAGGGTTGTTGCATAGATTAAAATACAACTCCACGAGTTTCATCTATGAGAATGAGAGACTAGTGACTGTGAGACAGTACATCCCATAATTGTTTCATAATCTTCCAGGAATTCTTGCAGGAGAACAGTTTTAGAATATCAAGAAAGAGGCACCTGTAGAAATACTATCCTTGGCCTTTTCTGGAGTGGGAGAATTAGCGGGCTTTAGGTGCCGCTGCGTTTATTGTTACTTTGATTCCGGGATAAAGTAATGGGTTCAAGATTCACTCGAGGTCACAAAGCCTTCAATAAAATCTACTGTATTCGAATCAGAGAGAGCTACACTTCCCGCAGACATCTGTATTTTTGCTGCCTTTTTTCTGCTATCAGTAGCAGCAGTACAAGAGTTCTGTACCAGTTTTAGTTCCCACGCTGTCAATTAACATCGATTTATGGAGTCATTATTTTTATTGCATTTTTACTGCTTCTTCTAACATTAGTTTCGGCACTAGTGGACGGTAATTATTATTATTACTAAGTAAATACTCCAGTTTTCTTATAGTGCCTTAAATTTCTTCAGTCTGGCGAATCGTTAACTTTCTGTTTGTTAGCACCAACTCATGTGGCAGGCAGCAGTGTGGATGTGAGGGTTACGGTGCCTCTATACTTGACTTGGGACTTTCATTGGGCCCAAGTTCAAACCCTGGGCCTAGCATACCGACCGTCCTGCTTTAGTTGTTTTTGAAGTCACATAGACCAGGGGTGGCCAAATAGCGGCCCGCTAAGAGTTTTTTTTTCCCCCCGCGAAGGCAGCCAGATCACACTGTAAAAGATATTTTTAACGCTGTTACATCAGTTGGATTTTATAAATCTTTGTCTGCTGAAAAATTTCCATGTATGAAGAATCTTTATGGGAAAACGTTATTTATATTTTGGTCTGCATTTATTTGTGACTAAGGTTTTTCTGACCTGAAAACTAACAAAAGTAAATTCAGATGCTCTTTGACATTAACTTGCAGGCTGTGATTAGAATCTCAACAAGCTCTATCACTCCTGATTTGAAGAAAAAATGTAGGAAAGTGTGATCGGGTACATTTTTCTCTTTAAACTGAGTCAAAAATTAAATGTACCTGCAGCTAGAGATGATATGAAATGAACACAATAAATAATTGATTAAAACTATCACTATTTTATTTGATTTATATTTGTCGATTTTATGGTACAATTTATACTTTTTCTGAAATGCATAGTTAACTAGCGAATGCAATCATTTCAAAAGGTGTGGTCCTCCACTAATCTCTGCTTCGACAATAATGGCCCCCGATTTAAAACAATTGCTCACCACTGATCTAGACACATGCTTGACCGGTCTTAAATGTCCATCTCATAGATTCCACATTTCGCAATCAAAATATGATATCATTATGCAATATACAGGTTACATGCTTCTCAAACGGATTGCATCTCTTCATTTCGTCTACTAAGATAATGTTCGTGGAAGTCGCAAAAAATAAAGGAAAAAATATCTTTTCTTTACCTGGCCGTTGTGATTGCTGTCTTCAGGCGGTTTTCCGTAATCATTAAGGAGAATACACAGGTGAAAATATGAAATATCTGTGATACTCAAGGTCAATAATGATTATAGTGTACCGAGCGTGGTGGGTGAGCGGATAACGTTTTGGCCTCGGATTCGGGAGGCCGCCGGTTCGAATTATCGTGCGGGCATCCAGATTTGAGTTTTCCATCGTCTCCCCAAATCACTCCACGCGAATGCCGGGATGCATCCTTCAAAAGGCCATTTCTTCCCGTTCCTTGCCCCCAGTCCTTCCCCGCCTCTAATGACCTCGACGTCGACGAGACGTAAAACCATAAAAAAATATTGTAATGTTTTCTTTAGTTTGCCGAAAGATTAAAGAATGTATAGATCACAGTACTCGATATCGTTTTAATCTAAAATGACATAACTTCAGTGGTAGGACAATCAGCTTCTTTGATTTTGTATGTTTTCAAATGAGTGTGATAAGATTCGGTAAATGCAATGAATTGGTCTCTGTTATGAAGATGAAGGAAGGAAGAGCATAAAAAAGTTTTACGGAAGTTTTATGTCCGCTTTCGACGCACCAATGACCATTAGCAGTATGGAATGTCCTCACTTTGTACGCGCGGTGGAGGCATTTGGTATTCCCCCCACGTCCTTCGTTCACGATCTGCTGATTAGGAATTGTGCACTAGCACCGCATCATGACAGTATCATAGCCACTAGAAAAAAAGTTTAAAATTTTACTTGAAAGTAATAAATTGGTGGGTAAACTATTAATAAAGGAGCAGTGCAGTAATGGAAATTCACTGGTGGATCTTTAAAGCCATATTTAGCTCTTGGACCCTGGCATGAGAGTAGTGGTGGTCTCGCCAGGTGATTTTAGACCTGGGTGCCCGCCAGGCCATGTTAATAAAAGACGACGGCCCGCCTTTCTCCGGTAGCCTTGATTCGCACAGGCAGGCCGCCGAGTGGTCGTTTGACTGCAGGATGGCTCACTAGGCACAAGGCGCGCATTCCCACATGCAATAAACATCGGTAATATCCGCTTACTCACTTTATTAACAACAAACTTATGTAACTGTTTTCAGCATATACGTGGAGTGTTTGCGATTATTATTTTTCTGGCCTCATGCCTCGTCTACGTCGATGTCATTAGAGGCGCTAAAGAACTGAGGGGAATGATTGGAAAGAAATCCAGGCATGATCTTTTTAAGTGACTTGGGAAAACGCAAATCTGTACTGAAGGAATTGGATTCGAATTCGCGCGTTTTGTGATTCGTTCATATTGGTAGGTTCGGAAACTCTCAATACAGGAGCCTTACTGTATAAGCGATGTTGAACAAATTCAGTAACAGATGAGAAGGAGGCAGGTTGAGAACCATTAGAAGACAGGGGGTGAATGAAGTTGTTCGTAAGACGATCATTGGTTAAGAGACCTTGATGGAAACTGGGCAAAGAATTAGTAGGAATGTATAGAGTGGAAACAGTTTCATATATATGTACGGTTTTTTTCTTCGCTAATGGCTCTATGCTTCATCGATGTCGACGTCGTTAGCGGTAGGAGAAAACTGGGGACAAGGAACATGAACCATCCCGCCATTCTGCTGTCATTTAGTTCGAATGTGACCAAATGATTGACTCTCTGGAAATGATTTTGTCGTTCCGTGGCACTGCGGCTCGTACGGGGCACGCTGTTACGACAATGATGGGTTTGTGGAACCATTCGTGCACCGCGTCAAACGAGTACCGGTAGCAACGCAATGTGACTTCCACGCGGGCGGTCGTAACCGACAGAACAGCTTCGTCCTCAATGTTGGCTCGACGTTGGAGCGCTCAAACTGAGGGCAGCTCCACGTGCACGACGGTGCCAGGCTACACGTGGCGAGGAATGTGTAAACTGTGTTCAAAGAACGACGGATATCACTGCTTCCCTAGCCTGCACGTTGACCTGATGTGTCGCCCATCTAACATGTCGGATATTGCCTCTCGGCAACTTGTTCCTTCTGGTCTGTCAGCAATCACTGACGGTGCTTTGTGGGCGCGTCTACAAACCATGTGGCAGTGAGTTCCCCAACTGCATATCCAGGCTCACTTAGATCGCATGCCACGACGTATGGAGGCTCTGATTGCAACAAATGGCGGATTCACACCGCACTGAATTCTCTGTCGTAGCGCTTGTGGACCGATCGTGGTGGATGAGTAGTTAACGCTATGGCCTCACATTCAGGACGGCGGTTCTAATCCCCGTCCGGGCATCCAGATTTGGGTTTTCCATGGTTTCCCCAAATCACTCCAAGCGATTGCCGGAATGCTTCCTTCAAAAGGTCATGGCCGAATTCCTTCCCGTACCTTGTCCCCAGTCCCATCCCGCCTCTAATGAACTTGACGTCGACAAGGTGTAAAGCAAAAAAAAAAAAAAAAAACGTAGCGCTTGTACAATTTTGTAATTCTAATTGTTTGTGTATTGTAATGTCCATTATCTTTAAAATAAAATTCATCGTATTCACATTTCTCCTCCTCAGTGTTGCAATTTATACAAACAGTAGCGTAGTCTTCCTTAGCAATTACCATTAGTTGGAGAACCGTTTAATGGAAATGAGAGGTTGTTGCACCGTCGTATAGAGGAGTCCCCGCATTATTTCCATTAAACCAAAGCAAAACCTAACTATTGCGCTTCCGGTTACATCATGTCAAAGATAACTCTGATACTGGCTATGCAGTACGTACCGCATGTCAGCTTGAGCCGTGTGCACTTCAGTGACGGTCGTTTCAGTACTTTAGTAATATAAAACATTGTGAATTAGACTACTAGCTACAATCTGATATGTATCTGAGTACTATGCAACCAAATCTGTAAACGTATGATTTACGTGTATGTGAAAATTCCGAGGACGAAGAAAAGTATATGTAAAAGAGTTTCCAAAGTAGACCAAAACCTCGATAGTCCGCTGAGTTAACAGAGACAGTTCAATGTCAGTCTGCTGTGTCCCCACTCCGCGGACCTTACGCCTACATGCTAAGGGTAAAATTGTCACCGCCTACCTGAACATAGTGGTTCGGATAGACAGCAGAGGAGGGGATGGTGAGGTTACTAGGCTAGGGGTACGTGGCCTTGACCCACCTATTCGGAGTGAACAGGGTATGACAAGTACAGAGTGGATTCCGCTTTATATATTAAACTAACTTGGTCCATTATTTGAATGTTGGTTGGATCCTCCCGAAGGAGGTATACTAAGCCATTGTGTCAGAGCAAAGGTGCGTTCTCACTGCGCGTCCCTCGGCGCGGGTTTGTGGACACCTTTCATCTTTGCCGCATATGCTAGCAGAGACGGCGCGCCACGACCCACCGCCAGGCGGCAAAAGATGAAAGGTGCGTACTGCCACAACACGCGCCGTGGGAATGCGACTTAAGACAGCCAGTTCCTTTCCTTTGGAACCTACAGTTTACCGTGGAATCCGAACCACGGAACGTCCTGGCATAGCTGATACGTTCCCCACCGGGATTTGAACCCGGGACCGGGCTATCCAACTTTTGAAAGCAAATGCCTCAACCACTGAGCTACCAGAAGACAGAAAAATAGCTACACAAATTTATCCAGGATAAAATTTACCTACCAGCGAAGAATAAAATTAAACTACAGCCGACGATCAGCCATGTGAGTGACTTATATCTCGAACAATAATAGTGTTTAAAAACGATGTAATTAAAATCAACATTTTTAAACCTCGTAAGCATTTAAGAAAGATAAAATTAACAATGAACAAAAATTACACGTACAATTTGTGAATTCCATTAATGTAAAACAAATTTGAATAACAATATAAAGATCTTGAAAATAATAATAAAATAAAAAACTTTTAAATGTACAAAATAATTTATCTAATCCGGATGAAAGATAAAACCACATACAGATTTCTAACTTCTAAATTGTGCTGAAAATTTATTCTTGGAACTTTTTGATAGCTATTAAACTACTTGTAAGATTGGTGACGAAAAACATTCGGTGCATGCAACAGATAATTGATGCGTTGATAGTTCTACTGACAATTTTATTGCACCGCAAATACTGTGAACTGATAAGTAAGTTATTTAATTGATAACTGCTCTCTACACTTCTTACAGTTATGTATTCCATGCGCCCAATGTTTTTCGCCACCAGTCTTACAAGTATTTTAATAGCTATAAAAAAATTCCAAGTATAAATTTTAGGGACAATTTAGAAGAAGTTAGAAATCTGTATGTGGTTTTATCCTTCATAAGGATTAGAGAAATTATTTTATACTATTTATTCCGTTATAAATTCATGGTACATTAAAAAAATATATTTTATTATTATTTTCTGCTTTTTACGGTTATGTGAATGAAAATTTGTAATTGATTTTAAATACCTTGATGACATAATCATAGATAAATGCTACAAATTCCAGTTTTTTTTTAATAGAAAACATTTAATTGAATTATTTCAATCCCGGAGAAATAAGGAACAAAACAAAAAAAGGAATTATGGATATCCATCGTTTGAATCATAAGTTATGGTCTGGAATTAGAACAAAAATCCAATAGAAAAAAAGCACTTTTAGTTCTGCCAGAATTCTTCAGGTAGCATTTCCAATTTTTCTTTTCCTAAAAACATTTTTCAGACTAATTCAAAAATTGGCTATTCGGACCCTAGAAAATGTTCTTTCAGTTGTTACCGAATTTTCCTATTTTCCGGGTTACTTTTCCATTTTTCTTCTCTGAAAACCTTATTCAGACTATTAAAGACATTTTAAAAATAGCTAAATTGGTCAATAGAAAAAAGTATTTTCAGGTTTTCCCGACTTTTCCAGGCAACTTTTCCAATTTTTCTTTCTTTAAAAACCTTAATCGGACTGTAATCAACATTTTAAAAAATTTGCCATATCGGTACAGAGAAAAAAAGAATTTCAGTTTCCTCCGAATTTTAAAATTTTCCGGGCAACTTTTCCAATTTTTCATTAACTAAAAACCTTATTCGGACTATTACGAACATTTTAAAAAATTAGCCTTATCGGTCCATAGAATAGAGTACATTCAGTTTTCCCGAATTTTCTAATTTTCCGGACAACTTTTCCCAATTTTTTCCCATTTTCATACATTGTCATCCAGTTCTGAGCTATGGTCAAAATTTTAAGTCTCTATCTCATCAAGAAGTTAGTTTAAAATCAATTACTAAATTCCACCCGGACAGGCAAAGCCCAGAGCGAGTTAATTAAAACATTTTAAAAAATAATTAAATGAGTTTAGTCACGGAAACAACCACGGCTGATGCCTAGCCCTCTTTTTTAAGCCCTAATACAGTACTGATATTTTTATGAAAAGGAAATACTTCGATAACACTTATATAGAACATTGTTGAGGTTAATGAGAATTTATTAGATTTCAACTGGTTTGCTTATCGGAAGAGAACAGTTAGTGAGGCCTGGCTACGGCCCACTTCATTTCCTCCCGCCACACAGCATTCTCTCCGTGTTCCTGCTCGAGCGCTAATTGATTTCAGAATGTCAACGCCGCTCCCGCAGTACGAGGAAAGCGGCCAACTTCGCAATTAGCTTAAAATTTCGTCGTTCCACGGACGAAGGGTTGCAATTATACGGCACCGAGCAAATTGACTTTGGTAGTTACTGCCGCACAGGAAGACAAAGTTGGCTCGCAACGTTGCCTCTCTGTTCTCGTTACTCCTTTTTCACAGTGTACCTCTTATTTAATCCACTCCGTCTGCTTCTACCACAGTTGTTCTAACGTACACGCAATCGTACGGTTCAATTTCACTAAATGTTTCGTTTGCTTCACAGCATTCAAGCAACCGTTGTACGAGGGATTACAGTGTTTTATATCTACATCTACATCTATACTCTGCAATTCACAATTACTGTGGGTGGCAGAGGGTGCTAAGCACCAATCCTATTTTAGAGTATTCAAATCCCGAACAGAACGAGGAAAGAAAGAATACATAAATGTATCAGTACGGCATCTTATCTCTCGAATCTTATCCCTCCTGTCATTGCGACCTAAATAGGTTGGCGGAAGAAGTATTTCGTTGCACTCGTAAATTAGAGATTTTCGCATATTCTCCAACAAATTTAAACGAAAACGACGTCGTCTGTCCGCCAAACAATCCCAACCTAACCCACGTATCAGCTCTGTGACACTTACATAAGGACTGTAACTAGCGGTCACGAATCGAGCGGCTCTCCTCTGTACTTTCTCTAACGTGTCAATCAATCCCTTGCGATACGGATCCCAAATTGCACAACAGTATTCCAAATGCGGACGCACTAGTGTTTTGTACGCGATTTCCTTTGTATGAGCATTTCAGCTCCTCAGAATACGACCTATAAAACATAGTTTAGAATTAGCTTTGCCTACAACGGAAGTTATGTGCAGGTCCCATTTCATGTTGCTTTGTACTGTTACGCCTAGATACTTCAGGGAATCGACCGTGTCAACAACTGAATTGTTAACTTTGTACTCGTGAGCAAACGGGGTCTTTTTATTACTTATTTGCATTGCCTTGCACAGTTAAGTTTTCCATATATAACAGAAGATGATTTTTAACTGTTGTTTAAGACTAAATGGCACATTTTTTATTTTCTCATTCTTTTTAAACATTTCTGTTGAATGTAGAAAAGAATGGTTACCACTTAGAAGAATATAATTCTGTTTCTTGAATAACCGTACTGATAAATATTATTTTTTATTCTTCTATACGTACAATAAAGCGGAAATAACAAGTTGATGATGTCGTGTCTGTGAAACTCCGTTATTCCGTCATTCTTTCTTAGGGAAACCTTCGTTACACAAAAGGAACGTAGAGTTTGTCAAATGTTTACACGTTATTCGTTACTGCAAAATATGCTGAAGTAACTACCATAAATTACGGTACAGAGAAAGAATTACTGTAATAACATACTCAATAAAAGCTACTGAGGAAATGATCATATGCCTTAACAATCCGTAATTGCATATCGTAGAAGAGAATATAAAGTTCCGAAATTATGGGAGTTATAGAAATAATTTAGCATGATAGAGTATTACTCTGTTGATATTATGGTAATTTTAAGATAACTTGTCACTAGTTCGAAGTTATTAAGATAAGAAATTAATTAAAAATAGAATCAATAGTTATAATAACATTCCATACAATTATTTTCTTAGCCGTCTTTCTTCTTTCTAAATAATGGTTTTCGATTATTTTTCGAAAAGACCTACGGGAGAGCCAATGCCACAAAATTGCTTGAAAGTAGGATTTTTGGTTCTTGGAAGGCAATGGAGAGTGCTGTTTTATGCATAGAGGATAAACTCAGAACAGAAGGGTTGGTTAGCTAAAGTGAACTCAATTGACCTACCATCCGTTGTGCTTGATACAGAACTATCGATGCAGTGAGGCTATAAGGAAACCTGTTATGACTCTACCTTTCTTACTCATTGCGTATTCGTCTTAGTCTTCACTTAACTCTTTTTTCACTTACTACTCCTCTCAGCCTGAGTTTAGTCCTCGTGGAATTTAATAAGAGCTATTAATTTTCATTGCTTGGTGGAAACTGGTGCTATTGATCTGAGTTTTCCTGAAGATAGAAGAAAACTTGTCAAGGAACTTCTTTTTGCTGAAACATTTGTATACGAAAATGTTAGTAATAGAATGCACTTATAATCCGATATTATCTTGCATTGGGGGATAGTAAGTTAAGTAATATCAGTTAATAGTTACTAAGTAATAAATATCGTATTTTCTAACATTAAGTGTGTCCACTAGTTTATATCATCTCTTCTGATGTTTAGGCTCTTCTCTGTATTTTATCTTAATTTTTTATTTTCTTAGTAACGTCTACTAGTTAGAATTTTTGTAGATGATAGATAAGGAGAACTGGAACTGCCTTAAGCACCTGTGAGATTCCGTAAATTCATGCAGTAAGAAATGTTTTTGAATAAACTCCTGTTTATAACATTTACTGAGGAAAATATTCTTTAAATAAAATCTTGAGACAGTCTTGAAAAATTTTACTAGAGAGTTTTACTTACCAGAACGCTCCAAAGGGGATTGTACCTAGCGTGGTGGGTGAACGGTTAACATTCTGGTCTCGCATTCGGGAGGACACGGGTTCGAATCCCCGTTCGGGCATACAGATTTGGGTTTTCCATGTTTTCCCCAAATCACTCCAGGCGAATGCCGGGATGCTTCCTTCAAAAATGCCATGGCCGAAATCCTTCCCGTTACTTGTCTCCAGTCCCATCTCGCCTCTAATACCTTAGCCGTCGACGAGGCGTAAAGCCTTAAGTAAAAAAAAATATATAAAAAAACTCTTAGATTGTTGAAAAGGGGGAGAGGCGGATGCTAATAGCTTATTCTGCAGCTATGGCGTTATAACTTCCTGATCTACGAAATTGATTTTAATAATGTTCCACAATGTGCCCGTATGCGTGTGATTTCTGTAAAAATGTTAATGAAATCCGTGTCAGATTTGTAGGTTTCTAATCTACTGCATGGATTAATGTTATCGACAACAATAATGACAATAACAATTCAGTCCTAACGGTGGTCGCTCATCAGGAATTCGAAGAACCTGCCACAAAGGAGTGTAATTTGACAAACATAATTGTCGCATCTTCCTCTACTTCAATGAGTAAGGGGAGATGGAACATTCAGCTTTTATCGTAGATTCGCAGACGAACGACGAGTGAGGCACAAAAAGCTTATTAAGGGCAGAGTTTCCAGAGCACTTTGATCCTTAAAGCAAGTTTTATTATGCAGCGACTTAATTAACGCTTGAATTTAGAGTCAGATAGGACTGTTTAATTAGGAATATAAAGACGTTGTGTATCAGTCAGTCCCCGACTCACTTCCTCTGTGTAAAATACTTTAATGATTGAAATTAAAGGACATGCAATGTGTTTACAGTTGTTTGATCTTTAAAGCCAAACAAGTAACATCGTCAAAGTAGGTCACTGTTATAATACACAGAAAAACTTCAATTGATTTCTTTCAATGCCTCTATTTTCGGGAAAAACTGGAAAGGAGAAGTTAATTAATTATAACTGGGTAAGTATGTCGCAAAGCTACCAATTGTACCGAATTCTCAAATAAATTAAAAGAAATTTCGTTTCAAATAAGGTTTTATACAATGTGTTACTATCTGAAAATGTTCTGTATTTACTACTACGATGTGGACAAACGTTTAGCAAAGAATTTCTCTATGTACGACATGAGTGTCATTTCCACTACACTTTCGAAACTTCGTGCAAATTGTTTCGTCGCCGTTCCATACGAGTTGAACATTATGTGCATTATGTTGTAAATTACAGAATGCCAAGTATAGTAGTGTCTATTATTCTGGCACTGATAGATGTAAATGAGTTACACATTCCAATTCACTCGATATACCTGATCTGAATTAATAAAAAAAAAGAGGAGACTGGAAAGAGGATAATGTAATTTCCAACTTGACACACGAATGCAATAATATCAGGATCGCTCAGTAACTGTAACGGTAATTCCCATGTATATCATCCGAAAAAAATCTTTCATTAAATGTAAGCAACATCACACTAATATTATTTCATTCTGTGGGATCACTTTATTTACTTGTTTAATGATGTGTGACTGCAGCATACAATAAAGCGTGATTTTACCCGTCAGTGTGGCTCACTACATTAAGATGCTGCACATTCGATCAGGGAGGTACAATGGGACCGTGTTCGTGTCCTGGTCCCCTCGCACAGGCCGTCCTGATTGCAGTTTTTAGGTGGTTTCCCGATATAGATTTCCAATGTTTTTCGTACCATGCTTCTCTTCCGTCAAAAGAAAGATTCCAACGCCCCCCCCCCCCCCCCAACCACGATTTTATTATTGACAAGTTAAATGGCTACTTTTCAGTACTAACGATGACATCTAGAGGAAACTCACTAACAAGGGTTAGAATAACAAGTGATCATAAACAAAACAGTGGTGTGTGTCATTTCCATGCAAAACGTTACACTTTAACTCAAGTATCATTATAATAGAGAGATACAAAGTAACACATCAATACCATTTGAAGGAAATTATACGCAATTCAATGACGTCAGTGTATTATTACATTTTCAATCAACAGTGCCAAAAACTCTCGGCTTTAAGTACTTAATATAGCGCAAAACACGCATATACAGCAGGACCAAAACCTGATAGTGCTTATTTTAGTCCTCAAAATGCAGATGCAGGATTTCGATGAAGAGAACAATGTGCACACGTCACTAAAGCCACGTTATCACATTCCAAATCACTTTCGCATTCACGCAGTCCAATTTCAAAAGCGACACTAATTACATTTTCAAATCATGATGTTGGTATGTCAATGTCATAACCTGGCTTTCGCCGAGCATATTGCAACATAGTGCAGCAAATTGATTGTAAGTCACAGATTGTGGTTTGGCACATTGTAGTCTTACAAAATCAGTAATCCTTCTGATACAGAGCTTATATTACCGAAAGAAGTAAACATCAAGGGATTGGAATATTTTCGGTCGCAATATCTTCAGCATTACATCTTTGTTCGGAAAAGTTGCATCTAGAAGGATACGATCTGTATGACCTGACAATAATAGGCTCTTTTCATTTGTTACTTGTTCGCCAAGGACTGAAGTCAGAAAATATTTCATGTGTTGTTTAGCCATTTTTCCAATTTTACTTGCCTCTGCATAAATGTTTCATGGACAGGTTTTTTCAAGTGTCTTTGAAATATTTTGACAGAAAGTGCCTTGCGTCTCTTGAAAACAGATGTACGACTAATGGCTGTACCAAACAAGTGCGGAGTTCTCCATGGAAATGACACACACCTCTGTTTTGTTTATGATCGCTTGTTATTCTAAACATGTTTCCGAGCGTTCGAGGTCAAAGGTGTCCCTTGTTAGTATGTGATGTTAGAATAAAGGTTTTCAACTCTAAGAGGTGGCGAAGCAGGAAGTACTACCGACGGTGTAGAGTAGGGATGTAATGGAGCTCAGCATCCGCATCCGCAAGTGCGGAACTTTCGCATGAAATCTTACATCCGCTTTAGCATCCGCAATATTTATTTCGGATGTATAGCGGATGTTTTGTTTACATTGCAATATATATTATTCTTTTCTCTTTACACGAGATTCTGCTCATCTTCGCTTAGTTGTTTTTTCTGACGATCTTGGGATAAAAATGAACTGAACGGTTTTATTACTTAAGCGACGAATTTACAAGTGTGAACTTGCGTGTAAAGTAAAGCGGCTTATTCACGGTCCAACTTACAGGACATCCGTGTAGAATAACCTTAGGATGTGTTCATCCATTCACGCTGATAAAATGGGCCCAATAAAATGTTTCAAGCAATCCTTTCCACTCGTACTTTCTTGCGGCACACCATGTGTCCTCATCTCACACTTCCAGGATGTTTCTTCCAATCATGATCCAACGCCATAGCTTGCTGTACAGCAAGGACCGTGTTGGTAGTTTGGGAGTCCTACAACATCCTACACGCCCTGCATCTACTCCTCTAACCCCTTTCACGGCCCATCAAGATTTCTTTATCGAAAATCAGATCAACATAGGTCCTACAAGTTGTACTGTGTATGCACCACTAGAACTGTGGATAGGCGGTGGCGGGCACAAAGATGTTCGGCGGCGTGGCCTTCTCTTGACGAGCCGCGAACTCCGCAAAGTTCATGGGAGTTTTTTAGTCGCGTGCGTAGATATGAAAATAATTTAATTCACTTGTAAATTTAACCCCAGATTTTTGTAAAATAATAAAATCTAAATAATTATAAATTTATTTTTTCACTTCCGCTTCCGGAAAACATCCGCATCCGCGGATGTCAAGCATTGAATATCCGCATCCGCAAAGACGACTTCCGTTACAACCCTAGTGTAGAGCTATGGTTCGTCTAAACGGGCGGCGAAGCTACCTGGAATTCAGTCGCCCCTTGGGAACCTATACTCTAGAGTCTAGACCAGTATTTTTCAACCTTTTGCAATACGCGACCCCTTTACAAATTTGCGTCCTCCCCATATATGAAAAAACGTTTTGGCGACCCCCCCAAGTCCGTAGTGAAACTATGCCAGTGATTTTTTTTAAAAAAATGACGTATTTAATTTTTTTCTATTGGGACTATACCTGCTGATCGCGAAATCAAATGCTGTGTTAGATAATCGCCGGCACTCTGGGGGCAGTGTTATATTCTTTGCCGTGGTGACGGCGCTGGAGGCGATAAGGGGGAATAGGTCAGCAGCCACATAGCAACAGTTTGTGTTCGTTCACTGCAGTCAGTTGTACGCGTACACCAGCTAGTACCGACCAGTTTCGCTGCGAACGAGGATAACATGCAGTTATAAAAAGGTCTGCGCCGTCTTTCAAGTCTGCTGCACGTAGTAGTGGCGGAAGCAAATCAAAACAAACAAACAATGACTTTATGGTGACCAGAGATGTGACTTATTTGAGATACAAGTATTTGAAATACAGGTACAAGATACAAAATACGTACTTTCATCTTGTATCTGAAATACTTTTCTTAATCTTTATTTTTATCTTGTATTTAGATACTTTATCTTGATATCTTTGTATTTTGGAAATACTAAATAAATGCATTTATTTTCGTTACGGCATCATAAAGACAAAGACGACAACGAAACGCATTCGTAAAATTTATTAACCTGTACCAAAAGACAAGGTTGTATGGTCTAGTTACCTTTTCCTGCCTTCATTGTGGCGATGAAAAATATAAACAAACACCTGCCCACCTGTCTAATGTCTCTTGTCTTTTCACCGCGCCAATTCTTATGGTGTCAAATTATGTTTGGTGCGACGAAGTCGAATTATTATTATTATTATCCTGACTGAAACAGAAAATTAATCGATCTGAAAAAATCAACAGAAGCATTATAGAGGAATGGAGAGGACATAAAAGAAAAAACGAATCTTCATATATGTTTTTAGAGGACTCTGATTCCTTTATTCCTAATGTCACTGCACGGAATCAACTGGCTGCATCGCCGACTTAGAAATATTTAAATACCAAAGTAATAAGGACAACCTCCTAAAAATTCTAAATGTTTATCTAACAATAAAAAATAAAAATAAACTGTGCACCTGTTAGTCGAGTTCCACCCGTGTGTAGCGAATGATGAACAAACATGTTTCAAAACAATAAAAAATACATTATATAAAAAGTATTTTATCTTGAAAAAGTATTTGGAAAATATTTATTTTGTATCTTGTATTTCAAATGCTATTTCCAAAAATATCTTGTATCTTATATCTCAAATCTATTACTGAAAAGTATTTTGTATTTCAGATACTTTTTGCAAGGTATCTTGTACATCTCTGATGGTGGCATGGTAGAAAAAAAAAGAAATATGCTCTCATTAGAAAATGATTTGATTATTTGCGTGTCAAAAATACAACCACGATTCAGCAATTTATTAAAAAATGTTTATTGTATTGGAAGACCTACAAGCTTTACTTTTAACCTTTACCTGGATTGCGACCGTGACACCCCAGCAAGACTTGGCGACACCCTTCGGGGTCGCAACCCCATAGGTTGAAAAACACGGATTAAGACGATTGCAGGAACGGTCCCAATTTCCAACTCGTAAACTACACATTCTCACACAAAAATACACTTTATCGTAAAGAACACAAAAAGTTAAGCGTTTTGCAAATGCTTTCCTCCCATAGTTTATGTACGCTTGGTCTAAAGAACTCTTTTAGAATTCTAGTTGGACACAGGTCTTTTTTTCTCTCGCTCATGATTGACACTGTCCACCTATGTAAAATATGGGTCCTTAGCTGGACGGATCGAAAAATCAAAAGTTTGATTTTATTGGAATTTAATTACATGCCATAAAGCTATCTATAATCAGTTAATCACATATACTGAAATCCAATAACATAAATTCTATATTATACTTCTTTTGAGTCTATACGTCAACACCCATAAATTTCAATAAATATCAGAGAGTCAACTACTTGCTGATCTTCTCTCTTAATGTACTTAATATTGTTTAACATTTCTGTACGTACAGTAGAAGGTTTATCAACCGTATTTTTACATATGGGTTGCAAGATGGAAACTATCTTCAGCGTCCTTGCAATAATACATCATTCTTACATATGAGAAGGAAACATATAATTAAAGTACTATTCACAGATCGGTAACAATCAAATACATTCTTAGCGGTGCTAGAAATACAAGATTATTCAAAAAAGAAAAAGCAGATATTGTATTTTTAACTATCTCAAACTATGAAAGATAGAAAAAAAAAAATACGTGCCTTCGTCAGGCAGGGAAAGATATAAGGTTTGTAGCCGCCCCCTCCCCCCCACTCCTATCCTATTAGTTCCATTCGATGCCTCTGTTATCTTTTTACGTAGAAATGGCAACAGTACAGGAGAAGTCGTTTTGTGTGTTACAGTATGCAAAAAGTGAATTCATTGTTGATGTGCAGAGTGAATTCCGCCGTAAGTTCAATAAAGTACCATCCCGTAATAAACAGATATACCACTGGTAAGAGGAATTCGAAGATGAATCCATACGCAAAAGGAAAATCACTGATCGTCCTACAACACACAAACGACACCATTTCCACGTAAACAGACAGCAGCACAAAGTCGGGGGTTATAAACTTTGAACCTTCATCTATCCAGTCATATGTGGCACGAATTTCTTTGTTTTATGGTGGGTGAGAAATAAAAATGTAAAATCTGTTACATCCTGTTGAATAACCCCTTAATTTTACCATACGAATAAAAATCTTACCGTCAATCTATTCTTATAAAAAGCTTATTTGGTCACGATTTTTTGTCACGCCATAACGCCACTCTATGACGTCGCGCTATGCCTTTGTTTTCCAACTTACGACTGCGAGATGTTGTTCTAGATTATGCACGTTATTTAATAACATTTCTATTTAGCTAACAATCCATGAATAAATTAACTGTCAGAACACTGAAAAAGAAGTACGTCTTTCATTTTAAATCGACGTAATAATTATCAGTTGCTTATCTTTATTTAATATTCGTTAGAATTAAAAGTATTTGTTAAAATATTTGTCAATAGATATGTAAGTAAAAGCTTTAATTTCCGACTAGCGGCAGTTCTCATTAGATTGTTTTACAACCGGAACTTGACGTAACAGCAGAGGGCATCAGTAGTTTAATTTCTTTTTAAATAATTTAAATTGTTTTCATTAGCGCCCAATTACTAAAATCAATACATCATTTGAATAAAAGTACTTCCGCACTGATCGCGATATATACAGCCTACAATTAAAACTAATATTACATGGCATAACGTATGTTGTTAAGATTTATTTTTTGGTTCCTTTATTTTCACTGATGACATATTTCAGCCGCCATTCAAACGTTGTTATATCGATCTGAATCACGGATAACAAAAAAGGAAGGGGTAAAAACCCGCGAAGATTTCTGATCAAGTTTATATCGTGATGCATTATTGCCACTAAAATGCGATACAGTACATGTATTGATATGCGTGTGATTGAAGAATTGTTTAGAGTAATATGTGGTTAGGTTGAAATGCAACTTGGACCAGGATGGCAACGGAAACTTTTTGCTGCAGTGCAAGGTATGAGAAATTACATTGAGTTTTACATAGTCCAGTCACATTAATGTGACCACCTCTCAAAAACCAGAATAACCACCTTTGGCGCGAACAACCCGATCGAGGTGGTCCCACAGATTCTCGATTGGGTTTAAATCCGGTGAGTTTGCGGGCCAGGGGAGTTAGGTAAACTCATACTGGTGCTCTTCGAACCACGCACATACACTGTGAGCTGTATGACACCTCGCATTGTCCTGCTGGTAGATGCCATCATTCTGAGGAAAAATTATTCGCATGTAGGGGTGGACATGGTCCGCAAGGACAGCCAGATACGTACTTGTGTTGATCCATCGTGCCTTCCACAATGATCAGTTCACCCAGTGAATGCCAGAAAACATTCCGCAAACCATAATGCTCCCTCCTCCACCCTAGATCCTTCCGGCAATTGTTGCAGGGTGTTTGCTTTCAGACGTTTCACGCCGTATGCGCCAACGTCCATCTGTCCGATGGAGCATAAAACGTGATTCATCGGAAAAAGTCACCTGTCGCCACTCTGTGGACGTCCAGTTGCGGTACTGGCGTGCAAATTCCAGCCTTCGTCGCCGATGGACAACAGTCAGCATAGGTGCATTAACCAGGCGTCTGCTGCGGAGGCCCATGCGCAGCAACGTTCTCTGAACCGTTGTTGAGGATACACTCTTGGTAGCCTCTTGGTTCATCTGGGAGGTCAGTTGCTCAACAGTTGCACGTCTATTTGCCCGAACGCATCTCCGTAGCCTTCCTTCGCCTCTGTCATCTATAGCCCGTGGTGCACCACATATTCCAAGCAGCTGATTTTGAATAGTGCCATTTTGCCATATATGGTATACTTTCACCACGGCGGCACGTGAACAGTTCACAAAATAAGCCGTTTCCGAAATGCTTCCACCCTTGGCCTGAAAGCCAATAATCATGCCCTTTTGGACGTCGGATAAATCCCTACGTTTCTGCATTACGCCAACGATTGAAATGCTTTCCGATGCCCTAGGACATCCTTTATATACACTCCACTGTAATGTGCTGCCACCTGCCTTCTGTGATTGGTTATTTCACGTTGACGTCGAAAGTAAGTGGTGGTCACATTAATGTGACTGGACCGTGTATTTTATACCAATTCTATTTATCTAAGCAATTGCTAAGAAATGAATTTCAAAAACACTGAAAGAAAAGTATGTATTACGTTTAAATTGGCATATTAGTTACTAGTTGCTTTTTTTTTAAAAAAAATGATTACTTGGTTTGAATGAAAGAAGTTTCAAATTGTCGCGATCTATGCTGCTTAAACGACAATTAAAACTATTATTACGTGGCATAACGTAATTATTTTAGCATCCTTCGTTTTCACTGATTATTTCAGTCGCATATAAGCTGTGTAGGCAGTTTAAACTTCGATCTTCATCAAAGATATTAAGAAAGATGTAACAAACTGTGAAATTTTAGGATCAAGTTTATATCGCGACATTGACATTATGACATTGACATGCGATACAGGGAATGTATTAATTCGCGTGCGATTGAAGCTTTGATTTTCCAGCGGCAATCTTGGCGGAGATGGTGGTTAGGCTGAAATGCAATCTGGACCAAGTTGACAACTGAAACTTTTTGCTACAGCACAATGGACGATAAATTATATAGAGCTTTATTTTATAACAATTATATTTAGGTAAGCAACTGCAAAGAAATTAATTGCCAGATCACCCCGTTAAATCCGTCATTTTTGACAAGTAAACATAAATCATAATTCCATGTCCCTCAACCGCCTTACGCCGTAGCCACGACCTAGGTGACCATGGAGCGCAGGCAGTGGGCATTTAAAGTTTACGGATCGTGTAGACTTCGTCAAGACACTAGCCTTTGCACCCATGTTAAAGTGCAGAATGAGCAGACAGTTTATGGGGACAGGCAGCCAGCTGTGATGCAACCAACCCACTGCGGGGGAGTTACAGAATGACAGTCGGCCTAACGTCAACGTATTTGGCACGGGATTGCCTAATTGCAGCCCGCAACCAACGAGACACGCCGACAACATGCAGTGATATCATACTATGGTCCAGGGGCGGATCCAGGATTTTGGTTTGGGGGGGGGGGCTTGGCTTGAGTGGATTTTGGCTGAGGGGGCTTGCCTTCAGTGGATTTTGGCTTTGGGGGGGCTTCAGACGGGCAAACAGCAGTCTTTATAGTCTCCTCGGGCCTCAAATCCGTAGAGCTAAAAAAAAAAAAAAAAAAAAAAAATCCAAAATTGCAATGTCGGAGGTGGACCTAGATACTTTTGGGAGCGACTTCAGCCCCCTAGCCCCCCCCCCCCTGGATCCGCCCCTGCAGTATGGTCCCCAACAAATCAGGCGTTAATGAATCTCTGTACAGTACAAACCCATTATAAATAACGTCTAGCTGGTCCGTACGAAAATTTCTCGAATGATGTACGATGAACAGCGAGATTGGTGGTTTGTAGTAACGTGAAAGAAGAACCAACTCATTTGTAGCAATTGTTTATTTTCAACTGAAACTTTTCCTCAGCAAAATACTTAAATGACGTTTTACGAAACAATTAAAAATGATAAAATATTTGCCTAACCGAAACAAAAATATCCGAAAAGCGCCTTACTGTAGAAAATACACACAGTTTATTAATATCTCTGTGATATGTTGTGCTGCTATCTAGTGGTAAGTGATCACTCCTTATCGACCCCAGCGCATCCTAGCAGCTTGAGTCTGAACTATAGCATACCCGTGACCTTGAACGTTCATAATTTTGCCATTTACGGGTTGAATTTCCAAAATAATTCCTTTCTTAATTAATGATGTTACAAAAGTAGTGAACTTAATCTTTAACATGATACCCCTATTTATCAATTTTGGCTAAGTATGAAGGGAGAACACATAAAAGCACCTTTTAGAAATTACATATGTGATAATTTATGCCGGGGGTCCACAAACTTTTTACCCCGTCGACCCCTTCATTTGATATTTGCCTTCTTATCGACCCCCACAAGTATTTAATAAGAACATTAAATCATTTTTGGCATTTCTGATGCTAAGCAATAAGGAGGCCTGCATAATAACTCAGCGAAATAATTTACAAAATCCACCCAATAACATTAGCAGAAAAACGAGATACTTTCCACTATTATTACAATCTAAAAAAATAGGAACAAAACTATGGATAGATGGAATAAATTTCAAATAAAGACCTGCCAAAAAGAACAGATGGTTGTTGCACTGTTTTAACTTGCCACATAGCGATGAATCCACCTTCCTAAGGCACTCTTCAACTCTCAATACTGTATCACCTCTTGACAATCACCTTACCTCAGTGAGCAAAAGTAATTTGTTAAAAAGTTTCACCATTTACTTCACATGACTTCGCAAACAGACGAGAATTGAGAGGGTGAGCTTTAATTTTACTTATTGACCTGATTGTCAGTAGAACATTCCTATTTTTTTCCGGTACAGTTTAATTGATCATCTTTAATATTAATCGACCCCCTTTCGATCCCCCTATATTAATCGACCCGGGAGATCTCTTATCGACTCCAAGGGGTCGGTATCGACCACTTTGGGGACCCCTGATTTATGCTAAAAGTAATTCCATCCCAATCTTGGGCAGCGATTGTCCTTTACGATAAGATTGGGAAGGCTGAGTGAGTGTGCTGGCGGCAATGTCAGTATGTCGGACATTGTGTCTATTTGCGGGTGGCGGCTACAGATGGCGCCTTATGGCTGCTGCCAAGATCTTTATATACTCGGCAGCGCGCGACACAGTGGACTTGTACAAGGCGCTTTACTCACTGAGGCCCGCTAGGGTATTTCTGGAGGCTGCGCTCTTTGCTGGCTCTGGTTACTGCCTCGATGGCAGCCAGAGCACACGATTAAACCGAGAACACCGACCGACATGCTATTATTAACCACATCTAATGGACCCAGACACGAGAACTCAAAGTTGCACCATACGTTGCCTTAATCATATCTACTTTCTTATCGGTTAACACAACCGTGCCATAATACCTCTCGCGTATATGCATGTTTAGCATGTTAAACATACTATCCGTCCTAAGTTGATAAAGTTTGTACTTCGAAAACGAGGCTACACCTACATTTACATCTAGATCTACGTATGTACTGTGTAATTCACAGATTTGTGGGTGGTAGAGGGTGCTTTCAATTAATCTCTACTCCGCGCATTCCAACCCCGAAAAGCACGAAGGAATAAAGAATTCAAATAAGCATTAGCGTCGCATCTTATTTCTCTAACCTTATCATTCCTGTCATTGCGGCCCAAATAGGTTGGTGGACGAATTATTTCTTTGCACTCGTAAATGAAAGTGAATGTACGCATGTTTACCTCTAAGTTCAAACGAAACCTACGTCGAATGCTTATTACAGTATCCCAGCCTAATCTATGAATCAATTCTGTGATGCTTTCATAGGGAATGTAGCAAGCTCTCAAGAATCTAGCGGCTCTGCTATGTACTTTCTCTGTATGGTCAATCAGCCCCATACGAAACGAGTCCCAAACGGCGAAGCAATAGTCCAAATGTGGACGCTATATCCTTGTTCGTGCATTACAATTTTTCAAGATTCGACCTATGGATCGGAGTCTAGAATTAGCTCTACCTACTACCGAATTAACTTGCAAGTCCCATTTCATGTTGTTTTGTACGGTTACGCTCAAATACTTACGATACGGAATTGGCCCTATCAATAACTGAATTGTTTACTTTGTATCTCTGAACAAACGGATAAAGGCTGTCTGAAGAATGGATTGATTACAATTTAATTACATAACAATGACCTAACCGCACTCCAGTATGAAAATATATGCTTGCATGCCTTATAGTAAACATACTTTCCGCTGATAAGATTTATATTGAAAAACGAGGCTTTCAAATCAATGGATAATTAATAACCAAGGCATATTCGCACATGAACATAGTATATGCACTTATTACCTAGATCAAACTTGCTAGCAGTTATTTCCTGATAAAATGTATGTAGAACTTAATCTGAAAAACGAAACTGTTGAATTAATGGATCGATTAATATAAACCAAAACAAAATCGGCCGTAGGAAAATCAAACACTTGTACCATTTTCACATAAAAGTACAGTATATGTACCCATCATCATATAGGAAACATACATTCATAAGATTTGTAAAACAGCCAAATCAATGGATCTACCAACACAAACACAAAATAAAATCATTCAATAATATAACCAATACGTAATGCTCGTAACAGTATTTGTACAATTAAAAATACACGTTTCTTAATTGAAGATACATTTTTTGTGGGATGAGGTTGGAAAAATTAAATTGTTAATTGAAAGCGCTGTCGCCAGGAATATCGGTTTTTTTATTTGGTACTATTCTTTTAATGGTTTATATCCGCATGATAATTATTGTTTTATGGCTAAACCTTCTGTTTTCTACTTCAATCTTCAATTATAATTTGACTATCTGAATAGGAGTATTATATTGTGTTATTTTATTGGCGTCTTTTTTCTATTTTAAAATTTAATCGATGTTATTCTTACTATTATTACCTCAATGGTATCTAACTACAGTCTGCTGTGACATACATTTATTGAAAATCTGTCCAGTAATACCTTGTTTCTCTCATTTTGTAATTTCTGTATAACTTTTCTATTATTCGTCAACATTTCCCGAAATTATAACTCACATACTACTGAAAATCTGTGAAATGTGTAATTCCACGAAAATAGAGTTTTCATAACCAGAATTGCGTGTTAAGATTGAAGTTTCATAAATCTGCAATATCGTACAAAGCCAAAGTTTCCAGTCGTCTGATTGCTATGAAACTTCCCTTCGCTCTAATGAGTGAGTTGATCGGTGCCACTAAGTTCTCGTGCAAATTTGTTTCTTTTAACTAATTTTATTCAATAAAAACAACAATTTCCTGATAAGAGGTCTTATGATAAAAACACAAGAAAGCATCCAGGCAATAGTAGTTAGGATAAATAGACACATTTGTCAAAATCAATCGACAGACAGTTACGTGGATATGATGAAAATCAGCTCATGTTCCTCAGTGGAGGATTTATTTATTTATTTCGGATGGCAGAAATACGAAACAGTAACTACATTAAATTACAATAAATATAACTATTACTACAGACAGGTCCAACGATTCCAGATATTCAATTCCTTCTGCGGTTGCTTTACGAATATGATGCATTGTACCACTGAATCTTCTAAGAGGGCATTCCATGGCGATGTGGTGAATGGTTTGCTCGTAGTTACCGCAGTCACAAGAAGGATTCTCTATACATCCAGTAATTGCATCTACCGTGGCCTGTTCTCACTCGGTACAGTGCCGTCCAGGTTTTCTTAGGTGGGTTGAATCCAGGAGGATGTGGCATAGGGTCTTGGATCGGTGGAGGATGAAGTCATCTTATGAGGTAATGACAGAATCGAAAAGTCATGGAAACGGAAGACGCAAGTATCCAGACGGAGATAGCAGAGCCAAACAAACGTATAAATGTGTCTTTCAATGTCGGGACTATCATTTGAACTCTCGCGACTCGTCTGAAAGTTTTTCTGACGACTTGAATTAATAGACTTTGAACGGGGAATAGTAATTGCCGATAGAAGAATGGGTCATTCCTTTTCAAATATTGTTAATGAGTTGAACATTCCTTTATCAACAGTGACAATAGTGGGCTGTGAATATGTAATTTCCGGCATTACTTCCCACCAGGTACAACGCAGGATCACCACGTCTGCTTAATGACCGTAGCCAGCGACGTCTGCGTCTAGGTGTCATCGTTAGCATACAGGTGACACTGCGTCAAACATCTTCAACATTTAATGCCGATAGTACAGCGGAATTTGGCTTTGATGGGATATGGCAGCAGGAGACCGACGCGAGTGCGTCTGCTAGCAAATTGCCATCGATTGCAGCGCCACGAGGACATTTCGGTCGGACCCTAGATGTCTGGTAAAAAATTAAGTCGTCACTTCAGTCATGATTCCAACTGATAAGAGCAGATAACATGGTTCTACTGGCCAATGAACAAGGTTGTCAGGAAAGCACTGTATAAGCTGGTGGTGGCTGCATCCTGGTACGGGCTGTGCTTATATGTCATTAACTGGAACCTCTGGTCAAAATGAACAGGCCATTAACTGGAAATGGTTTTGTTCAGCTACATGAAGACCATTTGCAGCGATTCATGACCTTCATATTCACAAACAACAATGTGCCATGGCAACACCCGAAAATCATTCACGACTGGTTTGAGAAACATTCTGGACAATTCCAGTGAATGATTAAACCACCGAAATCGCCAGGCATCAATCAAGTCGAACGTATCTGCGACAAAATCGACACGGCAACCAGTGCACAACGTTATACTACAGCAACTCTTTCGCAGTTGTGAATGACTGTAGAGGAAACATGGCTAAATATTTCTTCAGCGCACTTCCGTCGACTTTCTGAGTCAATGCCACGACTGGTTGCTGCATTTTACATGACACTAGGACTTGTCCAATGACGTTTTGCAATTCACTTTATTCCACGATTGCAGTATTTCTCTTCTGTTATTTCGTATGAATAAACGAAAAATAAGAGTCTTTTATAGTATATCCTACAGTTTCGCTGTCTTATATTATAGTCGGGAGACCTCAGTTAAGCGATGCAAAATATTTCGTACTTTATGTGCAGTTATTCTTACAAAATCTTGTTCATAGTTTTTTAAGTTGAAGCTGTGGTGAGGGGGCTCATGTTACTGAAATATCATTGCTCACCTATGTACAACATTCACGGTTTCACAGCAATGCTTCCGTGATAAACAAACATTTATATACGCTGTATTGGTCATCGATATGTTCATGATGACGAAGATTGTTACATCAGATTACCGAAACTTATATGGCTGCCATAGAGAGTTTTAATGCCACATGGTAACTGGCGTTATTTTCTCTTGCCTTTCCCAATGCGAAAGTGGATATGTTACCGTTTCATGTAAATGACTGTGGTGTGTATGTACTTTCTTCACGTTATGAATGAATGGAAGATTAAGGAAGGAAAGAGTGAAACCCGATGAAAACTTATTCAAGGTACCCATCACATGGGAGAATCACCATCAACTCCTAAAACACTGGTGAGAGAGTTGGGATTTAACCCAGGACTTTGATACACAGTGCAGTAAGTAAATTCGTGTGACATTCCGACCTGATGATATAGTATAGGTTTGATTCGCATTCAGGCTCTGTCGTGATTTGACCTGCAGTTATCGTACCTGTGTATTTCAAGATATCGACACAGTTAAAAAAGAAACTGGTTTTGAACCACCTTTCCTCAAATTGAAAACAATTGGGGAAACGCTGTGCTCCACAGAATTTTGTGATTAGGAATCGTGCGCTACCACTTTTCCTACACTGTCAGCCAATAACAGATGATGAAAATAATTTGTTCTACCACGGAGTTTCGAACCTGGTGACATTGGATATCATCATGGTACCTTAGTGACCTGAAACAACTCAAATAAAATAGAAAAAATCAGCTGAAGAAATTAGGCTCTTAGGAAAGTATTTAAAATTATGAACAAGTATTTACACGAAATATTTACTACCCACTTGATGAAAATCTCCATCGAATGATACATACGAGCTTTTGAAACTGCTAACCTGTCAATTCGTTAAAATTAAGATTAATTATTTTGTGTAAACCAGAAACAAACTAATTATAATCTGTTTACTTTTTCTAGGAAATAGATTTTTAATTTATTTTTAGGATACTGTTATTTTCAGAAAATGCAAATTAAATCCTTATTTTTTGCTAATGTTTTCATCAGATTTTAGTTTCCTGTACTATTCTGAAGTACTGCAGCGTGATGTTATATATGTCATATTTTAAGTCAGCCTGTAGCATTCAATCTGTGAAAACTGAATCGAATCCATTCGGTAGTTTGCTAGTAAGCCCAGATTATATTTAATAAAGTTTAAAGTTCAGATCAGATTTATATTAGCTACCACATCATCAGGTGATGTGGTGTAATTAAAGGTTCTTCATGTTTTAATTCAGACCATATTTCAATAACGCTGTAACAAACAGAAAACCCACACAAATAGACAACAATTCTAATAAGGAAATAACATTTTTTTAGACTATAAATAGTGGATCACAATAATTTTTTATAAAAAATATTATCCGTGTACAGAAGCAGTTCCGATACAGATTTACAATAATATATAGACATCCGACTACAGAAATAATTCTTTTACTAATTTATCACTAATATGCAAGATGATTCATATAAATCCTTACAAACAAAGGAGACTCAGCTCCGTCGGTCCATTGTTTCAGCAGATAAAATTATTTCCCTATCCCATTTTTCTTCTCTAACACGGCGAGAGTTTTTGTGGGTACTTTAAACTGAGCTCGTATAAATTTTCATAATCTCCTTCATTCTGAGTAATAACTTCAGCAAGTGCGGCGTTTTAGAAGATATTAACAAAAAACATTAAAGTGTAGGGGGAGTTTATACCACGTTTTTCACTCAACCATAAAAAAATTCTTTCTTTATTTATAGATGCCATCAAATAAGAAAAAATGAATAACCCAAGCAGCTATTTGTTTTACGTCGTCTTTATAATCTGCATGTCGAATGTTAAAATTCATAATTAAGCATATTTTGTGTTTGTTAAGTAATTGGCTTCCAGTTTCATCATTTTCAACCTTATTCGTAAATTATGTCACATTTTATTCAATGGGGTCACAAAACTTGGAAATTTTAAATACCCCATTATGACATATACAAATTAAAAAATAGAGAACAATTCATAACTCTTCAATTGCAAGCTAACGGTTAACACTGGAAAAACCAGCAAAACTATAATAGTAAATGCTTTTATACTCAGGTCTTGTTTTCCTGATATCTGTTTACGACAAAACAAAGATTCCAGTACTGAATTGTGGCCCGTATTTTGAACAGAGATGTCATTTCGTAATTTTCTTCTATTATTTCACTGTAAGACCTCAGGCATCGAGCGTGGTGGGTGAACGCAAACACTCTGGCCTCGCATTCTAGAGGACGCGGGTTCGAATCCCCGTCCGGTTATCCAGATTGGGTTTAACATGGTTCCCCTAATCACGCCAGGCCAATTTAGGAATGGTTGATTGACGCCAACAAAAGGTAAAACCATAAGCAAAAAAAAAAATAAAAAAAAAAAATAAAAAATAAAAAAAAACTAGTAAAAAAAATCGATATTTTACTTTCTATGCACCACTTCTAATAATGGCGATAAAGATTTAATGTAGAAAGACGTGTTGTCGTAGCGTTAATTTAATTTAAAAAGTTTGTTCTTTCTAAATGTTCCAGAACGAAATTCTTCCTTAATGATCCAAAACGAAATTCTGTTCTGTATTTTTAAGAAATATTCCATCTGAAAAATTCCGTAATTTGCTCTGCTGTGACATATAACCTTGGTGGCCAGAGATAGCAATAAAATCAACAGCGCAACACAGCAGCGTCCTTAGAGTGTGACTAAGGTGCCGGCATATCGCAAGATGAAGGCTCGGGCAAGGACAGCTGGAACAGCAATTCAACTTATCTGCCCGGCGGCAAACGTAGAGGCTAATTTACAAGCGCAAAAATATAACCAGTGGGACAGAGAAGATTACTCGTGCCAAATGGACGGCTCTATTATTAGAGCAGACTCCATTCGCAGGCGGAGAGCTAACAATCGACTTCTGCAGTGTTCATCACTGCGATCTAGAAAACATTTGTTGGCACTCACATTGACGTGCTACGGGGAGAATATGTGTGAAGCTCAGTAGTTTAGAAAATGAGTCATCGGTCGATGTTTACGCTGATCTTTGCGGTTCGAAGAACCGAACGAAGATCGAGAAGTTGTGATCTGAATCTATTAAGCTTTTAACAACCTATTATCTGGTAACTGCCTGAATTTCTGGTGGACAGCCATTCAGACAACTTAGCATTCAATACAAAATATAATTACGATTTATTTTGATTTTCATGATGTTGACAGAAACATTAGGGATCGTTCATAAACCACGTAGCTCCATTTTGGGCTCCTGTTAACTCCCCTCCCCCACGTAGCACGTAGCTTGATTCCAAAAGACATTTTGTTCTGTTTTCTCTTGTCAGACTATCGTAAATTACATACGGAGGTAGTTAAATGAATGAAATAAATATTCACATGCTGTTGTGTGTTCTGTACCTCATTTGAACTGTGATAAATGATATTAATGGAAAGCTACGTGGTCTGGCTCGGATTCTCCTCCCCCCCCCCCCCCGCCCCACGTAGTGCAGCGTAGCCATCCATCCAACTCCTTCCCCCCCTACACCGAGCTACGAAGTTTATGGACGCTCTGTGGTAAATTTTCTTCTACCATAAAACCAACATTCAATGTACATGTTCTAAAAGTTATAAAGTACAAATGACAAAGTTATACCTTAAAATTCCAAGAGAAAACGCTAAGTATTAGTCTGCATTGCGAAGTTATGTGCACTAGAATCCACATGCTCCTTTGTTCAGGCCTTACGCAAAATCTACAAAACCAATTTCGATAGGTTTTTCACAGTTTGAAAGCTTATGGTCTAGATTAAACTCTGTGGTTCACCTTACGACTTCACATTACCGGGGAACGGAGAAAGAAATAATAATTCGTTCGTACCGAGAAATGATAGGCGCCACAGATAACACTGCATCTCAGATGAACATTCGTTTACGAAATACTCACCAAAGATCTGGGTACTGTTAATATTGTTTCTTGATTGCGTAACTTTCTTTCTTGATTTCTTCAATGTTTTGAAATACAGTGCGTTACAATACACATAAGACGTTTGTGACATAATTAAATCAACCATTAACAATGCAATAAACATAACTAAATTGTGGAAATCAATATACGATAAAGTCTACAAAGAAAAATACTACAACCCTTAATGCTTTTATGCTAGAAGAAAATAGAGAAATGCATTATTGAATATACCAACGTCAGTGCGGTTATATCTGCGAGAAAATGTTAGTAAAACCCTATAATTGCAATTTGTCCAGTACAATCATTCGTTCTTATGCGGGTGATGTATGTTACAACTTTGTAAGAAATCTTGTTTTATTCTTTATCCAGCTACAGATTTATCCGCGACCAAGCTATATCTACATAAGCTCAAAAAAATATATTCTAAAAGGCGCCTAGAGATAACAGCACCTCTTACAAAAGAGTGTATGACTCTGCTGGCTAGTTTGTATCAAGGTAACCGAACGATTTCATGGCGCTACATAAAAGTTAACGATTTCAATGGATGCTCTGTTTGTCCATTAATACGCCGAAAAATCTTGTTCCTTGAATGTTGTCGCTTTACGCAGTACAATTATTTTTACAGTTAGTGAGATTGTATCTTTGGAAAACGTTACATTAACATTCAACGAATCTCTTCAAATTAATATGTAACACATTCAGAGTGGAAATTCACTCATTGTCTTACAGACGAGCCATCGTTTCTTTCCGTTGATACGATTCACTTGCGTAATGATACAAATAATGTTTTAACAAACAACGTATGACGTTATAACAATATTTGCTAATCCACGGAAATAACACTTGGTAATTGAATTCTTTATTCAAATCAAGTTTTTTTTTTTTTTTTTTTTTTTTTTTTTTTTTTTTTTTTTTTTGTAACAGTTTAACGTCCCTTTTTATCAACGTGGTCTTTAGAGACGGGAAAGGATGGGGGCAAGGAATGGGAAGGAATTCGGCCATGGCCTTTTGAAGGAAGCATCCCGGCATTCACCTGGAGTGATTTGGGGAAACCATGGAAAACCCAAATCTGGATGCCCGGACGAGGATTCGAACCACCGTCCTCCCGAATGCGAGGCCAGAACGCTATCCGTTACACCACCATGCTCTGTTTCAAATCAAGTACTTACTATAAGTATTGTACGTGAAGGTTTGGAGGACTTTGACGCCATTTATTATATAATCTAAGTATGTCATAAATTACAGTTGTTGCAAGCTTTGCGGGGAAATGAGTAATAATTCAAAACTTTTAATTTAAGTTTTTTGTGAATCTTCTCATTTTTAAATCCTCTGAAGCTAATCTGACTATATTTGGGTTGCTGTTTTTTTTTTTGTTTTTGTTTTTTTTTTCTTTTTTAACTGCTTAACGTCTCTTAACAGCGAGGCCTTTAGAGACGGGAAAGATTAGGTGGCAAGGAATGGGAAGGAATTCAGTCATGACCTTTTGAAGGTAGCATCCCGGCATTTGCCTGCAGTGATTTGGGAAACCAAGGAAAATCCAAATCTGGATGCCCGGACGGGGATTCGAACCGCCGTCCTCCCGAATGAGAGGCCAGAACGCTAACCGTTACACCACCAAGCTCGGCTTGCTGTTTGAGACAAATGTTTCAGCACAGTACTATAATCTGTCGATGGTCGAAATTTTTTTATCGTATTGTTTCATCGGATATACACGAGATGATAGGTTCGGCTCCTAACTGCAGGGTCTTCCACCTCTGCCTAGGGCTTGAATAAAATGTTTATTTGTCTGCAAAGAAAAGTATTTTTGTTTGTGAAATGTGTAGTTTACAAGGTTATTGGGTGGCCGTCTCAGCATCCGACTTGTTGATCGCGAGAAATCAGCTAGAAACCCCAATCAGGGCGTCCGGTAAGTGGAGGGGGAGAGGTGTACTGAGCTCGTGCCAGGTCCCGTTGCACCTCCCCGATCCAGTGTGTGGCATATTAACGCAGCGAGCCACACTAGCGCGTATTGCCGAATTGATATCAACTTCATACTCTATTTTAAAGTCGCTGAAAGTCGTCCATTGAAGTTTCCATCCTATAAAGTAGTACAAACATGAAAATTTGCACTTAATTGTAACTAACAACGAAAATGAAAATGGTTATTTTCACTACTTCGACCGTATGAAGTGATGGTCGATTAATTGAAACTAATAACTTATGCCGAGAAGACACGATAATCATAAGATCGTCATGAATTTAAATTACTTTCTACTTTCTATGATGTTTTATTCCATTCTGTATTTACACAAACAAATTTGTAGTATATATTCCAGTTCCAATTTATAAAAGTTAGAATAAATATGGCATTCCTTTATATTAGAGAAATATGGATAGAAGTTATAATACGAGGCATGTTTTTTAAGTAAGTACCGTTTTGAAATTTAAAAAGACGTGCAAATATTTCTCAATAATTTTATTTTTACATGAAAGCCTGTACCTTACTCTACTTTTCTACATAATTCCCTTCAATATTGAGGCGCTTGTCATAACGTAGTACCAGTTTTTGAAAACCCTCCTCATAGAAGTCTGCCGCCTGACTTGTTAACCACTGCATCACAACTGTTTTGACTTCGTTATCGTCTTCAAGACACTGACCGCCCAGGTGTTTCTTCAAGTGCAGGAACAGATGGTAGTCACTGGGCGCCAGATCAGGGCTGTACGGAGGATGATCTAGAGTTTCCCATCGAAAAGATGTGATGAGATATTTGGTCTGATTAGCCACATGTGGACGGGCATTGTCATGCAGCAAAACGATGCCCTTGCTCAACTTGCCACGTCTTTTGTTCTGGATTGAACGGCGCAGATTGTACTTTGTCTCACAATAAGCTGCTGCATTGATTGTCTCATTACGAGGCAGAAATTCCACAAGCAATACTCCTTTTCTGTCCCAAAAAAATGTGCACATGATTTTCCGGGCAGAAATCGTTTGCTTGAACTTCAATTTTTGGGTGAATCTGAATGCCGCCATTCCATGGACTGTTGCTTTGATTCAGGTGTGACGTAGGCCACCCATGTCTCATCGCCCGTAACAATTTGGCTTAAGAAATCATCACCATCGTTGTGGTACCGCTCAAGGAAAGTCAATGCACTGCCTAAACGTTTGGTTTTGTGCACATCCGTTAACATTTTCGGTACCCAACGTGAGCACAATTTTCGGTAATTCATGTGCTCGGTCACAATGCCATAAAAAACACTACGAGAAACATTAGGAAAGTCATTACACAAGGAGGAAATCGTAAAGCGTCTTTTTCTCTCACCTTATTGTCCACTTTCTGCACCAAACTTTCATTAACGACCGAAGGACGCCCACTCCGTTGTTCATCATGCACATTTGTGCGGCCATCTTTAAATGGTATCACTCACTTTCTCACCATTCCATCACTCATAATGTTTTGTCCGTAAACTGCACAGATCTCACGATGAATATCGATCGGTTTTAGGCCTTTAGCATAAAGAAATCTTATAACAGCCCGTACTTCACAGTCGGCGGGACTCACGATTATCGGAGGCATCTTAAACACTCAGTGAACAACGTAAACAAGGAAGAATTAGACTGTAATGGAGTCAGTGCGTAGGCAAGAGATGCAGGTACCTAGTGCTCATGCGCGGAACGCCGACCGTAGCGCTGCATCCACGGTGTGACAAAACGGTACTTACTTAAAAAATAAGCCTCGTACTAGGATAGTAAGATTATGTCTGAATTAGTTTTTAGGTATTAATTCTGATTGCAATAACGTTAGGAAGTAGAACGCATTAGTTTTTTGCTAATACATACTATATTCGAAGGTAATACTTACTATTAACACTGTATAATATGATCCTATGACTAATTCTCTGTCGATTCAATTTCAGGACCAATTAACAACTGAAAATAAAATAAAGTTTATATTCTGTAGCGCAATTTTTAGATCGTTACGTAATTCTCACTATATGTTTCCTTTAATTTTTCGTCCTCTTGTTGCATCGACACTGGACAATTTCCACATCAGTCACACGCAGTAATGCAGCTCACAGATAGCGAGGGAGAACAGCAATTGTGTGCGCCGTTCATTGGGAATACGGATTGGTTTCCGGGCGGGCGTTATGAGCTCCCGTTTATTGGCAGCTTTCAGAGCGCGCTCACTGTTATACAAGTTCATAAATGCTCGTTAGCTCCAACAAGCGCTCAATATTACCCATCAGGCTTCATATTTGCTAATATCCGCCAATCTGCCCCTATACCCCGGCACATTTCTCTCACAGTGTTTAATCCGATCCCGTTTTCATCGTCATTGGCTACAGTACTGAACACCTTCCTCTAAGGTGTTTTTTACCCTCTGTATAGAGCTGACACTTTGTCACCGGAATCTACACTAAATTCGAAACTAACTCTGTCTCTCTGTCTTTTTGTTACGTTTACATGGCTAGACAGCTAAGCCAACATTGATAAAATTTGACTACATACCATTAAGAAGCGCACAGAATACTTTTATTCGTGATAAATAACAAGTTTTGTCATGAAATTTTGAAAACTAATCGAACGCTGACAAACAGACGGATACCAGATGCATCTCACTGTAATATTTTATTAGTCAATCAGACTTTGATTTCTCGCAACCAATTTGTGTATTATCTGTTTGTAAACTTCATAGATGTGGATTTGCGCTGCACCAAGCTATTATACCAACCCCGTGCTTTTTGGAACACCTTTTACTCAACTTACAGCTTTTTAAATCTAATTCTAGCAATAAAATTCGAAGTCCAGCCTACGAAGTTGCGGGTGATAGCTAGTTTTTATTATTTCGTCGTATGTTTACTTCATTTAGATAACTCCATTTCACAGAATGCATCGTTATCTGAGGTTGAAAATTTCAGGTTTTTGTAATAACTGAGATAAGCTTTTTCGTTACCGGTTATGGGGAGAATTTTCTCTCCGTGGAAAATTTTAGTATGGTGTTTTTTCCCCTTGCCTATCCCTATGGTGATAGAATTTATAAACGTGGATGACCGTGATGATACGAGTGTGTTGTAAAAGAGTGATTAAAGAAGGTAAAAGGTGGATCTATTCTCCATTCTAATCAAGTCATCCAAAAGACATTACGAGGTATGATTAACTGATAAATAATCTTCAACTGTGTCGTATGCTCTTACGTCACACGCAATTCTGAGAGTTTCAGGTTTAGTCCAGGACTTCTTTACTCCTACTGCCTTCTTTACTCCTACATACGAAGATGAAATTTTCCACTCTTCAGCTAAAAACAGTCGTCAGCTCGGAGAGGTAAGAAGAGAGGGAGTGGAGACGTCAGGAACGGGGCCTTGAGCCGCTAGTTCAGAGTGAACAGGGTATAGTTGTTTCATAAAAGCCTGAGTCGACCTGGAACAGCGTTCGAAAGTTTCAGCTTCTAGGAAAAACAGCCCGCACTGTCGGGATTTGAGTCAGACCACTTATTTCGTGACTATATACGGTATCCTATTTCGCATAGTTACATGTTCAAAATATTTTTAAATATATTCACATTTTTAATAAACAGTTTTAGCAGTATTTCACGTTTGCAGGGTTTGAAAATGTTTATCAAATAAGAGAATTCGATAATGCCTCAGCAGAAAAATAATTAGCAGATAATTCTGATCAGGTGAGCTCTCGATACAAGCAAGTCACGCCGTTTACTGCTTTTCATGATGCGCAAGATTGCCAGCTAAGTTAACGACCTCTTCTATTGGCAGTAGACGAATTGTTTAGATCAGTGTTTCCCAACGTGGGGCCCACGCCCCACAGGGGGGCAATTTGTTTTTTTTAGGGGGGCAATTTAGAAATTGACTTGATACGACTTTACCGCTTTCTGTTCGGGTTATTTAAATGCAATGCTAGATAGAGGTACAAAATATAGCAAAAAAGCAAATTCTTAAAACAGTGCTGTAAATAATTATTAGGTATAGTTTCGTTTGATATGTTTTTTAATTTACTTACTGTGTTTTATGACAATATTAAAGTGTTTTCTTTCAAAAACCATCCTATATAAGTTTCGTTAATAACAATTATTATTTATTAAAAATTATGCAAGGGGGGGCAAAAAAAAGTTAAAAGTGGGACATGACCCAAAAAAGGTTGGGAAACACTGGTTTAGATCACCCGTACACAGAGGCCTGAAAGCTGGTGCAGTATCCGATAATCCTCTCACGTTAGAGGCACTGCGAAGTATTCCATTAGAAAAGTCAGAGGTTAATGCAATAGCCTATTGTATTAGCTCTCTTCATTTCCTGTTTGGGGAAAAAAGAAACGTACAAGAGTTCAAAGTTGGTTTACTTAGACCTGCCTATCTGTCACGTCTAAATAATAGTGTCCTTAGGAAGTGATGGATTTCAGAGGTGCGGAATGAAACAGCGAATGTGTCATAAGTATTTCGAAATATCTTATGCTTTCCATGTAGCACTGAGATATTTTTTGTTTCTCAAGTAAATTTGTATTCATTTACTTTACTGCTAGTCGCCTGATGCGATTAACGTTATCCGAGACGTCTCTGAAAGGCTCATTTCAGCCTTGTTCATCTGGCCTTTTTCCAGCACTGCTTACTCTTCCTTCCAGGGACACTTCTTAAGATTTTTTAATAACTCAGAAATTTTCGGAGATAATTTCACAATTTTTTTCATATGTCGGTGGCATGAATCAAATTCGTTCCTCTCAATAGACGACTAATTCGTGAAGTCCTACTGAAGAACTAACTACTGAAGGCTAGTTTAGGGCAGGAGAGAAACTACATCAGTGAAATAAAAAGTCAGTGGGTTGGAAGCCTGCTTTCAGGAGAAGCTGGTTCGAAACCCGCTTCCGCTATACAGATTTCGGTTATCTACAGTTACCGGAAATAGACCTAAGCGAATATCAATATCATTCCTTCGCGAAGGTCACGACTACTTTGTTAACTTTCCTTGCAATAATACTCTTCTGGTTTTAGTCAGATGTTCGTTGAAAAGCCATCAAGAGAGAAAGCAAAATATATAATTTGATGCTTTTAGTAGGAATCATGTGCGTAAAATTTCACTTACTTTGAGGTTTTAGCAGAACGTTGGCAGTAGCAACATCACCAACGCAGTGTTAAACCAGCAAAGTACGTGTACTATAGCGTTCCATACTGTTTTTATTACGATTATGTTCATCTAATACTTAACACAAAGCAATACATAAGGTGACAATAATACTTCAGAGAGGCTGAACAATTTTTTAAGAAACACGTGCCGCATCAAAGTAAAGGGTAAAGTATTTAACATTATACGACAGCTGCGGAAAGCATAAAATCTATGTTACAGTTACATATCTGTATAATAATCATTTCTATATGTACCATAAAATTGAGTCTGTTGATAACAGAGTAATGTAAATATCAAGTAAACATGTATCTTACGAAAAATAATTTTTGATAAAAGTGTATATCAACATCTTCAGTTCGTTCAGATTTATCAGCGTATGGAGGAGAAAGCTTTTTTATAACTTTAGCAGTTCTTATCTATCAAAATACACAATAAAAATGACGCAAAACAGAAATGAGTGGACTTTATAATGTCCGATACAGGATACCACCGAATATGGAGCATACGAAAAGGAAGAAAAGGATAAAAAGATCTTTTTAATCATCCCATTTTTTCTGGCTATTGGTTTAAAAAATGACAGTTGTTTCTTTAGTCTTTTATTGTGTACTATTTCCAGATGCTCTCTCCATTATTGTCTATACGGGTGGATTTCAGTAATTATTTTATGGACTGTATTTTTCGGCTTTGCCTTATTTCAGCATTTTATATAGTCTGATGCATCATTTAAGTCTGCGGAGAAACTTTATTTCTGCTGCTTGTATTTTTGTTGATTAGTCAGTGCCTTATAAAATTTGAGCAAAGTATGTTTCCCGATATTTTTTTCTTCAGTGCCCTATACCTATTGAAATATGTGTAATTTGTTGTGTACATAATAAACTTAGCCACAACTTTCGTCAAAACTCAGTTAGCTGAAGTGTGAAATCTGTTCTTTCCGTTGAGTATCTATCTGTTTTTTGTTCCTACAGCACAAACTCCTTTGTTTTGATATTTTCATGTTGTTTTTTCTGCACATATTCCTTGCAGATGATCCTCATTTTGGTAAATAATAATATTTCCAGCAAAAAGAAGTAAACTATCTACTTATTTGTACATTTCGGTATAGTAACATGATTCACTGGCGTCGATGTATACAGGGTGTTAAAATGTAAAATATTTTAGAAGGTGATTCGAGGATGCATCAAAATAACACAAAAATGTCTAATAAAGATTGGGTCGCAAAGGCATAGTTTAGGAGTTAATAACAGGACCGCAATGTAACAACGCCCGCACATGCCTCAGCTCTTTGTCGTAAGGAATCATACACCTTTGAAACTGTCTAGTTCGGTAAGTGACGACATGCATTGAAGACGTATAGGACCAACCAAGACAGTTTCAAAGGTGTATGATTCCTTACGACGAAGGCATGCAGTGTCATAGGCGGGCGTTGTTACATTGCGGTCCTGTTATTAACTCCTAAACTATGCGATTGTGATCCAACGTTTATTAGAATATTTTGTCTTTTTTTAAAAAAAATAAAAAAATTTATAGCAATGCAACGCGGGCTCCGAGGGCAATTTCCCTACACACCCATTTTCCTCCTTTCCTGCTCCCACCTACCTTGCCTCTACAAATTTAAATTTTAAATTCTATTTACGTTTTTCGTAAATTATTCATCATTTCTCTTAGTAACTTATTCCATTCCTTGACCCCCTTAGCTAAAAAAGAGAATCTTCCTACACCCTTGGGGCTAAAATCGATTGCTAGCTAGTGGTCATCGTCATCTTTCCCCTTCCATGCATTACTTTTAATTCTTACACCAATGCCTCATCACTAGTATACGCCTCGTACACTCCTATGATACTCTTCACCCTCCCCCCGGCTTCCAATGAATCTAATTCCAGCTCTTTTATTATATCTGTTACTGATTGCATTCTGTTGCTGCCTTTTTTTGCACCCTCTCCAAGTCCTGTATTTGTGTGCGTCCCATACTCACTACTATATTGAAGCAATGGTCTTACCAAAGTTCTGTAACCCAATTCATTTACTTCTCTCGTACATCCCCTCATCACTCTCTCCAACAAATGCAGAACCTTTTCCTACCACCTATCCAATGTGTCCTGCCAATTTAAGCTTGTTATAAAATGTAATGCCAAGATATTTACAGCAGGTGTTTCTCCACCTTATCATCATAATCAACCTTTAGTTTATTATCAGTGTATCTAATAAGCTGGCTCTTCTTTGCATTTATCTTCATCCCATGTTTGAGAACCCAACTAGATATCCTGTCCAGATCACCCTGCAGCATCTACAGTCCTTTACCGTTTTGATCCTTTTTTACAGCATTATGTCATCTGCAAACAATCTAACTATTTATAATAAGCCATCAACACAATTATTCATTAGAATAATGAATAGCAATTGTCCCAATTCGCTACCCTGTGTCACTCCCACTTTTACTTCTACTACTTCTGATACTGCGTTTCCTACCCTAATTTTTTGTTTTCTACCTTTTAAAAATTCTTCTACACAGTAAATCACTTTCTCAACCCCTCCAATAGCTTCCACATTATTTACTACCATTTTATGGCTCACTCTTATTATCATCTCCTAAAATATTTTACACTTTTTGTTAACACCCTGTATACGCAGAAGAGTAGTGGGGAAGGTAATTTGCGGTGGTGGCCCAGTGTCCCGGAGACGCACACCTGGTTGGCCCGCCTGCGCTATCGACCGAACCTCGAGGGCCTCCCAGCCCCGGCTGGCTCCACCACCCTGACCCCGGCAGACTCTCCTGCACCACCACCACCACTACTACAACACCTTCAAATACAACTCACTTTATCTATTTCTATATATGCAGTGCAGTTAACCAACCTATTATTTTTCCTGCTTCTGTATGTAACCCATTTCACTTCTTCGATTTTCTGTCGTCTTCAAGGGAACCTGTCCATAAACAGACTTCATACAGACGTAGGATCATGGAATGCGAGGAATTCTGCCCCTTACTACAGTCTTCATTTCGTTCCCTGTCTCCATATGAGAGGGTCTCTACCCACTCCGCATAACACAGGAAAACAATAGCTTCTTTCAAAGGAGCGCTGGTGGATGTCTGCATATTACTTACTAGCTGGTGCCCACGACTTCGTTCGTGTTTGTAAAGAACTTTCGTTGATAGCTACAGGCATGCAAACACCTAGTGGACGATGGGAGACCCGAGGCTAATACAACACACAAACATCAGCGATCTGTGCAGGGTATTTATGGCTGCAAAATGAAGTTTAGGGACACAAATGTCTTTGAAATATGAAAATACATTCGGTCGACCACTTTGAATTACCATATCTCCAACACCCCCAAAGCTACCGACATGCACGATGGGAAGACAAACACCAGTGGTCTGCGCTAGGTAGTTGTGGCTGGAAAGTGAAATATAAGGACACACGTGTCTTTGGCTGAAATATGAAAGTGCCCCAGGTCGACCACTTTCATCCACCATACCTGTATCTCCTACGCCCCCACAGCTACCGGCATGCAACCACCATAGTTCACGATGGAGACTCGAAGCTACATAGCCATCAGTGGTCTGCGCTAGGTAATTTTGCCTGCAGAGTGAAATATAGGGACACTCATATCAATGGTCGACATGTGAAAATGTTAGAATTAAGTTTTTCCTGGCGTATGGATGATACGAATTCTTCACGGATTTTCTGCCGGATATGACAGCTTACCTGATGAAGGCAGTGGAGCTTGCTGCCGAAACGTTGTTGAAAAAAGAAATTATCCGTCAGAAAACTCGTGAAGACTTCGTATGAAAATGTTCTTCGTCTTCAAATTTCAACCACCATACCTCTCACACCCCCATAGCTACCGACATGCAACCACCATGATACACGTTTGTAGACTTTAGGCTACTACCACACACAAACGCCAGTGGTCTGCGCTTAGTAGTTCTGGCTGCAATGTGAAATATAGGGACACACGCGTCTTTGATAGAAATAGAAAAATGCCCTAATTCGACCACTTTCAACCACCATATCTCTCACACCCCTATAGCTACCGACATGTAACCACCATAGTGTACGATGGGAGACTCGTGGCTATTGCTACACACAGACTCCAGTGATCTGCGTTATGTTTTTGTGGCAGCAAAGAGATATATAGGGACACACTTGTGTTTTGTCGAAATATGGAAATGTCCCACATCAACCATTTTCAGCCACCCTATCTTCCCCCACCCCACCCCACAGCTACCGGCATTCGGCCAACGTTGTGCACGATGAGAAACTCCATCCTACTACCACACTTAAACACCAGTGGTCTGGGCTAGGTAGTGGAGGCTGCAGGTTGAAATTTAGGGACAGACACGTCTATTTATATATATACAAGATTACGCGTAGACATATAGTGACAATTACTTTGTCATACGTACGTTTATATTAGCTCTGCATGTACCCACTTTTATCAAAGTAAAGTGATATTAAAATAACAATGAAAGTAAAGGAGTCTTTTGTTTTCGAAGTTGCTTTAAGATTACCACAGAGCGTGGTCGGTAAGTGGTAACGCTCTGGCCTCGCATTAGGTAAGACACGTGTTTGAATTACCGTCCGGACATCCAAATTTTGGCTATCCATGTTTTCCCCAAATCACTTCAGGCGAATATTGGAATGATTCCTTCCCGTTTCTAGCCACAAGTTCCTTTCCACCTCTTATGACCTCGGCGTCGAACAAGCGTAAATAGCAGTCATTGGGGATTTCCGACAGAAGAGAAAACTTAAAACTATGAATATAATAAGCGCAACGCATCATACTTATAGCAAGAGATATACTAAATAATAATAATAATTTCCTGTGGTCGTAATGACTTCGTGACAGGGTTTCTACTAGCTGAGCATTCTGTCACTGTCTTAGCCATCTCAGCCTAACCCGGTAGTCCTACCAGGTATAGAGGACCTACAGTTTAACGTGGAATCCAAATCACGAAAGCATTCTGGCGTTCTTCACATTACACAACAAGCAGTTGGGTTAAGAATCCATGAAAATCCCCGCTGAGGCAGGGATTTGAACCGGAGACCTTTCGTTCCACAGTCAGACACCTTAACTACTGAACCACCAGACCGCAACAGACATAATGTTAACATTAGCATGAACTCATAAGATTTTTACCCATCCAAAAATCGCTCAACGCGTCTAAAGAAGTTTTCAGTTCAAAAACTAAAAATCTAATTTAGTCCATAACCTGGAAGGTGGTCGTATCTTCCCGAAGGAGAAGTACCAAACTATTGTGTCAGAGGCAGGAAAGCCAGTTCCTTTCCTCAGGGGCTTACAGTTTAACCTGGAATCAGAACTAATGGAACGTCCAAACGAGCTCATATAATCAAATACAGCTCCTAAAATATCCTGCTTACCACTGGATTTTAACCCGCGACTGCAGAGAGAAACTTTCTGAAGTAAACCGCTGAGTTACCAGTCTTGTTAACTATACGTGTGCTAAGTACTGACAAAATCGGATAAAAACTGTTGGTTTGTAAGAACAACGCAGACAGAAATTAAGTTGAAAGGGAGAGAGTGTTTAGGTTTTCGTAAATAAAACTAAACAGTTTTTTCTATTTGTTTTAAAGTATACGTATACAAATTTCCATCAAAATGGGATTCAAAATGTGTGTTTGTATGAAGAACATTGGCAAAAACAAAACAAAAAATATTAATTTTTATATATTAGATACAAGTATAATCTATACTTTCACTGTTAACAAAAAAAAAAAAAAAAAAAATGCTTTCTGACTCTTCTTTTTCCGCTATGCCATGTAATACAAGCTGTTAGTATAACGAAAACAATTTCCTGAAACTGGAAAATATATATGTATTCGAATTCATCTGTATATGAAGAAAAAGTGGTGACGGGTTAATGGCTGCGTCAACACGATACTCAATATATTACTGCGACTGAAAATTGAGAGCATTGGAGCTCAATGCAAAGTCTCTGGTGGCTGGCTAGCATTTCCTCAACAAACTTCCAATTCTGATTTTTTTTTCTTTATTAATAGCTTGCAGCTTTATCGGCCATACAGCCAAGTTCAGTACATGTTCTTTTTACAGCAGTTTACATTACAGTTTCGTTACATAATATTTGTACACCAGTTTACAGTGCTAGTAATATAATGTAAGATGTCGACATCAGATTCAATGTTAAATCTCTTATCTATACAATACAGGGTTCATTATACAAGTACTGGAATTATTCATGCACGTGTCTTAGTTATTGGTTGTTCGATGTAAAACACTTGTACTCTAACCATTCACATTGGGCAATCTACTATTTTTGTCTAAATGATAACGCCTCTAGGGGATGACATGTTTAGTTATTTTATTGTTGCTGCTATTAAGTTTTGGATTTGTCTGTTGTGTCTCCAGGGCCAGTGTACCTTCCTCTAAGCAGTTTCAATCCTACAGTTGATGCGAGTGAAGTATACATGGTTACTACAAAAGAATCATTCACTTTCAAAACCCGATTTATTTCAAAGTATTATATTTACAAATTTGATTGATATATGAAAATAACCACAAAATATCCAAGTTTTATGCTCACTCTACAAATGCTGTGGTCGACCGATGCTTTTACCTTTACATAAACAACCATTGTCCTTGAATTGTCGATACCACCCCCAAATTGCTTTGTTTACAAGGCGGTTCTTTTCCGTACTGCCTTCTGAAGGAACCTGGCACTGCTATGATAGACGAACATTTCGCATATTCTAGTACGCAGAAACTCTTTTCTCGCTTTGCCTCCATTTCGGGAGACACTGAATTGAACTCGTTACGGATACTGAACTAGTTCTGACACGCCACCTTGTGTACAAACTTGAACTAGCGCTGCACGCCTCCTGGTGTACAAACTTGGATATTTTGTGATAATTTTCATATATCAATCATGTTTGTATGTATAATAGCTTTGAATAAATCGGGTTTTGAAAGTGAATGATTCTTTTGTAGTAACCTAGTATTATTATAATGATGACCGGTAGGGTCAATATTTCTGATCAGGTGGTATACATAATCAATGTTACAACTTTGTTCCTGATATTTCCTGTGGAGTTCCCTAACTGTCTTAGGTTTGTATCTGAATATTTCCATCCTTGAAAAAAGTCATTATAGTTTCGTATATTTGGTGTTTATTAGAAGAGAGCGAATTGGATGAATTGGTGGGAAGAAGAATATTGCCTTTTTTAAGTTCTTCCAGCATTTTGTCCTGAATACCGCTCGATTTCTTTCCGCATTCAAAGAATACGATTGCTCTTCTACACCGAATAAGACCGGAATGTTAGTCGCAGTGGTTGGCTGACTCTATGCCGCAAGAATGAATGCAGATCCTAGTGGATCAACCAGATTCTAAGGTCATTCAAAACTGCAGAAGTGCTAGCAGCGCAGCAATTGGCATTATTGGCTGCCAGAAATCCCACCAATAACACTAAACACTGGTTCTGCTCGGCCCTGAGAGTAGCGATCAATGCCCGGAAGATGGGATTTCCAACTCATCTCAAAGTCTTGTGTGGACAAATCCCCAGTGAACTTTGAGATATTCACCAAATTTTTTTGCCCCTTGGTTGAATAGCCTAAGAAAGAAGACTCTCACAAACCCTTGTTTCTCATAAGTTTTTACGGGATAATTATAATGAACTATTGAAGGCTTGGGCCAGGCATCCGAAAGGACAATGTTCGATTCATCTTATTTCTGCTTTCTAAGTATGGTTTCCCGAAATCATCACTGAGCGTGGTGAGTGAGCGGTTAACGTTCTGCCCTCACATTTGGGAGGACGCTGGTTCGAATCCTCGTCCGGGCATCCAGATTTGGGTTTTCCATGATTTCCCCAAATCACTCCAGGCGAATGACATGATGCTTCCTTCAAACATCCATGGCCGAATGCCTTCCCGTTCCTTGCCGCTCAGTCGATTCCCGCGTAAAATGACCATGACGTCGACGAGGCGTAAAGCCATATTTTTTTTATAAAAAAAAACGAAATCATCCCAGGTGAATGCTGAGGTCGTTTCATCAAAATACCATATCCAACTTGTCAGTATCCTCCCCGGGTCTAATGAACTTGACACCGACGAGATGTTAAGCTATAATTAGAAATAAACAATGTCTACAGGTTTCAAAGTCCGTTTGTCCAAGCTATCTTACTTCCACCCTTTCCCTAATGGGAAAGGGGGAACTATAGTTTGCGTGGATCCCCAGTTGGGGATGTATTCATATAGACAATCTGTGGCATAGGTGAAGGACTGGTTAACAGCTGTGAAAATCTTAGCCGAGAGTGGGATTGGAACCAAATGCCTTTCCATATTTTTGCTATTACAACTTTTCAGCACATGCATCAAGCATGTAGTAATTTCCTTCGGTCTTAAGAATTCAATGTGAAGCGGCCTGCATTATTTGAAATTGTATATTGTGGGACTAACAGCTTTTCATGCAGATTTCTCACATTTCTATCACGTTAGGGATGTCCATTAATTACGTGAGGTCAGAATATGATGAAAAGCGGTTCGGCATAGTTTCACCAAATCTCACTAAGGGGGAGGGAGAGGAAGTTGATAGAAATCTCACGTAATTACGTAATTTTTTGTAGAGCTAAAAAAGGTCTCTAAAATAACGATGTCAATCTCCCATTAGTGGAGAGGGGTGACCAACCAGATCTAACCAAGGGGGAGGGGGTGTCCGAATTTCAGAAAAAACACATCATATAATTAATGGACGTCCCTTATAATAATGATCACATTATGCCATGGTACAAGTCGTCTCAAAAATTATACCATGGTACAAGACATCTCAGAAATGTCGTTCAATCCTTTAAAATGAGAAGTGATGTTTGTAGTTCTCGAAAACTTCATAATTTTCCATGTTTGTCGTTATTATCTCCTATAAGATGTATTCAGAGTTGTTCGAACACTATTATAAGTTTGTCGAAATGATTGTTTACTTTCAGATACCTGATGTTCACAGCCATAATTTGCAGCAAAGTTAGACAAATATCAGAAGAACCCAAATCTAGAGGACGTCGTTGATGTTCCTATTACACAAATATTTGCGTGTCTAATGTCCTGCTGTGTTTTTCCCATCTGCTGACAGGATCGTTTGTCATTAATTTTTTTCATCTGTTTGTTTAAAAAAATTGGGGTACTGATTTCCGGAAAACTTCTTCTATTTTCAAGACGGTCTATCATTCTAAGACACAGATGTCACAACCTTTGACTGATGATATCAATCGCTAATAACCAGCTGAATTCCCTGATACTGATTACGTGATTAGACTCTCAAAGAGAGTCAGAGTAATTGTTTCCATATTGCGTCCGCATACAATCTGGGGAACTAGAGTACAGGCAATCTTATATATTTCTATTTCTTTTGGCTCTATTTGAAACCACTATCTCCAATAAACTTTTCCCGTTCCCTCACCCTCATATGAATAGCTAAATACCTAAACATTTATTTTACCTTCGCCAAAACAAATAAAGCACTTTTGTGTAAGACTATTTTCTACATATCAGTTATCATAGTCAAACAAGCCAAATGTCTTTACCACTACTCAATCAACAACATAATACTGACTAATTGGAGTAAACATGAAAATATTTCAACGAGTCAGTCCCCTGTATTTAAGAAACAGTTGAAGGAAATACCAACCTCATTATACCGACCATTTTGTTTGTTGTTCAAGGTGGTTCGGCTTATAAGACAATCCAATACCGTTATAATGCCCCTTGGTCGCTTTAAATTCGAACTTTTCGCAGTCATAAAGGTAAACGAAACCAGTGCTGCCAGTCTCTTGGCTTTGAATATCCGTAGATGGCAGCTAAAATTTCCGTAGATTGGGTACAAAAATCTGGAGACTCGCTAATTAAACGACTAAAACAATAATTATTGAAGAGAGAGTCAAAATTAAGAACACTTTTTATTTCCAGGTCTTATAATTCGAAATACAAAATAATATTCTACACTGAAAGTAAGAATTAACCCTGAACATGTTTTATACATCTTCACTTTCATCGCTGCTGCTGCTGTGCCTACTCTTTTTTTGGGGGGGGGGGGGGGGACTATACATTATCTATTTTCTTTGTTGATATTAAATTTAGCATATCTTCGGTAACAGGAAATGTCAAATACTGCGAACACTTTTGACTCTCGGATATTGGTTAATCCTTCTCGGAAGGCACTGCTTTGTAAGCCGTGCCAACGAGCGTGTCACCGTGCATAAAGAGTGCGCCGATAGTTCTGTATTACGGTCTTTTAAGATCTATAATTAAATCTATATTTCAATCGTTGGTTCACACGAGCGGTTGCAAGGAAACGATTAACAACTATCCACAATTCTGTAATGCATTAACATTATACGCTCAGAGTTTAACAAAACATCAATATAAGGAAAAATCAACAAATAGTAAAAATTATCAAAAATCCGTAAATATTTTTAAAAATCCGAAAATCCTAACTTTTTATAAAATTCCGTAAATCTACGGATAAATCCGTAGAAATGGCAGCACTGAACGAATCTATGGTACAAGGTTCCACTATTCGCACATAAATGATGATGCCCATCTGCGACCGTCTTTAACTACAACTATTCAATAAGAAACGAAAAAACTTTCCAGGAAAAGGAATCGTACGTGAATGAAAGCTACTTTTTTTAAGTCTGGTGATACCGACTCTGTCGCTAGAATGACACAGACAACTAGATCGTAACCATAAAGCTATCGTTCGTTGTATGCCAGTTTCTGTTTCTTCGGACATTGCAGGTTTTCATATTTCCGATCTCACTTGAAACATAATACAGAAGTTGAGTTACCAGAATTAGCAATATAAATTTGGTAGTGGCGTCATTCCACTTAACCCCTCTTCCCTCTATCCTTTCTATTACCGCCCTTTTCACTTAGCCTGCCAACATAATTGTCCGGAACGTTGGGCCACTTTCCAAACCTCCTTAGTACAGCGTCAACGATCCTCGAAGGTTTACGACGCACTGCCTGCACGGGAACATTAAGATAGTGCTGCACTGTAAACAGCTGCTTAGTATTCTCCGGCTTTTCGCCTTGACTACACCAAATATTCGTCTGACTGTTTGTACTATTTTTCTGATACAGCAAATGGCTGATGAAAACCTACTTCTGCACTCTACCGTTCCACTTATACGAGGAATAATGCGTTCGACCGTACTACTATTTGTTTATAGTGTTTTCCTGACCTATTCTTCTCAGATTGATTGCGATATACCGTATTATTCTGTGCATGTAATAGTTACCATATTAATGTAATAAAAATAATAATTGTAGCAACTATAGCTGCAGCAACAGAAGAAGCGCGAATAAAATTCCCCTTTAAAAAACACTACATATGTCATGGGTATTAAAAAAAATTCCCATAATAATTAAACAAAAAAAGGTAAAGTAAATACATCTGAGTACCTTGGATAAATAATATAACTTAATGGCTGCTCAAAGAAGGAACCAAAAAAGATCGTGAAATATGAAAATAGATTTATCATTTAACAACAGATCTACTGCAGCCAAAAATCAGTATCAATAAAAGGAAAAATTTCATGCTACAACGAATTATAAAGCAGAATGTTTAACTTTTTTAATGACAGGGAAAATTTAAGAATGTGGAAAACCGGAGAAGAAATTCAGAAAAATTTTCGTATCAATGAAAAACTGAAATGAATTGAAAAAAGAAATAATAAAGAACTATATGTGGAAACTGAAACAGTTGGGGATGGTATCAGAAAAGAGGAAAAAGAAGATTAATTGTTTTTTATGGACACCGGTAATAATAAATACAGATATACTAAAATAATAATAATTATTTGATTATTTTGCAAAAAAAAAATCCAAACATCAAAGATAATGATTTAACGAAATAAAAACATACATAGCTGAAATGAATCTCGAGGAAAAGAAATCTTGAACAGGATCGTGTGTCGAGAAAAGATCATGGAGTTTAATGGTTTACTAGAGGAAGTACAGAAACAATGTATGTGCGTGGTAACGCTGCAGCCTCGTATTCGGGAGGACATTCGTCCGCCCATCCAGATTTCGGCTTTTGATGGTTTTCCGAAATCATTACACGCGAATGCCTGGGTGGTTTATTCACAAGGCTATGACCGAATTCCTTTCGAGTTCTTACCGCAGATACTATCCCATCTCTAATGACCTCGACGTCGACGAGGTGTAAAGCTATAAGCAAAAAATAAAGACACAAAAACAGTCTGGACAGAAGAAATAAGAGTGTAAGGATGAGGAAATATTGGCAGCAATTAACAGAAAAGAAAGGATACATTATTTCCATACCGAGCGTGGTGGGTGAGCGGCCGGTTATCCAGATTTGGGTTTCCCCAAATCACTCCAGGCAAATTCTGGGATGCTTCCTTCAAAAGGCCATGGCTGAATTCCTTCCCGTTCCTTGTCACCACTCCCATTCCGCCTCTAATGACGTCGACGAGGCGTAAAGCCCTAAGAAAAAAAATTATTTCCATTTATCCGTAGTTGGCTGAAGAAAGAAGAATAAAAGGTCGAAAATGCTGCTAACTAACCACGCTTGTCAAAATAGTAGAAAATTAAGAAATTTCATCTGAAACCAGTTTAACTTTATAATCTTCTTCTAATCAGTTAACGCACAAGACCGGTAAGTAGGAGAGGAGAAAGTTCTATTAATACATTATAATACATTGCGTTTCGATTCTACTTCAGGCGAGACTGTGAATATATTCACAATGATAACGACTGACTTCCGCGAACCTGCGTTGTTAAGACTATTACTGACAAACCTGAAGAATGAATGGACACTGCATAGCGAATTTAGAGTGTGAACATGGCAGAACATATTGCTTCACCTAATGAATTTTACGACCAACTTGAGTGGGAATTAGTTGCATGTCTCACCATAATACTCTCCCAGAAGTATTTAGGAAACTTAGACAGTGAGTTTGGAGGGGAAACGGATGTTTCCGGGGCTGAAATAACCTGTCAAATACATTTACACTCTGATACGATGGAACAAGTAAATGTAAGCTAATATATCTGTCGAAATCATGGGGCGAGACTCCCAACACTTTCAACGTCTCCCGATCAAAAAATGGAGAAATGGAAGTCGGCATTTGTATTATAAATTTCGTATGGCTCTTCTTCCATCTATCGAAATACGCAACTAAAAAATAACAGCTTACATCATAATACTAGAATTTTTCCACTTCTTCGCTCACGCGTATGTATCGCAATGCATTTTCCTTTTATTTTTATTTTAAAAGAAAAGTATAATCGTCTATACATATATATATAAAAAAAATACACAGTTCCGTTACGCTTACTGGAGTGTTAATCTCTGATTTAGTGATTTCATTAACGTTTGCCTTGTATTCTAAACAAGTATATTTTAGAATGAAGAAATAAATAACTAAAGTGAAGTAGTCAAAAACAATATTAACAGAATCCCAAGGGAGAGGTTTTTATCTGTGTTGTAGAGTGATTTTTGGAGTAGTGTTCATTTAAGGTGCAATGTGATCTGGAGCGCCTTTGTGTTCTTGGTATGAACGAATAATTATATCTTGCTCCATCTTCCGCCTACATCAAAATCATAAGATATACTGCAGATTTTAAGCTAGACCATAAACTCTCCATTTGTGAAAACCACATCAAAACTGTTGCAATAGTTTTTGCGTCATGCTTCCTGAAAACATCAGACAGACGCTGCTCTCATAGAGATTTGTAATAGTAAAGAGATATATTAAATAGGCTACATAAATATCATATAGAATTTTAAATTGCTATCCTGTTTGCTTAGTAAAAATTTTGTGCACGCGCTCCTCTTAACGTCACAAATGTAACGCACCGTTACACTGACCGCACAGCATTTGGCTCTGACCTTGCTGCCTGCGGCAGAGAGGTCGACCTGGTGACCTATGCTCACAGTGCGTTTGCCAGAACACCGCAGCCCAGCTCGCTTTATCGAAAGTGACACTTGTTGACAACATGTCAACATGCCTCTGAAAAACCTCGATTATTAGCGAGGTTCAGTACTGAAATACCTCATGTAATAAGTTTTATTTTGTTTGGACTCTCCGGTGCAATTGTGTTAGGAAGATTCGGTCTAAACCAAATATTTTTAGGAGCACAGCAAAACATCCAAACATCACAGCGGTGTTAAGTGTAAGATATATATTATCTTAAATCGCCACGTTACACTCTTGATAATCGGTTTATTTTTTGTCTTATAAATTGCTGACTAGGTAAAATCCACTTTTGGCTACGTATGAGTATAGAAATGAAATTAAAAGTTTCTTTGATGCAGTCCTAAATGCCGGATACAATACTGGAAAGCAGTGGGGTGGTGGTTGGCCCTCAACGCCCCCCCCCCCCCAAATTTCCTGGGGACCCCTACGATCTCTTCAACCGCCACCAGTAATCGGTACCGCCGCCGTTGGAAACCACTGGATTAGAGTAATGAAATTGCAACTCACACAGCTGAAAACTGAAAGTTTATGTTGATTTGGCATTTTTAGTTTATTGACTGCATCAGACAGTTAATTCGTATCTCGAGAACTACTAAGTCTATCCAAATAAAACAACTGCCTATTTGCAGCATAGTAGCTACGCTTTCGTAAATAATTACAATACTTTTTTAAAGTTTATTTTTACAAAAAAGGTGTTTAATTTTTATTAAAACAAAATGTATACCCAGGTTTTTAGAATTTTTGTTGATTTTTGCCACAAAATATGCTCTTTAAGCTGTGTCTTTTTATGTAATCCCCTTCCTATCTCAAGGAAGTGTACTAGTACCAATATTTCTCAACGTCTATACGAACGATCAGTCATGATAAATTTCTATTACATTGACAACCTTGACCTAGCCACACAGAGCACAAAACTTATTGCCCGTGGTGGGTGGACGGCAACGATCTGGCCTCGCATACGGGAGGACGTGGGTTCGAATTACCGCTATCGAGATTTCGGTTTTCCATGGTTACCCGAAATCACTCCCTGCGAATGACGGGATCGTTCCGTCAAACTGCCATAGCAGAATTCCTTCCCGTTCCTGGCCCTGTCCTTTCCAGCCTCTAATCACCTCGAAGCTGACGAGGTACAGGGCGTTCGCCGGAAAACGCTACCCTCCCAGTCTGTTGCCGTCGGCAACTTGCTCGGTCTGTCTAGCCAGCAGTTTCCGCCACACGGCACCGTGAATCACCGCACTGTTTAACACCTCCGCTGCCCCAACAGTGCAGTGCAGTGACCCTTACGTTGTTAAGAACGGTTTCTTTGCATTGTAGATAGTTTGTGACTTCAGTCTCTTATTAATCAGTGTTGTGAATAAACGTTTCTTTGCGTTTTGGCTGGTTTGGGGATTCATACTCTTATTAATCTGTACCGTGTTTGAGTGTGAGTAAAATTATGGTACGTTACAGTTTGCAACAAAGAATATTTCTCTACGATACATATGTGAAGAAGAAGTCGTTTAAAAAGTGTCGCAGTAAATTTCGTCGCGAATTTCCTGGCGCTTTACTGCCAGCTAAATCAACAATTCTGCGTCTGGTTAAAAAAGTAAGAGAAACGGGTTCATTTTTTAACAAAAAGAGACTGTCGGTCAACCGTATTCTCACAGAGGAGAAAATTGACGATATCGCTTTTCGACTAGAACAGTCACCCAAAAAATCATTAAGTCAGTTAGGGCAGCGTGTGTCTCGAAATATGTTCAGAAGATGTGAAATGTGCATTACACAAGAGGGTCAACACTTCCAGCATCTTTTATAAGGTAAGCTAATGAATTACGTCACATTTAAATGCTTAGCACACAAGTTTCTGAAGCGTAATTATTATGAAATAGTCCGCGGCCGACGGTCGAACAATGCCGGAAACTGACCGCTCGCTCGCCGGGAGCAGTTTCTTCCTTGTAGCGCTAACAGTGGGTTGCGTTTCCCGGCGAACGCCCTGTATAAAGCCATAGGCAAAAAAATCATAAAACTTGAAGCAGTGAAAGAACTCTGTCTGCTGTCCTTGAATGCATACCACACTGAAACGCAAATTAACTAAATCTCTACTAGTAATTATGAACTGAAAAGTTTATCTTCACGGAAAAGTTTCTTGGAACGGCACCTTCTTTTTCGATTTAACTTTGTGTGCAGTTTTGCTCATCAACCTGGTCTTCTTCCTTGATGTTAGTGCCTTTTTCCATTAAAAGCTATATCAAGGATATTGCTGTTTTAGTTTTGTAGTTCCAGCGTTTTCGGGGATTCCAAATCTCAGTTTTCTTGGGGAAAATCGAATGAACAAAACTTTACTCCTTAAGCACTATTATTTACAGTATACTACTGACTACTGAGGTACAAGTTACTCCGTTAAAAGATTGTTCTAAGTGCTCCGACAAAGCTGCAATGTTATCAGTGTTTGGCTTTCATAGATAGGGCAACACTAAAGCGCCGACTCCAGAATGGAACTGTAATCTATTAACTTCGTGGAAAACAAAATACCAACGTAGGTTATTTTGGTGCTATATTTCCTGAGGTACTTTGCTCTGGCAGAGATTATTTACCTTGCAGTGTTGAACTGATATTACGCCTGTGATTACGTGACAATATGTGCGCGGAAGGAAGCTGCGCACGTGTTTATTTGAAAAAGGCGTAAGTGTATCCGTTAGGTGTTCGCATTTAACGGTTGCTCAGTTTATTTGCCGACCCCGGCTGTTGTATTCTTAGCAACTGCTGATTTTGGGTGGGCGGCAGCAAGCTTGCGAGGGAGACCTTAAAGACGAACTGAGGTAGTGAAGTTCAACATACTATTCAGCCAAACCGTCGGCGTACCACGAACTCGTCTGGTACAAGACTCAAACGGCTACTGTGATTAATCCTTCCATGTGGGAATGAGCTTAAACTTAAGCCACCAATGTGCTTAGACGAATCTAGCCTGGTTGGTGAATAGTTTGACATTCTGTGGGACCTGGGTTCGATTTCGGTTTTCCATAGCTTTCCGCAATCCATCAAGACGAATATCGGGACGGTTCCGTCCGAAAAACCATGATCGAATTCCTTTCCGTTCTTTGATCCAGTTCTTAGTTCTTCCCGGCTCTCCTGACCTCGACAACGACAGGCCGTAGTTATATATGTATATATATATATATATATATACTTCTTGCTTAGCGCCTCGTCGCCTGCTAAGGTCATTAGAGGGCGGGATGGGACTGGGGACAAGGAAAGGGAAGGAATTCGGCCATGGCCTTTTTGAAGGAAGCATCCCGGCATTCGCTTCTAGTGATTTGGGGAAACCGTGGAAAAGCCAAATCTGGATTCGAACCCACGTCCTCAATGCGAGGCCAGAACGTTAACCGTTCACCCACCACGCTCGGTATAAATATTTAGTGCGAACCTTGAGCAACAGGGTACAATCATGTATTATTTTTATATTTTTAAACAATTATTTGCAGTGTTACATAAATTGTGGTGTCAGTCCGGAATCAACAAATCAAACTAAAGTTAAAATCTTTTTAATTTCACGAGACATTTTTTACATAACATCCATAAAGCTGTTAATCATCTTCAAAGCGATAACATCACAGTCTTAATTGTGTATAGTATTATGTCAACTGTAAAATCAGCATCAGTTTCATTTGTTAGAAAATGTTATTTGAAGCCAAATCCTCCGCAGAAACTGATATTATTCAAAGAATTTTTTAGTATTCTTTGATAAATGTCTGGAAAGTCTTGGGATAAAATACAATTGCGATGAATGCAAAGTCAAAAAATTAAATTTAAAACATAAGGTTTTATATGATGACTGCGAGACAATATTAGAAGTTCTTAATTTACACGAAAAAAATCAGTATCAAAATGGACTATCTTTATTATTTAATATTTAATTAATTGGAATAGAGTGCATGCTCCGGTGGCAATTTCCCTACACACCCATCTTCCCCTTTCCTGCACGCACCTACTATTGCCCTCTACAAATTTAATTGTTTCAACGTTTTTGGTAAATTATTCTTCATTTCTCTTGGTAACTTATTCCAATCCCGGACACCCTTACCTAAAAAAGAGAATCTTACTATACCCTTGTGCCTGAAATCGAGTGCCAGCTTGTGGTCATGGTCATCTTTTCCCTTCCATGCATTACTTTCAATTCTTACACCAATATCTCTCCACGACTCATCACCAAAATACGCCTTGTACACTCCCATGACCTTCTTCCCCCTGTCTTCCAATGAGTCCCATTCCAGCTCTTTTATCAAATCTGTTACTGATGGCGTTCTGCGATAATTTCCAGAAACAAATCTTGCTGCCCTTCTTTGCACCCTCTCCAACTCCTGTATTTGATACTCAAAATGTGGATCCCATACTACACTACCATATTCAAGCAATCGTCAGAGCAAAGTTTTGTAACCCAGTTCCTTTACTTCTCTCGTACATCCACGCATCACTCTCTCCAACAAGTGCAGAATTTTGAAACTTTTTCCTACCACCTGTCCAATGTGTCCTGCCCAGTTAAGCTTGTTAACAGATGTAATGCCAAGATATTTACATTTCAAGTCTTCAACAGTCAATACTTTCTCCACCTTATATTCATAATCAACCTTTAATTTATTATCTGTGTATCTAATAAGTTGACTCTTCTTTATATTTATCTTCATCCCATGTTTATCAACCCAGCTAGATATCCTGTCCATATCACCCTGCAGCTGTTTACAGTCTTCTGCCGTTTTGATCATTTTATACAGCATTGTGTCATATGTAAACAATCGAATTTCTGATAGTAAGCCATCAACACAATTATTCATTAGAATAATGAATAGCAATGGTCCCAATACGCTACCCTGTGGCACTCCCTTTTTTCCTTCCACTTGTTTTGATACTGAATTTCGTATCTTAACTTTCTGTTTTGTACCTTTTAAAAAATCAAATTTACTCTGAAGTAACAATATTAAACGACATCTAGAAAACAGAAAGTTAGGGTAGGAAATGTAGTATCAAAAGAAGTGGAAGTAAAAATGGGTGTGCCAGAGGGTAGCGTATTGGGACCATTGCTATTCATTATTCTAATGAATAATTGTGTTGATTGTTTACTATCTGAAATTAGATTGTTTGCAGATGACATAATGCTGTATAAAAGAATCAAAACGATAGAGGATTGTAAACAGTTGCAGGGTGATCTGGACAGGATATCTAATTGGGTTGGTAAACATGGAATGAAGATAAATGCAAAGAAGAGTCAGCTTATTAGATACACAAATAAAAAACAAAAGGTTAATTATGAATATAAGGTGGGGAAAGAATTGCTTGCTGAAGACTTGAAATGCAAATATCTTGGAATTACTTTTGATAACAAACTTAACTGGGCAGGACACATAGGACAGGTGGTAGGAAAAGGTTTCAAAGTTCTGCACTTGTTGGAGAGAGTTATGAGGGGATGTAGGAGAGAAGTCAAGGAATTGGGTTACAAAACTTTGGTCAAACCATTGCTCGAATATGGTAGTGTAGTATGGGACCCTCATTTTACGTATCAAATACAGGAGTTGGAGAGGGTGCAAAGAAGGGCTGCTAGATTTGTTTCTGGAAATTATCGCACAATGCAATCAGTGACAGATATGATAAAGGAGCTGGAATGGGATTCATTGCAAGACAGGAGGAGGATGAGGAGGGTCATGGGAGTGTAGAGGGCATATACTGGTGATGAGGCATGGAAAGATATTGCAATAGGTATGAAAAGTAGTGCATGGAAGGGAAAAGATGACCATGACCACAAGCTGGCACTCGATTTCAGGCACAAGGGTGTGGGAAGATTCTCTTTTTTAGGTAAGGGTGTCAGGGATTGGAATGAGTTACCAAGAGAAATGATGAATGATTTACCGAAAACTTTGAAGGAATTTAAATATAAAATTTGTAGAGGGCAAATGTAGGTGGGTGCAGGATAGGGGGAAGATGGGTGTGTAGGGAAATTGCCACCGGAGCCTGTGCTCCATTGCAATTAAAAATTAAATTAAATAAATTAAATTAAAATAGATTTTGGTGAGTTCACCGACAGCAATACAGACCAAAAATGGCAGCATACTTTAAAATATACATAAAATAATTTATAAAATTTATTTAAGATTATTTCTTTCCTACTCTCTATTCCCGCCACTTTTGAATTCACAGAAAGTATATTTTCCATTATCAATTCGAAATGGCAAGAAGAGAGAAACAAAAAGAGCCTTTTCTCAAAATTGATTTAAAAACTGATACCGATAAAGCATGTGACACTTTTACTGTAAACAAAAAATTGTTAAAACATGTAATAAGTGGAAAGAAAAGTTTTTATAAACATAAATAAATAAAAACTTACTGTTGTCCTTTTTTACTCTTTCCGTAAAATATTATTTGTTGAAGTGTACTGTATTTTTTATAGCTTATTCTAAAGAATACTATAATCAGCCGAAAAAATGTTGGTGATCCCAGAACCAACATATTAATATACAGACATTAAAACATTGTAGAATGAATATATATAATATTTAGTTACTTATACCGATATATTTATAGCCACTGATGATGCATCACTTCAATAGGGCGAAATGCGTCTGGGAAGAACATTAATAAAAACTGTTGTAAAAAGACGGCGTTCAATTCAAAACATTAATGCAACAGCTGTGGAACATGGCCAACAGCAACATTAGTACTTTTATAACTTTTTCACAACCTCATCACATTCCAGAACTTTTTGCAAATTTCCTTTTGTTGCGTTACTGTTAACATTTTTTTATTGTTGCAAGAACAATTAGTTCACAATGATGCGGGGCAAAAGTATCAAAGTGTTTTAAAAATTTGATTTCCCACAAAACTACTAAGTACTTACCCACACTATCGGATACATTACATACAAGAATCTGATGGGGATGCACAGAAGATCTGCTAATCGAAATTACCGTAGAACACAATCAGTGAGTGATATGATAAAGGAGGTGGGTAGTCATTACAAGACAGCAGCCGGGAAAAAGAGATTCCTGGTGTGTATAAACTACACATGAGCAATTGGGAATGAACAGATTTTTGGGGAGAAAGTAAAAGTAACATGTCTGAAGGAAAAAGGTTATCATTATTATTAAATAGCACTTGAGTCCAGAGATAAATGAGAGGGAAAATTTTCATTTGTATGCAAGCGAAAATATTGCGAATTCTCCCACCAACGTGCGAGAAGGTCACATCCAACGAGGGAAACGTCAAAAAAGAAATCTGCTGTGATTGGCAGGCAGTTTTATGAGAATCCACATCCCTCACAATGGATTGTGCAGTATTTTTCTGGACAAGTAAAACTTTATTCTGTCTTGGAGAGAAAACAAGGTTTGACTTTGTTTTCTAAATTGGAAATAACAAGACAACCGCCATTTCCATTTGGACACATCACTCAATATTCTGACTCACATAAGTTGGGAAAACGAAACATTAATTCGTTCACCACTTTGGCCAGAATGATAATTGTTGGACAGTATAGTCAAATTTATGTAGTACTGTGAGCTGTGTATAACTGACTGAAGAGGAATCAAGCATCATTTTCCCGAGCCGAGGTCAGCCATGACGAAACTATGTAAACTTTGTATTCACATAATAGCTCGAAATGGATTTGTGGACGAGGTGTTAAAAAATTATTTCCGTAACAAAAGACAAGACTTTAGTGTTCTATGAAGAAGGTGTATGTAGCATGTGGTTAGATTTGTGAGAGTAAGCACGCGCCCACGTCTTGGAGTGAGTTGATAAACTGTGCAGCATATTGTGAACGCATGTCGCATAAAAAGAAATACGCTCGTGGCTATTTACCAGGAGATAGGTTTCATTGAATCTTTTACAAATAAACACCTTCAAGTGAATTTAAATTGCCACAATATAAGCGATGAAGCCGTGTCGATTGCCAAATTGGATATCTCCAAGAAATAGAGACAAAACTTTAAAATCCTCCGAAAACATTTGCATTATTTAAGAAGTAAAGATGAAAATAATCCAGAATGCATCTTCTCGTATTTCATAATTAATTAAGAGGATGGTAAAGAGCATAATATTACGAAAACTTTATTAATATTATCCATAAAGATCGGTATAACCTTATTTAGGTTTCTCTTTTCTTCAATTTAATTAAATGTTTATATACAAACATAAAACAAAATAAAAAATTAATCTGTGTTCAATAATATAAATTAAATCAATAAGTTATCATCTGCAAAAAAAAAAAATATATAATTAGAGTAAAACTTGCTTAAACAATTTTCTAAAATCGTGTTCCTTGTTTTCTATTTACTTTTCACATTGGTATTAATAACTGATCATTTCTGCATTTCACCATACGGTGTTAACTTTATAATTATATTTAAAAAACGATTTAACCAGTAAACGAAGAATAAATTTTCAATACGGGTTCATGACTAAAGATATCACCACGCGAAGAGAAACGCACAAGACAATAAACGAAAAAAGTGTTGCATTGGCGTTATTCAGTAAATATTCCCAACATCATCCGCTCTTCCTCAGTTTCAGGATTTTCTTCGAACTCTACAAGAAATAATTTAAGGCTACTTCATGGCAAATTAAATGGTGGAAATTAAAGTAGCATCATATCCAGCTGAAAACATCTATAGGCTCCCTAAAAAAAATTCCAGAACATGTACACCATGTTGAAAAAGTCTGGACAACAGTCGCCAAACATATTAAGACATGTATCACAAATATCATAGGCACAACGAAACCTGGATGTCGTTTCATCAGCAAAGAGGAGTGGTGGTGGAATAATCAGGTTCAAATTCCATCAGGAAAAGAAGCTAGCCTTCAAAACCTGACTAAAATCAGGACTTTATTCCAATCGGCAGATACATAGATGATTGAAGTCAGTGGATAAACAGAAAGTGGCAAAAGTAGACCATTATAGGAACATCTACAAAGAGCTAAATACTCCAGAATGACTGAAAACCAGCTAACGGCATGCGAAGAGTCGTCACCGTTCCAATCAAGATGTTGGGAATGTTATGACCAATAAGAATTAAAACCAGAAACTGCTACAGAAACGGACAGAGATCCTCATCCAATGAAAACAACACTTCAAAAATATCAGCAACGAAGCATTTCCACATCAACCAATGTCACCAGCAGATCCTAGGGATGATCGAGCTCTAACAATCACGACTGTTGAAGAAGAGACTGCCATGAAGAAAATGAAAAATGGAAAGGGAACAGGACCAAATGATATTCCATCGAAGCTATGGAAGATGCTTGGATCATAGACAACTCAATTTCTAGCAGGTCTCGTTAACAAGGTCAGAGACCAAGAAGAAACTCCTTCTACTTTATTCATTAGTGTTACAATAACCGTTTGGAAAGGACCGGTTCACCTACTTTGTCATACAATGAAGATTCTTGAGCGCCTTGGAAGAATAGTGAAGATTACCCCATATCAGTGTGGTTTCATGAAAGGCACAGCGACGATTGATGCTATTCATACCATAGGTCTTTTGATGGAAAGGCACCTTGAAAAGAGTAAAGCCACTGCACATAACTTTTCTGAACCATTAGAAGGCCTCCGATAGTGTATCTCGTGATCTAATCAAAAACGAACTGAGACAGCATGGGGTATCAGAGGTATATGTTAGATGGAACCAACTGCTATACAGAACGTCACCAGCAATGTTCAGTGTGCTGTACGAAATTCCGACTCTTTCCCCATCATAGCTGGTATCTCCACTCCTGTTTATCCTCTGCCTTAACAAGTTAACACCACTGCTGCAGAAATACTCACTCCACACACCTGTAAATTGCTCTATGCTAACGTTTCATAATTCCCTGCGAGTCTCGTCAAGAACTTTAACAACAAATCCAAAGATGCAATACTTCCCTCGATAAACACGGCATGCGACTTAATGTACGGAAGACCGAACACATGTAGTCTGGAGTTCCAAGTTATGGGTATGTTAATATCTGCAGCGTTGAATTCTATAAGTTATCTGAACTCAAATGACTGGAAACACAAATTTTTTGAGTGTTCAGACGCTCCCAGACGGTCGAAATAGAGTCAACACAGCCTGGGTGAAGTGGCGCCAGGTCACAGGAGCCCACTGTACCTCAAGACAAAGATGTACAGAACCATCATTAGACCAGTGGCAATGTATCCAACCGAATGTTGGCATATCACGGAAAGACTTGGAAAACAGCTGCATGTCATGGATATGAAGGTGATTCTCTGGTCGCAGGGATTCACTAGGTTGGACCGCATCAGGAATGAGAACATTCGTGCGGCATTTGGTGTGGCTCCAATCTCTGACAAGATGTTGGATGGTCGTCTGCGATGGTACAGCCATTTACTGCGCAGTAACAACACCAGGAAGATCCAGGAAGCACTGGCTGGATACCTCGCGGGAGGACACGCAACTAGTCATTGCCTCACCTGAAGACACACAAGATCCGCATAAAAGAAAGTAGAAGTTTGGTAAAACATACCCTGCAATGTGGGACAAATGCTGAGAAAAAGAAGTAAATATTCCATTTAATCAACCAACAGCAGAAAAATGTCCCAACAACATTGCATTTATACGTAAAAACATGAATTTAATTAGTTAGCACTTGAAACCATTAATTATAGTATATGAACGCCTTACTCGGTCCAGGTGTAGGCGGGTCACGATGGGGAATATTTACACCTTCATGGGAACGTCTGGGATAATGATCTACAGTGGTTTCTCATTTCCTTCCCTAGGATGACAATGTTCGTAAAAGATATTGTAGTGCGGATAACTGTTATGGTGAGTATGTTCAGTGTAGAGTGTTGTTTGTGTTGTTGATGAGAGATGAAAGTATGAGTGTTAAGCCCGGTGCCAGCCCACTTAGGCCTACTCTTCCGAAAGAGACCTAACGGCCGCCAAGCGTAACAGCCCCATCCAACAGACTAATCAACATTGTCGTGTGCCATCTCCCCCTACACACTGCTGAGAGGTTTGGGATTTAAACCAAGACTTTGGTGCACAATCTGAGAATTAGCAATTGATCACCGCCACTTCTCCTACAGTTCAACGTAAACCCTGATGATGAGTATTTCATCCATCGCCAGGACTTGAACCAGCTTACTCCGTGTCAGCGCTGGACACCATCACGGTGCAGAAGCCAACTGAGCCAACCGGTCTGGCAATAATTCTATTACAATTTAATATCTGCAAGAAGCCACCAAGCAATAAAATCATCCCAAAAAAGAGAAGCGAATAATAAAACTGGGAGTGTGAAGTAAATGTGCTACCAATTTTTGTTTGTTTGTTTGTTAAAACTTGAATTTATTCAGGGTACAAACACATACATTCCTCTACAGATATGACATAATTTTCATCAGAGTGGAAACAACTCCCAAGAATATTAACTTTTAACAGAACACTTAAAGGATTATGCAGTGAAAGCATGCTACAGAAGACGTGATCTTACCTTACGCACTGTCGAAATTGAAGTCCACTCTTCCCTTCTGAGAGACTGAGGGCGAAGTTGTTGCGGAGATCGAATAGAATGAAGTCCGAGTCAGTCAAAAGATACTTTCATCCGCTCATCAGTTCTTGTTTCTCTCCCTCATCAGATGTCGTGGCGAATCCACAAACGGTAACCCTTTTGTTGTCATTCATTGGTCGAAAACATGGAAATATATTAGTGTCGTTTAATTATGAGGAATAATTTTTTTTCAGTATTTAATTACGTTACCTTGTGTATCAACTCTGAAATTGTGATGCACTGTTTACCGTCAATAAAGGTATAAAAGCGGGAGGAAGGTACTTCAAGTTTGAGAGCCACCGATCTAGAGTATAAAGGAAAACTGCGTGAAACCCATAACTTGGACGGTCTATACGCACGTAATAACGCTTTAAAATGTTAAGTAAAACGATCTTTTGGCCAGACAAGAAACCAGCTCTCTTCCCGCTTCGGTACCGATACAGTTCTTTTCAACACCAACCCCAAATACAGTACCGCAAGCGTATGGAAAATATTGCTGGAAAAATGAAGCCCAGAATAAATGTATTGAGGAAAATGGAGGGCACCTTCTGGGAAGCGTAAACAGAAGTGCTTAGGGGTGCGACCATTAGCTTTATTTATATTACTGCTGAATACTGTGGGCGGCTGCGTAGCTCAAGCGGTAGAGCGTCTGACTACGACCCGGACGAGCCGGCCTCGGTAGCGTAGGGGCTAGAGTGCTAGCTCCGCGTATCGAAGGTCGCCGGTTCGACTCCGGCCGAGGGCATGGGTGTTTAGTGTTGTGTCTGTGAATGTCTTGTACGTGTTGTAGTGTCCTTGTGTCAATACTTGATAGCAACAAATCACATTGAGCTGGCTGCATAGCCCAGTAGCCGAATGCCATTTAAAAAAAAAAAAAAAAAAAAAAAAAAAAAAAAAAAAAAAAAAAAAAAAAAAAAAAACCCCGACCCGGACGAAGTCGAGGATCGAGGATTCTTCCTTTAAGCTGAATGTCCCCCAGGTCCACTCAGCCTGCTATCTAATGAGTACGGTGGAGGAAGCTCCGTGGGAGGTAAAGAAAAAGGGCCGGACCGTGACGCTGACCACGGCACGTCCACTCCAGTGCCTACGGTCATGAAATGGGAATGTGGAGCTCTACCTCCGCTAATCGAACGGGAAAACGTATTGAAAGCTGTGAAAACCCACTTCCTTTACCTTGAATATCGCGGCCCAGTATGGTTGGACAGTGCACACAGTGATAAGGCAGACATCTATCAATACGCAGCTATGAGGATATTGGATGGTGTACTGCGATCCACTCTCCTGACTTGGCTTCTTGTTGTTTCCAATACCTGTCTGCCGAAAATTAGATACCATTCAGCTTTTCTCCATCAGTGGCGGAAGTTCGATGATCAACCACCGCGCCTCAAGTCATCTATCTTTCTGGCCACCACACTTTAACTCTGCTGTAGAAAGGGGGTGACTGGGGCAGCAAACATTGCTATGTAGGCCGCCACACACGTGCGGGAAACCCACGGGATTTGGACGGGATGGTCACGGCCTTGCGGGATCCCGCCACGTGTGTGGGCACTTCCTTGAGGCCGTGGCCGCACATCCCTACCGAAAAACAATTCTTATTTCCTCGAAGGCCGGGAGGGAGGGTGAGAAGCTCAGCGTGTGTCCTGCGGTCAGTCGTCCTTCCAGGATTTCTTGTGAGTGCCTGCGTGTGTTGCGATTTTGTTTCTCTGTTTTGTTTGTAATGTTCCGTTTCGTGATGTTCCGTGTTTATAAAAATGTTTGATAGTGAGCCCCGTCTATAGGAATTGAAGTACTAGGAATACCACGACAGAAACAAACGAGAAGCTGCCTACGCTAAGCTGGCATAAAAATTGAAGGAGAATGAACCAAATGCAAAAAAAGTAAAAAAAAAAAAAAATCAGCAACATTAAACAATCAGGAAATGAATCTTTGCGAAGTGATGTGCTGAAGAACATTAAAATAACCGTCAAGAAGATCACTTTGACGTTTTTAGCAAAACAGTTGCAATAAAATTACGTGGTCTTTCGACCGATCAAACGCTAATAGCAGAAAAAATAATTAATGACACCCTGTTTCAAGTCGAAATGGGCTGTTTAGGAATGTACAGTGAGCAACGGTTACCTACTTCTGCTCTGTACTATTCTGCAGGGAGCAGTTCTGGATTTTTTTTTTTTTTTTTTTTTTTTTATCTAGGAACCTCATCAAATAGTCTCAGCCCACACCCTTTTCAAGCAACACCCGCAAGATCATTATAAACCACCCGCAGATTTTGATAAATTACCTCAAAACAACAACACAGTAGCTATATAAAAATATTGATCAGACAAGAACATAAAAAAAAAATATATAACTAATCCTACGCAGAAGATGCCGAGTATTGTACTATCAACGAAGTACTGGAGCCAACTAAACCGCTTCAGGAGCGTCGTGGTCTGTGCCGTGAAACGTTAAGCCGCTGGGGGCTTAAAGGGTGATCCCTATTGTGTCTGAAGTGTGGAAGTGGGTTTAGCACATAGGGGAAAATTGTTCCATCAGATGTTTACTGGGTTGATGTCTGCTCTCCATGCTGCTAATGGAGCCATAATTCGAATGGATATACTTTATCGATGACACGCTATAGTTGTCATAAATGTATTTCTTGTAATTGTTATTATCAATACACAGACGGAAAAAAAAATCCCAACACCAAGAAAAAATTATTGTAGAGTAATGAAATTTGGACAATGCATTTGTCAAGTTAACATGTTTAATTGATTAAATTTTCAAGATCACAGGTTAATTTAAGCTCAAGAAAATGCATTTCAAATTTGAAATACTGTTAAATTAATAGCCGGTGTAACCTCCAGAATTTTGAATGCAAGCCTGCAAACGTGAATGCATTGTGTCATACAGGTTTCGAATGTCACTTTGTGGTATGGAGTTCCATGCTTGTTGTACTTGTGCTGTCAATACTGGGACGGTCAGTGCTGGCTGTGGATGATGCTGGAGTTGTCGTCCAATGATATCCCATACGTGTTCAATTGGAGACAGATCTGGTGATCTCGCAGGCCAAGGTAACATGTCGACACTCTGTAGAGCACGTTGCGAGACAACAGCGGTATGAGGGCGAGCGTTATCCTGTTGAAAAACTCCCCCTTGAATGCTGTTCATGAATGGCAGCACTACAGGTTGAATTACCAGACTGACGTACAAATTTGCAGTCAGTGTGTTTGGTATAACCACAAGAGTGCTCCTGCTGTCATAGGAAATTGCTCCCCAGACCATGACTCCAGGTGTAGGTCCAGTGTGTCTAGGCCGCAGAAAGTTTGGTTGCAGGCGTTCCCCTGGCCTCCTTCTGACCAACACTGGAGATCTGTTGTGTTTTCTGATGAAAGCAGGTTCTGCCTTGGTGCCAGTGATGGCCGAGTGTTGGTCAGAAGGAGGCCAGGGGAACGCCTGCAACCAAACTGTCTGCGGCCTAGACACACTGGACCTACACCTGGAGTCATGGTCTGGGGAGCAATTTCCTATGACAGCAGGAGCACTCTTGTGGTTATACCAAACACACTGACTGCAAATTTGTACGTCAGTCTGGTAATTCAACCTGTAGTGCTGCCATTCATGAACAGCATTCAAGGGGGAGTTTTTCAACAGGATAACGCTCGCCCTCATACCGCTGTTGTCTCGCAACGTGCTCTACAGAGTGTCGACATGTTACCTTGGCCTGCGAGATCACCAGATCTGTCTCCAATTGAACACGTATGGGATATCATTGGACGACAACTCCAGCATCATCCACAGCCAGCACTGACCGTCCCAGTATTGACAGCACAAGTACAACAAGCATGGAACTCCATACCACAAAGTGACATTCGAAACCTGTATGACACAATGCATTCACGTTTGCAGGCTTGCATTCAAAATTCTGGAGGTTACACCGGCTATTAATTTAACAGTATTTCACATTTGAAATGCATTTTCTTGAGCTTAAATTAACCTGTGATCTTGAAATTTAATCAATTAAACATGTTAACTTGACAAATGCATTGTCCAAATTTCATTACTCTACAATAATTTTTTCTTGGTGTTGGGATTTTTTTTTCCGTCTGTGTACATATGAGAAATAAATAAAATTTTCACCACTATATAAAAATATTGATCAGACAAAAACATAAAAAAACTAAACACATCCAATCAGAATTGTTTATCGTTCTCCGTTCTGGAGACAAATGACTATAATAATAATAATAATATAAACACTTGAGTAATTCTTGAAAATGCGTCACATCCATATTTGTCCCTCGGTGTTCTCTTCATTACTCTTGCTGACGTTTCTGTTTATATCAAAATTTCTAGACTCACTTCCCTTAAGAATTTCATTGTCTGACCATTAAAATTGTGACGTTGGTGTTCTCAGATAACATTTACTGGCGCATTCACTTAACAAGGGAGTCATAAATGTGACTTAAAACTGTGGTAGCTATAAACGATTTGAGATTTTCACTGAAGTACAGACACGAGCAAATAAAATGGCGCACGGTAATCTTCATCTCGCCATTTTCACACAAATATAGCCTATTTCAAGTCTCTCAACTAGAACAGGGACCAAACCACTGATGCATCTTCTAATTCATTGAGTACATTCAAGCTAAAAAAAGAATTTAAGTATTATGTCAGAAGAAGAAGTAGCCGCGCCAAGAAGTTGCATGCTTGTAGAGCCCACACACTCACAGACATAAACATTATTTCGTAAAACATAGTAAAGATTCATTGTGTTCCACACTCAATAGCTCATACGGGGAAAAACCATATCCTCTGTTTCCCACACAAATCAGGGCGTAAATAAGTGGACTGGTAGAACTTTCAAATGGTATTCTAGACAATCTCTCCAAAATCCCACGATTCTTGCGTCATAGTTCCGAAACAGAATCATTAATTCACAACACATTTTTCTGTAATTCTGTAGCATTATTCGTACAAAATATTCTGCTGAGAAACTGCACTGGACAATAGCCTAACGTAAATTGAAGCGGTTAGGCGGAAAAATCCTGGAAGGTAGGGTTGTTGGATTCTCCATATTCAATGCTACTGTTTTATTAAGTGAGTATTTAAAAAACAAATAAACTTTAGGAAAGAATAATTATGAACTATACTAATAGTAATTGGAATTATGATGGTAATCTATACTTACAGTAAATCTTTAACCACGAAAAAGTCTTTACACTTGAGATATTTTCAAAAATAAAATCATTTGGGGGCTCTATTTGTAAGCTACATAAAAAGGAATCGACTTTTTATTTATTCATTTATTTTTTTAAAAAAATCGTGTCTGTCTATTTGCGTGTGGAAGAATGAGATTCACGCAAAAACTACTGGTCGTATTAAGAAGGGGTTTCGTCTAATGTACAGCCCGTTGTCTCATGGGTAGAATATGTTATGCATCATTCCGATGTTCTTTCGAAAAAAATTAGAATATTTTTAAATGTGTCAGTTTTCCGGTAGGATTTTGATGCATTTTTGATTAATCTACAGGCAGTGGCCCAAAGTTAATATGCGGTTTGAAAAATGAGAAATTTAGGATAATTTTCATTGATAGTGATTCACGCAGAATTGGTAGTTTTGATTTTGATGGGATATTTGATTAGTGTTAACCCTTAGTCACACGGGTAAAATAGGTGATGTTTAAAATTGCTCACACTAAAACTACTGGTATGATTTTGATGAATTTTGTATTGATGCATAGTCCGTGGTCCCATCGGTAAAATACAAGGAGGGTATGCTTTAATTTGACGTTAGCACGTTACTTCGTAAAGTGATAAGTTTAAGATAATTCTTTGCTGGAAACGATTCGCTCAAAATCTACTGGTCGAAATATATATTTCATACTGATGTGATTTGATTTTACATAACTGAGAAATCCCTTTAGGTTGAACGCGATTCACAAAATGTTACTGGTCTCTCTGGAAACATAGTAACTGTATTCGAACAAATCGATTTTTTTGAAAGAAATAGCATGAAAATTCGCAGTTCAGATATCTTTTGAGAAAACTAAATTATTGGCCAATATTAAATTTGGGTGTTGTAATTTAGATGAATGAAATTAATGAGAAAAAACAGATCAAGAGCAGCACTAGAACTAGCACACCAACTGACTGAAGAAACATACAATAAAAAAAATCTCTCAATGAAAACTAAAATCAAATACTACAACAAGTTAATCAAATAGTTTCTGCACGTCAGAATGCATGTTTTCTATGAAAACAGGACAAGTAGAAAAGATAGAGAAAAGGATAGGAAAATCTTGATGAAAATCTTGAGATAATTGAAATCAGATAAATTAGAGTATAGGCACCGGAAGAATAAAGATCTATACAAGGAAGAAGAAAATGAAAGGACTTCGGACATGATCAGAAAGAGTAGAATCAGGTTTTTTTTGGTCACACAATGTAAAGTGAGGCCTGCATCCTGGTTACTATTTGTGGGGCCGGTGACTATCGAAGATGATTTTCCGTTATGAAATCACACACCATACCAAGACCAACGGTATTCTAAACGTGAGACTCTCAACAGTAAACTGCCACGTAATATTTACAGAAGCTGATTCTTTGATCGCCTCCGCCTACACAAAGGTGGAATCTACGAAAATAGATCACCGGCTGCCGTTGTAACGGCATCACTCACTGCCAAGACATAACGCCAGTGTTTGTAGTCAGTGATTCTCCTTTACAACGGGTCTTCTGAGTAACTGCAGTTCCCAGTAATGCTGCCACATAACACTGATGCTGTGAGATGCAGGATGATTCACTGCTTGCCGATTGTCGTGTAGCATCGTTGTAGAGTTGTCCTTCGACCTTCTTCCAACGCTCGTTGCTGCATCACCCAATGACCGATGGTTTTTCATAATGTACCGTTGATATATATTAACAATGAGGAATTTTCCTTGTTTCCATATCCAGCCAGAAAAGATGCGTTTCAAGTTATTGCAGATGGTAGTAATGGACCTTAAATAAATTTCAGAAAGAAAATTTTTAAATGATATCATAATCAAATAATTTTGTTCACGAGAGAAACAAGAAAGAGAAAAACAATGAAAATATTCTGATACACATTTGGTGTGCAGATAACTATATTAAAAGACGTGGTTAAAGGATTAGTAAATGATCACAATATTGTAGGCAAATGAGGAACACGATAAAAAGGATAGAAATACTTAATAATCAATAGACACGACGGTGATGTGGAAACAAAAATGCATATGAGTTGAAAATTTGAATAGGCGACGGCGTGACACTAGGGAATAACTGAATGCACTTGTGGCTGTCAAGTCGCCCTGTCTCGGAACAATGGGCAGAGGGCGACAACAAGAGGCAGGCCCGGGAACAGCATGCTAGGAAGTTCCCAGGTGACATTGCAGAAGTTTGCGGTTGAGTGGCCTCCAGTCGGGTCACGAAAGATCTGCTGGGTGGAGACGGCGCGATCAAATGGACGTGGAGAAACCCCGATTTAACGGAAAGATATCACCGATGCACAAGGAAAGGAATTTTCGTCTTGGTTCGTAAAATATCGAAAGGACTCGGAAGACACGATCCAATTATATGTTCTTTCAAAAATAGTGGAATGTCCTCTTTTTCGGTGGCTGACCAGTAAATGGGAAATTATTAATTTTTGCACTAACTGGGATTTAAATTTTTCCATATACATGACGAATGGCCTGGAATATCCCCAAAAAACAGCTTCCATTGTTCGTTTCAGAAAAGAAGTGGGGATGACAGAGCAATGTGATCAGTCCCGTGGAGAGTTCATCTGGTTCCTCGCAACGGAAGAGAGCGAAGCTATTAACTCTGACCAGCTTTACTGAAACATTCGTGGCGACAAGTCATAATTGTTGATTTGTCATGTTAAACTTTTAGTGTCGTCAGGCTGTTTCTAGGTTAGCAACATGACTCAAGTTACCAGTTAGATACGTTATGTTGGCACACTGCTTCTATAATCAATAGTTTCGGTGTGGCGTTTTCATTGCCACAGACTATGGTGAATACATTACATCCATGCAGATCGTAGAGTATGAGCCACAACTAAGCGTGACTTCGCATTTATCAAACTCTGGTTAAGTTTCGTAGGATCCCTATCTACACGACAGGACCCGTTTTGCTACGCATATAGTTCTTTTTTTTATGGCTTTGAGGTAGTGAGAAACGAGAAAGGAAGGGGGTCAATGAATTCGTCCATGGCCTTTTGGAGCGATTTGGGGAAACTATGGAAAACCCATATCTGGATTGTCGGACGGAGGATTCGAACCCGCGTCCTGCGTTACCAATCAACCACCACGCTCGGTGGTAATTTTATATAATTAAAAAACAAAAACTCCTTTACAGATGATAATATTGGGAGTAGTCTTGGAAAGGAAGGAATAACCGTGACTATAAGGTACTGTAGTACTTGATTTTAGATATAAAGCAGTGAGAAAGTTTTGGTTTGTTGGTAATTAGGAACTGGGATAAGATGCCAAAAAAGTTGGTGAAGAATTTACTTTAAACAGAAGAATTTAAAAGTAATTTCGCCTGCAGCAAAAGTAGGTGGAAGCGAAATAACAACCGGGACATAAGCTCGATCGCAATAGTAATAATAATAAGATAAAAAGACAATTGTAATTATTTTCACAAATTGTCTTCACTCCTCTATTGCAGTGGTTTCCAATTAGTGGTACCTGTACGCCAGGGATACTTGAGGTTACTTCAACGGGTGCAAGTGGTAATCTCTTGGCTAAGGTAATCACTAAGATAGCTGCAAAAAAATTAAAAAAATACGCAAACAATTTTATCGCCAAAATATATTTCAAGACAAACTGTATCGGGTGTGTGTGTGTAAATTATGTTTTTGAGCTAAACTAAAAGACGTTTATCATGCTGGCAAAGCAGCAATGATATTATATTGCCATTTTGTACGAGGCATCTCGGGAGAGTGAATTTTCTGCCATGGCAAACATAGAAATCAAACATTGCCACCGACTTCAACTAGAGGATGAATGCAGGTTGACATTCAGTAAGGAGCAACCAAATTTCTTAGATCTGCGCAAAGATAAACGTGCACATTTATCCCATTATATTTAAATAAACATTTTGTGATTTTCATTATTGCTAGAATTGTTATGTAACACTTTTGGACATTTGTTCATTTCTGTGACGTTTGTTATTAGATTAAAATTTAATAAATTTTGAAAAACTGATTTCATTTTTTTATTTATCATTTCGGCTATAAGGGGGATACGCCGGGCTGAACTCATTCTTGAAGTGGTACTCGGGAAAAAACTAATTGGGAACCGCTGGTCTGGTGGATTGGCGGCAACATTTCCATTATGTATACCGGCCCCTTGATATACGGAGGTGACGACAAATGTCAGTGTGGCACTACTTGACTCTGGCCTGTGACAGAGTGAAGTGGACAGCGGCTTGCAGGCAATCTTTAATCTGGCGGCGTCGCTCTGCCTAAAGAGGATGTGCCCTCCCTCACTGCCGGCTCGTACCTCTTTAAAAGTCATAAAACTCTTGAATGCCTTCTAAGTCGCTCTTCAATGAGTTTCTCTTTGCTACGGCAGACTGTTGCTGTTAAAGACTTACTTTATTGCGCTGGCTCGAGATTTATGGCGCTTAAACTTTAATACGTGGCTCGTTGAAGCATCATCGCCTTTAAAATCGATTTGCCACCCTTACAGTCGACTCACTTATTGTTAGCTACTTTAATAATGTTCACCAGTATATTCTGCCTCTATGACGAAAGTAACTTCCGAATTTAATAACGAAACCAGGAAATTATTAGCGTCTGTGAAACTATGAAAGAATGGCGTTACCTTTTCAAATGTAATTGACAAAAAATCCCAAAGGTTTCGCAGATCCATGTTACGCCTTAAACATTGTCAAAAATTAAAAAAGTAGCTGCATAATAAATTAAAATGTTGTAAGATCTTCCTTTGCGTCTGCTTGGTTAATTATATGCTGATCCCAAGAAACTTAGACAAGGAACAAATTTAAAAAATTAGAGCAGTTAGCATTATTTCTTAAAAATTCGCTTTATATTACTCTCAGAGTAAATGAATTGAAACGGGGAATTTTGTAAGAAGACTTGGTGTGTGTAGAAATGCTTTACACTTTTATTTTTCTCTTACAAAATATTATCATTGAGATACAAAAAATTTAGCAGTTCCGTGTAGTTGAAGACTACAGAAAAGATCTATTAAAAGATGGCAAATAGAAATGTTTTCTTACTATAACAAACATCTAATGAAGGGAAAAAACACAATTTGTGCCACTGATCCAATCAGATTACATAAACTTCACGGTGATTTAATGAGAATAGCTACAGAAATTTTTCTCCTTATAGCTTGTAAGTCTCATGCCCATTGAATTACATTTGACGCAGTTTTTCCTGTATTTCCTCACGTGGCAGGAATCACTTCTAACATCAAGCATACAAAATTAAATTTAATTTCATACTAAGAGACTATGTTCTAATACACCTTGAAACATTACGTATAGTGTCGCATTTCGTCCAGAGTTAACACTGTTCCCAAGACAATTGTTTGGTTAATATTGCACCAATGTTCCCCTGCTGATATCACCCCCCCCCCCCCCTAAAGGACGTTAACCTAAAGGTAATTTGTTTGCGTTTAGATTGCAATGCAGTCTGGACTACAAAAATAGTAACACACGGAGTATAAAAGTAGGCTTTCCGAAATATAATGGCCGTTTGCTAAGTTTTACTTTGTCCAGGCTGCATTTCAACTTAAACGCAAACAAATTCAAAAAAATCGGCACCAATAGCTAACGGCCGTTGCTAATAAATAGGAATGTGTTCCGCTAAAAGAGTGCCAACGAAAATTACTGCTTCTGATCTATTTTTTGAATGGGTTATACAAAATAAAACGAAATAAAATGTATCTCAGTGTGAGGTCTGCATTCCATTGCAACAAATATTAAGTTTAATTCGTGGATGTTTATTGGGTTTAGACGTATTACATTAAGCACAAAGGTATTTACATTTAATCAAATCCACAATTTAGGTACACATTCTGAAATGCATCTATGAAAAAGTGATTTGATTAAAGTATTCCATTTATTTTAGTTTACTGTATCTCAGAAAACTGGAGAAATAACGGAATCCAAAGAGGAGTATAGTAGCGTGATCTTAGAAAGCTCTTAAAGCATTAAGATGTTTTCGTTATTTAAATATTATTTAGGCTTGTTACGTTTATTCAACGTATTCCGTTTATATTAATGTTCTGAAGAAATAAATACCGAAGTAAAAAAATAAATCAGAATCCAAGGGAGCGTGCATAAACCACGTATCTCCATTTTCGCCTCCTGTGAACCCCCCTCCCCCCCACGTAGCCCTACGTGTCTTTTGCCTCTCCCCCCCCCCCCCCACGTAGCTTTTTTCCCTTTTGATTCCAAAAGACATTTTCTACTGTTTCCTCTTGTCAGACTATTGTAAATTACATACGGAGATAATTATCTCAGGGAAATAAATGTTCACATGCTGTTGTGATTTCTAGTCCTCATTTTAACTGTGAAAAATGTTATGAAAGGAAAGCTACGTGGGCTGGCTCGGAACCCCCCCCTCCCCCCACGTAGCCCAGCGTAGCCTTCCAGCTAAACCCTCCCCCCCCTCCCCCTGGACCGAGCCACGTAGATTGTGCACGGTCCCCAAAGAGTAGCAGTGTCTTCTATTGTTAGTATTGTTGAAAGGAGTGAAATGTTTCGCACATATCTCTCATCTCGAAATGATTATACACAGACGGAAAAAAAAATCCCAACACCAAGAAAAAATTATTGTAGAGTAATGAAATTTGGACAATGCATTTGTCAAGTTAACATGTTTAATTGATTAAATTTTCAAGATCACAGGTTAATTTAAGCTCAAGAAAATGCATTTCAAATGTGAAATACTGTTAAATTAATAGCCGGTGTAACCTCCAGAATTTTGAATGCAAGCCTGCAAACGTGAATGCATTGTGTCATACAGGTTTCGAATGTCACTTTGTGGTATGGAGTTCCATGCTTGTTGTACTTGTGCTGTCAATACTGGGACGGTCAGTGCTGGCTGTGGATGATGCTGGAGTTGTCGTCCAATGATATCCCATACGTGTTCAATTGGAGACAGATCTGGTGATCTCGCAGGCCAAGGTAACATGTCGACACTCTGTAGAGCACGTTGCGAGACAACAGCGGTATGAGGGCGAGCGTTATCCTGTTGTTGCTGTAGTTTTTACATGATACCATTTCAAACACTCAGACACACGCAGCTTACTTACAGAGTCATAATAGTACAAATTACCTGTGCACGCGAATTCATCCGTGCGAAATTTTAGTTTTGTGTTGTTCATTCACAAATAAAATATCAAAGAAATATTGGCTAAGAAAGTAAAAACGTAAGAGCAGCTCTACTTACTTTATCGCTAATCTGTGAGGGAAGAACATCAGAGATAAGGTTCATAATATTCATTTCACGAAGCGTTTGCATTTAAGATAATTATGTTTTAGGTAAACATGTAGCCATAATTTGTATAGTTAATAAAGAAACTATTAAATTAATTAATAAACATTGCGGGAACTTAAGAAAAATAAGTATTATATCACTTTACGGAAAATAAATAATAATACCATCGTGACGACATGTGTATGTATCAAAAATATATCAACTGTCTCCCCCCGACACCGCATCGATAAAGCAATCTTTAAATTCTAATCAAATTTATGACAGTATTTCATACCTGGTAGGAAGTATCTGTTGTAGCATGATGACCGAAATGGGTCGCCTATACAATTTTAATGCATTAAAATGTTCGCAATTGTAAATTTGTACAAAACATTCGCGTGTGTAAAATCTCAAGACGATAGCTCACTGGACGAGTTGGAGAACATCAACTGTCCTAACAATGTCTCAACAGGCCTGTACACCACAAGAGGCAAGCCACTCTTGAATAACAAAGGGTGAGGGCTCTGCTGGCTTCAGCGACCATGTATTCCCAGGAGAACTAGAAGTTTCAGGTTGTGAGCTCTATAGAGAAACAAAATGCCAGATTCTCCCTGGGTCCATTGACTCTGAGTAGCTGGTAAGGTTTCAAATCAGGGAACGTTGAAGACTCGCGAGATGTACCGTCTTTTCCCGTGGGCGATATGCAGTTCTGTCCAAAGCAGATTGCCTGGTGATAAAGGATATATCTCTGCAAGCCAATGACCGACACTAATATTGTCAAATCACCTGAAATTCTGTGAATTTTGCTTCCCATGTCACCGAGTACATGGGGAGGCGGGGGAGGAAGGGGGTGCCTTGGTGAAGATGGAGGGAGAAAGACGAGCAAGCGCAAGAACGACGTTAGGCAGACGGGGTCCTACGTTACCAAACTTCGATAAGAACAGCCGCCTCCTGATCACAAGTACAAACAGGTGTACTGGCAATCTAACGTAAGCGGACAGTATGATACTGTCTGACTTTGGTTCTACAAGCATTTTCAAGCGGCTGCTAGCTTGAATTGATGTAAGCTCCTACTGCATCATAAACTTTTTGCTTTGTGAATGTAAAGTTTGAAACATTCTGGCGCCTTTTATTTCACGCTTGTTTAATCAGTGTAACGCAATGTCATTTAATAACGATCATTCTCTGTTTATAACAAGTGAATTTGATCGACCATTTCAAGGAATAGTTGAAATCATTATCATATTTTTAGTACATTATTTCTTCTCAATGTGTCATGTTGTTTATTTTTTTTTTTATATATTTTTTTTGGGGCGACTCAGTGTAATACGGGGCATTGCTTTGTTGAATGCTGGGTAATTTTTGTTTTCGTATTTGCTATACTTGCACCTCAGTCTATAAGCCAAATGAGTAACCAATAAATTTCAACTTATGACAGTTTCGTTAGTAATTATCGCTTTTCACCCTCTTTACTTGCATATAATAATTAACAATTCACAGTTGATATAAATACTAAATAATAAGTTGTAGTTTATTGATTAATTTCATAATCACTAATGGTGGAACCTACCCATTAAAATGCTGTGCATTCTTAATTAAGAGGGTTTTCAATAAAACAGTACTATTATCTCATAGTAACTATAGAATACAAACTGTTATTTGTTTTGCAATCAAATTACAGCCTATAATTGATGTAACTGCGGTATTTTATTATTTGTTATTTAAATACAGGATACAGTAAAAATGGGCATAATTTTTAAATTTCTAAATAATAGCACATTTCAGATATAACTGATAACAAGAAACGCCTAAAATTACAAATTTTACTTACTAATCAAGAAAAAATAAATAAAAATTATTCTAGTATTCTATTTGACGAAATCTGAGTATCGATACGACACACTTTGTGATAAGAAAAACCAGATTTTTCCCTTTTTTAGTTGTATGCGAGTTTCGAAACATAATTAGTGCAGATTTGAAGTCTGTAACGTGTTTCATTTAATAGATAAAGCCCTGTTGTTGACGAACGGTCGTCGTTGCGGCAATAGTAAAACTTGCGGTTCCCGATGTACACGGAATCCTAAAAGAAGGAAGCTTCATCTAAAAACAATCAATAAGTTTATAATTTATAAATAATAATCTTTATCCTTGATTTTTTTTTTTTTTTTTTTTTTTGCATTTCTTCAACATAATTCTCCATACTGCATAACCTGAGGAAACAATTAAGCTTTTTCATCACTTGGCCTTCGGTACAGTTTGCAAATTTTCCAATGAATACAATTGATTTTACCTCAGACAAATCACTCTCAGAAACTAACTGGACCTTCTTTACCAAATTTAGTGTTACGACATCACGTTCAGAAATCTGAAACATATTAACATAAACCAAGCATATTAGATCAAATTTAACATATAAATACATAAAAACAGAAAAAAATATTAACTGATGTCGAACTCTATCAAAAAAAAAAAAGAAAGTAGTTTAAAAGTCCAAAAATATGTAACACCATTTTGTATTACTGGCGCCATACTGAATTCACCTCAGTTTGTGTGCGTCCCTATATTAATTAAATTGGTGTGTTTAATTCCTATAAAAGGAATATTGTTATCACAATTTGCAGGTTTTTTTTTTTTTTTTTAAACGTAACACCTCAACTATTTTCTTATCAGTCATGGTTAGGCGATAAAGTGTGTCAAGGAAGTATTTCATTTTGCGTGAGGTAACGCTACTCTTCGGCTGAAATAAAGGTAAATGGGTGCAGTTCCCTTATCTGCGGCTTTCCATTATCTATTTACTATTCTGTGACTTACTCATTTATACAAAGCGTCTGCGTGAATGGCTATGAACTCGTGTTGATTTGGGAACGTCGCCAGTAAAACGTCCCTTTGATGTATTCTGAATGATGTGTTATACAACAGACACATCGTCTCCTCTCTGAATGACACCTTTCTACCTTGCCCTTATAAATCGGTTCAAAGATCCCTCATGGATAAGAGAAGATTAACCGGCTATCCGAACATACGATTATGCAAAATATCCATCAGCTTACCCTATTACAGAACATTTCCCGTTTTCTCCCCTCTCTTACACAGACCGCCGGTGATAAGGGAATAAAAAAAAGTTTATTTCTGACAGGCTACACGTTATTTGAAATGAAGGAGGGGCTCATTAACTATAGCTTAATTAATTATAGCCAGCGCTTTTCGCTGCAATGGAAACTAATAACGCAAAATCAGGGTCATGAGAAAGTATATTTTGTTAAATTTACATTAAAACCGTCGTGCTTGTAGGCGATTTGACGATATGGGAAAATGCAAGACAGAAGTGCAAAAACATCTGGATGTGTTGAAAACAATAGTGACATCCTCTGATAAACGAGTGAAGTAGTAATTGCAACTCGAAATAAATAATAATATTAGTTTAATTTCGCTAGAATGCACGCTACGGTGGCAATTTCCCTACACACACACACATTTTTTCCCTTTCCCGTGTACTTTTGCCCTCTAATTTTAACTTTAAATTCTTTCAATGTTTTTGGTAAATTATTCATCATTTCCTTTGGTAATTTATTCCAATCCCTGACCCCCTTTCCTACAAAAGAAAATTTTCTTACTCTCTTATGACTGAAATCGAGTGTCAGCTTGTGGTTATGGCCATCTCTTTCCTCTCACGCATCTCTCTTAATGCCCCCAAAAATGTCTTTCTATGCGTCATCACCAATATACGCCTCGTATTCTTCCATTGCTCTCTTCACCCTTCTTCTGTTTTCCATGAATCTCATTCCATAATACTTGATAGCGCTGATCAGGATGTCACATGCAGAAGCGAGAAAATAAAGGTCGTAGCAGAGTTCAAAATATTTGGGAAGTGTGATCGAAGAGAATAGAAATATAGGAAGGAAATGAATGATAAATGCACGTTCTGACCTCGCATTCAGGAGGACGCCGGTTCGAATCACCGTCCGGACATCCAGATTTGGGTTTTCCATGGTTTCCCCAAATCACTCCAGGCGAATGCCGGGATGTTTCCTTCTAAAAGGCCATGGCTGAATTCCTTCCCGTTCCTTGTACCCAGTCCCATCCCGCCTCTAATGACCTTAGCCATCAACGAGGCGTAAGGCAATAAGTAAAAAAAAAAGATAAATGCAGAAAAGAATTTTGCAGGTGCGTTACAGAGGATTGATATGGAGAAGGGAGGTGGCAGAGAAGTACAAATGGATTGTTTACAGCATCTATGGTTTCGACGCTTGGGCGATGAAAGAGAAGGATATTAACAATGCCATTGAAATAGTTTCCCAGGAATAGGATTGGAGCAAGTAGCGAAATAACCATGTAAGGAAAGCTATTAAACAGGAGCCTGTAGAGGGCAGGATTGAAATATCAGGACGCCAGTGGTATTTGCATATGAAGAGTACGAGTGACAAAAGGATGCCAAAGAAAATGTATAATTTGAAACTGGAAGGGAACTGGCCTCGATGGATACTATGGAATTCATAGTGGAATAAAAAAAGTAATATTCAAGAGTGTATTGGGAATTAATGGAAGAAACGGAAGTCGCTGGAACCACTGTGTTCCTTGCAGACCCAGTTATAGGCTGGAGGATGTTGATGGTGACCTAAAAACGTAAAAACTTTTTTTTTTAACTCTACTGATCACATTACGATGCTATTAAGCGCTCTGGTGGCTCAGTGGTTAATTCGTCTGTCACCAGGTCATTACGACCACACGGAATTAGTATTATTACGATGCAGTTTAATGACGCACACACTAAAATCTACAACCATAATCTCTGATATATCTTATTAGTTCGTTATAAGAGGCATCTGTACCATTTGTCTAATTCCAACTATGCTGTCGTGTCTCCGGTGAAAGTATGATCAGCCTATGATAAGAAGAGACCAGAAAGATGAGACTTATCCTTGAAAATCTATAACCTGTTTACTCCGAAATGGCGGCTCAAGTTCCATGTTCTCCTGTCTCCGCTCATCACCGCACCGCCCCCACTTTACCTTGCTAACTCTCCGATTGACCGCTGTGTCCATGCAGACGCGCCAAAAAATTCCCCTTCGCATGTAGGGGTAACGATAGTAGCAGACTGACCTTGAGCTGCCTCTGTTAACGGGATATACTAGTTGCCCCGTAAAAGTGTTTACAGCCACATGTTATAGAAAATTCCTTTCGACCTATAGTGTGTTGATCAGACAACGCTGCCATGCCTGACGTCAGAGAGTAAAGCGATGTTGAGGTAAGGCCACTGATGAGCCGCGGCCAGTGTCGTGTTCGAGAGCCTACTGCTGCTAACAAGCTGACTGCAGATACCATCAGCCGACCACAAAGTCAACAACTACAGTACATAGGTATCCTGGTAGCCAGCACCCTGACTCTGCCTTTGTATCTGTGGTCTCTCCAAACTAATAACGTGTTGTTGTAATTCTTTTATATGCCGGGAGACTTCTCAGGTTATTTCCATTTGTCAAGGACAAAATGTCAATATCCTAGGCATTTCCCTTACATTCAGAGTAATACAACGAGATTTGGTGATCTGTAGCTAAATGTAGAAACAGAACCGGATCATCTTATAGCTTTACAAGTTATACTGGAAAAGCTATGTATCAGACATTGATCTTCGAGGAAAATTCATTCTAAAGCAGCGATTTACAGCACTAAATTTCGCTGCTGGCAAACAATAGGTGTCAAATCAGTTAAAGATCTGGAGCAGTAAATTTGTACAATAGCATGAATTTGTGTAAGATACATCTCGTAAGCACCGACAAGCAAAGATAATATTCAAAACAATCCTGCAGTTGGACACTGAAGTTTTAATTAGCAGTTTTTGAACCAGTGCGCTAGACTGAATCCCATATCTCTACATAGCGCACATGGTCTGAAGGTCTATTGCACTGTAGATGGTCAGTAGATTGGTAGATGTCGATTTTAAATTTTTAAGTGATGCTGTCACTTTGTTGTTTTTCTTCAGGAACAGGACAAGGCTTCTGTGCTATGTAGCTCACAATCTACTTCTTTACTACTGATACATGTGAACGACTACAGCTTAAAACTGGTAATGTATCACAGTCCCTTACACATAACAGAATAATGATTCGAGTCGGGGGAAAGGAAGGAATTACTTATAGGTACTTACGAGGTTATTGCTATTGGTTAGATCAAGTGCGAATGAAGTACGGCAGAACTATTCCGTCAACATGTAGGTCCTTATACCCGGTAGGATTACTGGTACAGGCGAACGGTGGAGTGGATCTGTGGTGAAGGCGTCTGACTGGATATCGAAAGGTGCCCATTTCAAGTCCCAGTCTCGGCGGATATTATCAAAGTTCCTTAACCCGACTTTCTCATCTGGCACAGCTTGCTGTGTAATGTGAAGTAAACCAAAATGCTCGGTGGTTCGAATTTTGCGTTAAACTCAAGGCCCCCCATTACCCGGTAAGCAGGTTTTTCGTAAAACCTGGAACTACCCCTCATCCTTGGTGAGATCTGGGGGGACCTCGCCCTCCCCTCCCTTGACGAGCATTGACGAGCGAGATACGCTGGGATCCTCCCCTCCCCGACATCTACCTCGTAAATTCTAGAGGCCTCTTTTTTTACCTCTACTGTTCTTGAGTATTGAAATGATGACGTGAGATTTCTGTGGACCCTTCCCCCGCTCTCCCTATTTGTGCCCACGTAATTAATGGACGCCCTAAGATTATCGGCTTTGGTTAAGGCGGCTACGATCGGGTTTGAATGCGCAGTCTGTAAAAACCTTCTCAACGACAAAACCGTATAGAAAGAAGAAATGAAAGAGGCGCAGTGCACAGACGATATTATTTATTACCACGTACCTAAACTTCCATATACCTTACACACTAAGCAACACTAACTTTTTACGCTCCTATCTAAGGCCTGCCTTAGAGTAACTTTTTTACGCATATTATAAGTTTTTTTTTGTTGTCACAAGCCATTATCTCGCTACATACATAACCGAAATCTATGAATGAGGTGTCATTTTAAAGCTTATGGTCTCCACTTGGGTCACATCATATTTAAAGAAAGGAATTAAACCCTTAAGGGGCAAAAATGTCAATAGTTCTGAAATGCTGTTTTTTTTTGTGTCACTAGCCATTTATATCCCTGGATACCTAACTGAAATCGTTAAATAAAATACCATTTTAAAGATTAAGATCCTTGCTTTGGTTACATCATATATTAAGACAGGAATTTGACCCTTTAAGGGCAAACGTACCAAATTTCTGCAACACGTTTTTGTGTCACGAGACATTTATATCCATTGATCCTTACCAATAAAGGTAAGTGAGGTTTCATTTTGAAGATTAAAGTCCCCGCCGTGGTCATATCATATTTTAAAAAACGAATTTTTCGGATTTATTTCCTTAAAGTGCAAAATTACCATTATTTCCATAACGGTTTTTTTGTTTTTTGTTTTTTTATTATTATTATTATATTTTTTTTTTTTTGCCACGACTTATTTATCTCCCTTGATATATCGAGAATACGGTCTCCGGTTTGATCAAATAGTATTTTAAGAATGGAATTTGACCCTTAAAGGGCAAAAGTATTAATATTTTTAAAAGGCATTTTAGTGACACGAGCCATTTATCTCCTTTTGATTTCTAACCAATATAGAAAAATGAGATTTCATACTAAAGAATAAGCTCTCCGCCGTGGATACATCATTCTTTACGAAAGAAATTTCTCGGAAATCGGCCCTTAGAGGTAAAAAATATCATTATTTCGATAACATATTTTTTTGTCACGAGCTAATTATGTACCTTAATATCTAACCAAAATCGAGAAACGAGTTATAACTTTAGATATTAAGGTCTCTGCTTTGACAAAATCATATTTTAAAAAATTAATTTTTCAGAATTCGATCCTTAAAGGGTTAAAGTATCGATATTTCTACAATGCATTTTGTGTCACGAGCCATTTATCTCCATTGATATCTAATAAATATAGATAAATGAGGTAGAGATTTAAATATTTAGGTCTCCTTCGTGGTCACATCGTATTTTAAGAAAGGACTTTGATCCTTAAAGGGAAAAATTATAATTATATCCAGAAAGTATTTTTTGTCACGAGCTATTTATCTACCTTAATATCTAATCGAAATCGAGGTATTATTTTAGAGATTAAGGTCTCCACTTTGGTCAAATTATATTTTAAGACAGGAATTTTTCGGTCTTCGATCCTTAAAGGGCAAAAGTATTAATATTTCTACAAAGTGTTTTTGTGTCACAAGCCATTTATCTCCCTTGATATCTAACCGATATAGATAAGTGAGGTATCATTTTAAAGATTAAGGTCTCCGCCGTGGTAACATCATATTTTGAGAAATGAAGTTTTTTCAAGAACAAAAGTACCATTATTTCCATAACGTGCTTGTTTTTGTTACGAGTTATTTATCTCCATTGACACCTAAAATAAATAGATAAATGTGGTATCATTTAAAATATTATGGTCTTCACTCAGGCAACATTTTAAATTGAGAACGAAATTTTTCAGAATTTGACCCTTAAAGGGCAAAAGTAATAACTGTGAATGTCGCGCGCATGGAACAGTTCAGAGCCAAACCGCTAGGTAGCAGTAGCACGTATCACAGAGATATTAATAAACTGCTTCACTGGCGTCGACCTCTGTTTCGTACCTATTACACTAAACAAGTAAACAATTTAAACAAATGAGGCCGTTCTTCTTTCATCTTTTTACAAACCTCCAGCCTTGCTATTAATTTTATTCGCTAAATTTTCGGATGGGTCATCTAGGAACAGAATAATAGTAAAATGAGATGTAAGTGTTTTATTAAGAAAACGTACTCTTCGTTCGATAATAATTCAAAAGTACTGCACGTTTTAAAGGAGTAAACAGAGCCCTTGTTTGTTGGCCCCACAGAGGACGCGCTCCTGTGGTTTGTTTTCTGCCTCCCGGGGCGTCTCTGTGGCATGCGCTGGAGGGACTTTGTCGACATAAAGCACGCTCTATTGACGCGTGTCGCACTCATTAATGTAGGATCGCGCGGTAAACGGGTGTGTGCGCTAGAAGCCATCCCCGCTGTAAATTCGTTCTATTGTGCGCAGTTTCCAAAGCAAATCGACCCGATAAATGGGAGTTGTTTACCGGGCTCAACAGATGGTTCAGACACAACTGAGGCTGCCCCGTAATCTATTTGCGCGCGATGTAAATGAACACGTTTCAGATTATTCCATGGGGTGTCGAGAAGCAACATTTCTTCCAGATAGGTTATTCCAATAGTCCAATTTTTGTCAGGATATAATGGAGTGTCAACAAAAATGTCAATGTGAGGGGAGGAGGGGGAGAGGAAAATAGCTAATAAAAATTGCCTCTATGAAAGAAAAACCCTAGTATCGTATGGAGTATTTGTTAAATCTCAATATAACGGCATGACAATCAGAATACAAAATTTGCTGTACCACTTACAGACTTCAAATCTGACTGAATTGTATTGGTTTTCATAGGACCTTTTATGCCGACATAGGAAATGAATTATATTTTTTAAATAAAACATTACACTGACGTTTATAAAATTAGATTTTTCTGCGTGACACAACGGATTGAACTAAGCGGATTTCCTTTTTCGACTTTTAAGCACTAGATTATCAATTGTAGAACATTCTTACACGTTATGGACATCCCTCGACCATCTGTTAACGTATGGCCTAAGTCATGGATAGGCTCTTGTAAATCCTTAAATTGCTGGAAAATGTAGTGAAATTAATAAATGATATCTAAGTTATCTAAATCCTTAAGAATTTATAGACAATATCAGAATATGTTTTTATTTGCTACCTTAACGCATTTTTCGCTCTGTTCAACTTTTTTCTGCCTGATTTACTGGACCCAGCGTGGTGGGTGAGTGGTTAACGCTCTGGCATCGCATTTGGAAGGACGGCGGTTCGAATACTGTCCGGGCATCCAGATTTGGGTTTTTCATGGTTTCCCCAAATCACTCAGGCGAATGCAAAAAAAAAAAAAAAAAAAAAAAAAAAAAAAAAAAAAAAAACCTTTTAAACGAAGAGTTGCAGCACTATGATGTTCTATAATTTGGTAAGCAACCGTAATAATTGTATTTCCATATACTTATTTAGTATTCGTAATATACGCGAGCTTTTTCGTTTGTAATAATTTTGTATATGAATATGAGTTATATTGTATCTTCCTGTCGTAAAGGCCATTACACTGTTGCAGTTCAATGCATATGTAACATTATTTTTCTCTCATTCTACCGTTAACACCCTGTCACCACAGATTTCAGTGGCTAAAGACCTTCAAACAAGAAATCCGATTGCGGAGCGTTTCTAAATACTATTTTTTTTTTAAGCGACATAATCCTTTCAGAGAATTTGCCAGTGATGTTTCGTTGTCTAAATGGTGGGGCTGCTACCCGAATTTTATTGCTAGCCTGAGTGGGTTGTATTTTCACTTACACTAACGAGCATACAATATGGCCAAACCTTACGAATGTCGACAAAAGAAGACCATAGGTCAATTATACATTTTTTTGATGAGCAGATATAGTTAGTTTGATAACACTAGTGTCCACAATTACTTCGCTCCTTGAACAAGTGGAATACGGTAGCCAACATATCGTAACGCACCAGTAATGTTCCAACGCAAGAGGTAATCAATGATGTAACGCGGGGCAGCATGCATTCAGGCGCGAGGAGGGTACGCGGTGACTCATCTCTGTAGCTGTGAACGCACAGGCGAGTCTCACCGAGAAGTTATCAGTTTACAGCCAGTAAAACCCTATATCACGACACAGGAACTGCGGAACTACGACTCGTTACCCTAACACACAAATGACAAAGTCGGTATAAAACTAATTTCAGAATCAAAAATTTATATTCATTCGAATTTGTGTCGGTCAAACAGCAGTAAGGGACCGTGCACAAACTACGTGGCTCGGTCCAGGGGGGGGGGGGGGTTGCTGGAAGGCTACGCTGGGATACGTGGGGGGAGGGGGGGGTTCCGAGCCAGGCCACGTGGCTTCCCTTTCATAACATTTCTCATATTTAAAATGAGGTACAGAACATACAACAGCATGTGAATATTTATTTCCCTTAGTCAATTATCTCCGTATGTAATTTACAATAGTGTGACATGAGAAAAAGGTCACAAAATATCTTCTGGAATCAAAAGGGAAAAAAGCTACGTGCTACGTGGGAGGGGGGGGGGGGGGTGGGCAAAGCCACGTAGGGCTACGTGGGGTGAGGGGGGGTTTCACAGGGGGCCAAAATGGAGCTACGTGGTTTATGCACGCTCCCTAATCCGTCAAGGTAAAAGTTCCTAAGTTAAGTTCTTACAAAAATTCTCGTTTTGACATCTTGAAATTTCAAAGCGATGACAAATTGTACATGAGGTTAATACATTTGTTCTCTGCCAGATAACTCTCCATATACTTGGTTGTCAAAAAAATTATAACGGTGTGTGTTAGACTACAGTCACTGGGTTGTATGAGAATACATTTTTGAGTGATAAAATAAATTCATCTCGTGTCGCGAGAAGTATGTACGGAAATGTTTGTAGTGAACCAAAGATAAGGACATTATTTCAAAGAGTTGTGTGCGCGAACCCAACTGAACCAAGATTGTCTGTTAATAGGTTTTGTTTCATGACACCGATCCCGCTGTGGCCTGCCATGTGGAAAGACGAGTCCAGCTATACAGATATCTTATTTCCATGTCGTTCCGAAGTCATTTTTTTTTTACTTATAGCTTTACGCCTCGTCGACGTCGAGGTCATTAGAGGCGGGATGGGACTGGGGACAAGGAACGGAGTGGAATTCGGTTATGACCTCTTTGAAGGAAGCATCCCGGCATTCGCCTGGAGTGATTTGGGGAAACCACGGAAAACCCAAATCTGGATGCTCAGACGGGGATTCGAACTACCGTCCTCCCGAATGCGAGGCCAGAGCGTTAACCACTCATCCACCACGTTCGGTCGTTCCGAAATCACTCCATGTGAATCCTGGGATAAGAAAATGGGCGAACTCTTTCCATTCCTTGCCCCCATCCTCTCCCAACTATAATGATTTCTATATCGACAAGCTGTAAATCCTGAAGCAAATTTTTTTTAAAGATGCTTCATAATCACATTGAGTTTGTCTGACTACAGAATAGAGGTGGGGCTGATTAGTCTATTTGCTTAAAAGAAAGAGACAACTATTTATATTATAAAGTATTTACCTGAGTCCTGTGGCTCCTTGTAATAGATCTAAACGGTTCACGGTATGAATTTTTTTCCTTTACAGTTATTTGACCTTATATAAATCGACAACCCCTTTCTGATGAGCGATGGTTATGCGTAGATGATTAAATAATAAGCACAAACATAAGCACTCTTCAAATCAATTCTTCACAGGAGTTCAGCAGCATAGCGTCGTAAAAAGACAACGTTTCGACAGCCTGCTGTGTTGTCTTCATCTGAAGCAGTAGACCTGATGAAGACAGTAGTCGAAACGTTGTCTTTTTACTACGCTATCCGGCTGAGCTCCTGTGAAGAATTAATTTCATCAATGCGCTGGGAAAGTCTCCACTCACATACAAGTACTCTTACTTGCGAATAAGAACAAAAAAAAATTTGGAATCAGTAACGTAAAAAAGAATTAACTGTTTGTATTGATTCGATATGTGCTCGTCTACGTTTCTCCTTCGTAAACTTATATCGCAGATTATATTTGTTTGCAAATCGTGCCACTGCAGACTTCTTTGTACGTGCCAAGCGGAAATGAAATTACGGCTAAAGCAACTGAATAAATATATGAGAACAGAACATCCAGCATCACCATACCTCTACAAACCACCAACTTCCATTATAAAAAAATTAAAAATGTCAACAGTGTGTCGTGTACGTACGTATACCATAGCATTTATATAACGACTTTGGACACTATTACATGACGAAATACACAACTAACTAAAAATGGTCGAAAACAACATTATTATATTTATTAGTAGCCTCAACGCTCCACATTCCATGTAGATCGAAGGAAACATTACAACTACGTTTCTTGTATACAGAAACACCACAATTTTTTCTTTGTTTTTAGATATATTTTGTAGTCAATAAAATACATGTTAAAGTACCAAACGTGGTGGGTGAGAGGTAACGCTCCGGCCTCGCATATGGAGGGACGCGTGTTCCAATTCCCCGTCCACAACCATATTTATGTTTTCCTTAGTTTATCGATAACTCTCTATGAGAATGCAAGGATGCTCAAAGTCGACGAAGCGTAAAGCGATAAAGGAAAAAACACTTTCCAACAAACTGTGGAAATACTACAGAATTTAGTAGCTATTTGTAGAGAGTAGAATAATATGAAAATCTATAAACAATACGTCAACGTATATTGTACAAAACAATTTTGTTATCAAGCGCCATCACCTTTAACTTTTTCAGATTTTCAACCATCTTCAACAAATTCGCGATCTTAAATTCGCGAAAAACGCAACTAAATATAACTGTGAATTTTTTAATAACCGCATCACATATGACAAATAAAAGAAATAAAAGTATTTCATCCCTCCGGATTTTACGGAATTATGCTAAGATTTCTTGTTTAGTATTTCTCTTCGGATCTATTTTTTAGACAGAAATGCACGTCCTATTGAGAAATTTCATTACAATAATACAATCGATTCAAATCAGGTGGAATTAAAGCATAACATACAGACGAACGGACATTACGAAATTGTAAGCGTTCCTTTTTGTTTTCCAGTTTATGAATTAATTTCCACTCTACCCTCATCCTCATCTAATCTTAATACTTGAGCCTATTCACTAACTATGGGGGTAAAAATATACAGCAATAAACTTTTAAGTGTAACTGCAGCGTGTATGGTCATGGCGTATTTGCTAAGTGGGTTCTGTGATTTTGTCCCATAATGCCCTAAGACTTGTGCAGACTATCTTCTATACCGGAACTCTTCTTTTGTTAACCTCCTCTGTTCTGGAATCTGACACCTGACTATTGCATTAATGTGAGCGTGGGTTCATGTAAGCACCGTGAATGCTTGTGGGAGGGGGAGCGGACAACTAAGGGTTTTTGTCAATTAAAAAAGCAACTACAAAACCTCCTGTATTCTGAAGTAGAAAACCATATCTTAATTACAGTTGAGGGGTACAGAAAAGTCGAGGTATATCGTAACCTGGTCTAATAAAACAGAGGAATGACTATCGGCCCTACTGATTACTACTAACAGAGAATGGCAACGTTGGTGAAGTGACTGACTATTACGAGGCCTAGTTGTTAACTCGTTGCCCGTATCCGTATTTTAGCTTGCTGATATTGAGTTGCATGCTCAGCAATTCACGTGTTACTTGGACTCGTAACTGTGGATCGGCAGATAATTATAAGTCGAACAAACACGTCGCGCTGGATAAATATTTGCTCCGGTGTAAAACCTAACAAAATTACATTATTCTGGTGTTAAAATACGAGGGCGAATCAAAACGTAAGTTATACTTCCAAGTAATGGCCATTTATGAAACAATTTACACATAGACAACACGGCTAAGACAACATAAAATCTAAGTTCACTTTTCCACATAGTCCTCAAGAGACTGCAAACATTTCTCGGAACGGTCAATCAACCTTTCGATTCCAGATGGGTAGAAATCACCTCCAGCGCTATGTAACTACCTGGAAACAGCTGCTTTCACCTCCTCAACGTTTCGGAAACGTTGAACCGGTTGCGTTAGGCAATTAGGAAAGCGGTGGGAAAAAATATATTTTTTTCACGATAACGTAGCACCTCACACGGCCCGCGATTCAAGTAAGAGGCATGGCTGGCAACATCTTCCATACAGGCCAGACTTAGTGCCATGTGATTATCATATGTTCGGTAAGCTGAAAAAGGATATCGCTGGACAACGATTCCGAAATGACGAGGAGGTGAAAAAAGCTGTCTCTAGGTGGTTACATAGCGCTGGAAGTGATTTCTACGCATCCGGACTCAAAAAGTTGGTTGATCGTTCCGAGAATGTTTACATTCCCTTGGGGAATATGTGGAAAAGTGAATTTACATTGTATGTTGTCATAGCCGTGTTGCCTATATGTAGGTGGTTTCTAAATGGCCATAAGTTGGAAGTGTAACTTACTTTCTAATTCGCCGTCATATCAATCCAAAAAAAGTCCTTTTACATAGTTTCTTCCTTGCTAAACTCTTACTGTACAGTGAAAACAGATCGTAACAGTACTGATTTTCTGATTTTATTTCCTATTTCTGCTAAATTTTGGGTGTAAAACAATCTTATCGATATAAATTCCCAGTTTTTGCAGCTGGTGTTGATAGTTCCTTTTTCAAATAGAACCACGACTTCGTCAGGTTCTCAAAACTGTTCCTTGACAATTAAGGGGAGAGTTATGCCACGAGGGACCTTGTAATTAATTCTTCTATCTCACAATTTCAGCCGAAGGATCTGTTTTGAAGCCGAAGATGTCAAAATACAGCTGCGGCCTGCTCTAGAGTCATTATTCACAGTCCTAAGCTCGCAGCTTATTTCTGGGACCGGCCGTCCATGCCCTGACACAATCGCTATTTCTTAACCTAATGCACGTTCCTTGTAAACTGTCCTGCCTACTGGGACTTTATAGTTCGGACTGTGCAGAAATAATGGAGCGTCATCCTAACAGGTGAGCAGACGTTTCCTTATACATGCCCCGAATATTTGTTCTTTGGCAATGAGTGTGAAAAATGTTGTTACTCACAGTCTGGAAGGTCAACCTCGATTTAAAATATTCTATGCTGCGTGTGCGTTATTTCATAGACGATACGAGTTTTCCAACTCCTGAAAAATTCTTGTCCTCGGCTAGAGATACCAATCATGTCACCGAGCGGGGCGGTGTAACGGTTAGCGTTCTCGCCTCGCATTCGGGAGGACGGCGGTTCGAATCCCCGTCCGGGCATCCAGATTTGGGTTTTCCATGGTTTCCCCAAATCACTCCAGGCAAATGCCGGGATGCTTCCTTCAAAAGGCCATGGCGGAATTCCTTCCCATTCCTTGCCCCCATCCTTGCCCCCCATCCTTTCCCGTCTCTAAAGACCTCGATGTTAAAAAGAGACGTAAAGAAGTTACAAAAAAAAAAAAAAAATCATGTCACAGCAGGGGACAGTGATGGGAAAGGAAAGGGAAGGCATTAGGAACTATTCCGGCAATCACGTGGAGAGATTTAAGGAAACCATGAAAAACCAAAATCTGGATGGCTGGACGGGGATTTTAACCTCTGTCCTCCGAAAAACAGAGTCCTGAAATTTCACCGGTATTTGATGTTAATCACTTTCAAAGAGCTAAATTCAGGTTCTGATATCTTCTAATTTTTTACTTAAAATTACTTATCGCAGAATGGCAGAATGGTGAATCTACCTTCACTTCTCAGGATAAAAATCTCGGTGCAATTTCCAAAGCGATTTTCCCGGATGACCTTGTTTGGCTATCATCATTACCATAATTTATTCTGAGTGCTATCAAAAATAAAAATTAGATAAACAAAAATTACATACTATTTATCTAGCAGCTTGGTGGCTCAGTGATTAAGGCATCTGCCTGTAAATCGAAAGGTCCCGGTTCGAATACCTGTCTCGGCGGGGATTTTTCACATGCCTTTAACTTTACCTTCATAGCTTGCTGTGTAATGTGAAGTACGCCACAACGCTTCCGTGATTCGGATTCCACGTTAAACTGTAGGTCCCCTCTAAGGCTAACAACCTTAGTTGTAACACTGATGTGTACACATCCACAGCAAATTCAAGCCAAACAAAGGCTTAACGTGGTCCTAGTTGGCCCAAACGAACATACATACATTATATTTATCTTCTCAATGAAGAGGTTAAGGATTCAACCAGAAAATTTTCAGCTTATCGATTTATTCCGATGTTCATTATCTACGCCTTCTCCATCTCTGATAGCTTTAATCCACATACACAGCCTTAAGTTTGATAACGTTTGACCACCAAATTACATTTTATCTCTTTCAAAAGTTTTTGATGATTTTACGTTTTATTTTTGTAAGAAATTCAACGACAATGCGTGGTTCCATAGTTAAATGCTCTTCTACTTAGATCTAATAAAAAGAAACACTCTGTGCCATTTGCTGAGCATCCAAAATATATTAGTGCTTGATCGGAGAATCGCACAATGCTCTGAACTCCGGCATAAGGTTTACTATTATTATTAGAAGTTACCTGCAAAATATAATTCGATTTTGAAAGTGCATGCTATTTACTTTTTTGTATAGAACTTCAAGATCGCGGGAGCTACGAAATTTTTATCGACGATGATCGCTATATTTCACTAAATCCAAAATCAGCAGAATGTGCATAAGCT
>JARYHS010013631.1:137213162-137297022 GCA_031002005.1 Vandiemenella viatica | reverse complement strand
ATACCGGAATGTTAGTCGCAGTGGTTGGCTGACTCTATGCCGCAAGAATGAATGCAGATCCTAGTGGATCAACCAGATTCTAAGGTCATTCAAAACTGCAGAAAAATCAGTGCTAGCAGCGCAGCAATTGGCATTATTGGCTGCCAGAAATCCCACCAATAACACTAAACACTGGTTCTGCTCGGCCCTGAGAGTAGCGATCAATGCCCGGAAGATGGGATTTCCAACTCATCTCAAAGTCTTGTGTGTACAAATCCCCAGTGAACTTTGAGATATTCATCAAATTATTTGCGCCTTAGTTGAATGGCCTAAGAAGGAAGACCCTCACAAACCCTTGTTTCTCATAAGTTTTTGTGGGATAATTGTAATGAATTAATGAAGGCTTGGGCCAGGCATCCGAAAGGACAATGTTCGATTCACTGTATTTCTGCTTTCTAAGTATGGTTTTCCGAAATCATCACTGAGCGGTTAACGTTCTGCCCTCACATTTGGGAGGACGCTGGTTCGAATCCTCGTCCGGGCATCCAGATTTGGGTTTTCCATGATTTCCCCAAATCACTCCAGGCGAATGACATGATGCTTCCTTCAAACATCCATGGCCGAATGCCTTCCCGTTCCTTGCCGCTCAGTCGATTCCCGCGTAAAATGACCATGACGTCGACGAGGCGTAAAGCCATATTTTTTTTATAAAAAAAACGAAATCATCCCAGGTGAATGCTGAGGTCGTTTCATCAAAATACCATATCCAACTTGTCAGTATCCTCCCCGGGTCTAATGAACTTGACACCGACGAGATGTTAAGCCCTAATTAGAAATAAACAATGTCTACAGGTTTCAAAGTCCATCTGTCCAAGCTATCTTACCTCCACCCTCTTCCTAATGGGAAAGGGGGAACTATAGTTTGCGTGGATCCCCAGTTGGGGATGTATTCACATAGACAATCTTTGGCAGAGGTGAAGGACGGGTTAACAGCTTTGAAAATCTCAGCCGACAGTGGGATTCGAACCAAATGCCTTTCCATATTTTTGCTATTACAACTTTTCAGCCCATCCATCAAGCATGTAGTAATTTCCTTCGGTCTTAAGAATTCAGTATGAAGCGGCCTGCATTATTTGAAATTGTATATTGTGGGACTAACACCTTTTCATACAGATAACTCACATTTCTATCACGTTAGGGGGCGTCCATTAATTACGTCAGGTCAGAATATGAGGAAAAGCGATTCGGTAAAGTCTCACCAAATCTCACTAAGGGGAGGGAGAGGGAGATGATAAAATCTCACGTAAATTTTGTAGAGCTAAAAAAAGTTCTCCAAAATAACGAGGTCAATCTCCCATTAGTGGAGGGGGTGTCCGACCAGATCTTACTTACCAAGGGGGAGGGGGTCCAAATTTCAGAAAAAACACATCATATAATTAATGGTTGCTCCCTAGTAATAATGATCGCATTATACCATGGTACAAGTAGTCTCAAAAATTATACCACGGTACAATTAGTCCCAAAATTATATCATGGTACAAGTCGTCCCAAAATTATATCATGGTACAAGTCCTCTCAAAAACTATACCATGTTACAAGTCGTCTCAAAAATTATACCATGTTACAAGTCGTCTCAAAAATTATATCATGATACAAAGTCGTCTCAAAAATTATACCATGTTACAAGTCGTCTCAAAAATTATACCATGGTACAAGTCGTCTCAAAAATGTCGTTCAGTTCTTTAAAATGATGCAGTGATGTTTGAAGTTCTGGAAAACTTCATAATTTTCCATATTTGTCGTTATAATCTTCCTTAAGATTAATTCAGTGTTGTTGGAACACCATTATGAGTTTGTCGAAATGATTGTTTACTTTCAAATACCTGATGTTCACAGCCATAATCTGCAACAAAGTTAGACAGAAATGAATGAAAGTAGAACCCAAATCTAGCGGACGTCGTTGATTTTCCTATAGCACAAATATTAGCGTGTCTAATGTCCTGCTGTGTTTTTCCCATCTGCAGATTAAAAAAATTGGGATACTGATTTCCGGAAAACTTCTTCTATTTTCAAGACGGTCTATCATTCTAAGACATAGATGTCACAACCTTCGACTGATGATATCAATCGCTAATAACCAGCTGAATTCCTGATACTGATTACGTGATTAGACTCTCAAATAGAGTCAGAGTAATTGTTTCCATATTGCGTCCGCATACAATCTGGGGAACTAGAGTACAGGCAATCTTATATATTTCTATTTCTTTTGGCTTTAATTGAAACCACTATCTCCAATAAACTTTCCCCGTTCCTTCACCCTCATATGAATAGCTAAATACCTAAACATTTATTTTACCTTCGCCAAAACAAATAAAGCACTTTTGTGTAAGACTATTTTCTACATATCAGTTATCATAGTCAAACAAGCCAAATGTCTTTACCACTACTCACTCAACAACATAATACTGACTAATTGGAGTAAACATGAAAATATTTCAACGAGTCTTCCCCTGTATTTAAGAAACAGTTGCTGGAAATACCAACATCATTATACCGACCATTTTGTTTGTTGTTCAAGGTGAATCGACTTATAAGACAAGCCAATACCGTTATAATGCCCCTTGGTCGCTTTAAATACGAACTTTTCGCAGTCATAAAGATAAACCAAACTATGGTACAAGGTTCCACTATTCACGCATAAATGATGACGCCCATCTGCGACCGTCTTTAATTACAACTATTCAACAAGAAGCGAAAAAACTTTCCTGGAAAAGGAATCGTACGTGAATGAAAGCTACTTTTTAAGTCTGGTGATATCGACTCTGTCGCTATAATAACACAGAAAACTAGATCGTAACCATAAAGCTATCTTTGTATGCCAGTTTCTGTTTCTTCGGACATTGCAGGTTTTCATATTTCCGATCTCACTTGAAACATAATACAGAAGTTGAGTTACCAGAATTAACAATATAAATTTGGTAATGGCGTCATCCCACTTAACCCCTCTCCTCTCTATCCCTCCTATTACCGCCCTTTTCACTTAGCCTGCCAACATAATTGTCCGGAACGTTGGGCCACTTTCCAAACCTCCTTAGTACAGCGTCAACGATCCACGAAGGTTTACGACGCACTGCCTGCACGTGAACATTAAGATAGTACTGCACTGTATACAGCTGTTCAGTATTCTCCGGCTTTTCGCCTGGACTACACCAAATATTCGTCTGACTGTTTCTACTATTTTTCTGATACAGCAAATGGCTGATGAAAAACTACTTCTGCACTCTACCGTTCCACTTATACGAGGAATAATGCGTTCGACCGTACTACTATTTGTTTATAGTGTTTTCCTGACCTATTCTTCTCAGATTGATTGCGATATACCGTATTATTCTGTGCATGTAATAGTTACCATATTAATGTAATAAAAATAATAATTGTAGCAACTATAGCTGCAGCAACAGAAGAAGCGCGAATAAAATTCCCCTTTAAAAAACACTACATATGTCATGGGTATTAAAAAAATTCCCATAATAATTAAACAAAAAAGGGTAAAGTAAATACATCTGAGTACCTTGGATAAATAATATAACTTAATGGCTGCTCAAAGAAGGAACCAAAAAAGATCGTGAAATATGAAAATAGATTTATCATTTAACAACAGATCTACTGCAGCCAAAAATCAGTATCAATAAAAGGAAAAATTTCACGCTACAACGAATTATAAAGCAGAATGTTTAACTTTTTTAATGACAGGGAAAATTTAAGAATGTGGAAAACCGGAGAAGAAATTCAGAAAAATTTTCGTATCAATGAAAAACTGAAATGAATTGAAAAAAGAAATAATAAAGAACTATATATGGAAACTGAAACAGTTGGGGATGGTATCAGAAAAGAGGAAAAAGAAGATTAATTGTTTTTTATGGACACCGGTAATAATAAATACAGATATACTAAAATAATAATAATTATTTGATTATTTTGCAAAAAAAAATCCAAACATCAAAGATAATGATTTAACGAAATAAAAACATACATAGCTGAAATGAATCTCGAGGAAAAGAAATCTTGAACAGGATCGTGTGTCGAGAAAAGATCATGGAGTTTAATGGTTTACTAGAGGAAGTACAGAAACAATGTATGTGCGTGGTAACGCTGCAGCCTCGTATTCGGGAGGACATTCGTCCGCCCATCCAGATTTCGGCTTTTGATGGTTTTCCGAAATCATTACACGCGAATGCCTGGGTGGTTTCTTCACAAGGCTATGACCGAATTCCTTTCGAGTTCTTACCGCAGATACTATCCCATCTCTAATGACCTCGACGTCGACGAGGTGTAAAGCTATAAGCAAAAAATAAAGACACAAAAACAGTCTGGACAGAAGAAATAGGAGTGTAAGGATGAGGAAATATTGGCAGCAATTAACAGAAAAGAAAGGATACATTATTTCCATACCGAGCGTGGTGGGTGAGCGGCCGGTTATCCAGATTTGGGTTTCCCCAAATCACTCCAGGCAAATTCTGGGATGCTTCCTTCAAAAGGCCATAGCTGAATTCCTTCCCGTTCCTTGTCACCACTCCCATTCCGCCTCTAATGACGTCGACGAGGCGTAAAGCCCTAAGAAAAAAATTATTTCCATTTATCCGTAGTTGGCTGAAGAAAGAAGAATAAAAGGTCGAAAATGCTGCTAACTAACCACGCTTGTCAAAATAGTAGAAAATTAAGAAATTTCATCTGAAACCAGTTTAACTTTATAATCTTCTTCTAATCAGTTAACGCACAAGACCGGTAAGTAGGAGAGGAGAAAGTTCTATTAATACGTTATAATACATTGCGTTTCGATTCTACTTCAGGCGAGACTGTGAATATATTCACAATGATAACGACTGACTTCCGCGAACCTGCGTTGTTAAGACTATTACTGACAAACCTGAAGAATGAATGGACACTGCATAGCGAATTTAGAGTGTGAACATGGCAGAACATATTGCTTCACCTAATGAATTTTACGACCAACTTGAGTGGGAATTAGTTGCATGTCTCACCATAATACTCTCCCAGAAGTATTTAGGAAACTTAGACAGTGAGTTTGGAGGGGAAACGGATGTTTCCGGGGCTGAAATAACCTGTCAAATACATTTACACTCTGATACGATGGAACAAGTAAATGTAAGCTAATATATCTGTCGAAATCATGGGGCGAGACTCCCAACACTTTCAACGTCTCCCGATCAAAAAATGGAGAAATGGAAGTCGGCATTTGTATTATAAATTTCGTATGGCTCTTCTTCCATCTATCGAAATACGCAACTAAAAAATAACAGCTTACATCATAATACTAGAATTTTTCCACTTCTTCGCTCACGCGTATGTATCGCAATGCATTTTCCTTTTATTTTTATTTTAAAAGAAAAGTATAATCGTCTATACATATATATATAAAAAAAAATACACAGTTCCGTTACGCTTACTGGAGTGTTAATCTCTGATTTAGTGATTTCATTAACGTTTGCCTTGTATTCTAAACAAGTATATTTTAGAATGAAGAAATAAATAACTAAAGTGAAGTAGTCAAAAACAATATTAACAGAATCCCAAGGGAGAGGTTTTTATCTGTGTTGTAGAGTGATTTTTGGAGTAGTGTTCATTTAAGGTGCAATGTGATCTGGAGCGCCTTTGTGTTCTTGGTATGAACGAATAATTATATCTTGCTCCATCTTCCGCCTACATCAAAATCATAAGATATACTGCAGATTTTAAGCTAGACCATAAACTCTCCATTTGTGAAAACCACATCAAAACTGTTGCAATAGTTTTTGCGTCATGCTTCCTGAAAACATCAGACAGACGCTGCTCTCATAGAGATTTGTAATAGTAAAGAGATATATTAAATAGGCTACATAAATATCATATAGAATTTTAAATTGCTATCCTGTTTGCTTAGTAAAAATTTTGTGCACGCGCTCCTCTTAACGTCACAAATGTAACGCACCGTTATACTGACCGCACAGCATTTGGCTCTGACCTTGCTGCCTGCGGCAGAGAGGTCGACCTGGTGACCTATGCTCACAGTGCGTTTGCCAGAACACCGCAGCCCAGCTCGCTTTATCGAAAGTGACACTTGTTGACAACATGTCAACATGCCTCTGAAAAACCTCGATTATTAGCGAGGTTCAGTACTGAAATACTTCATGTAATAAGTTTTATTTTGTTTGGACTCTCCGGTGCAATTGTGTTAGGAAGATTCGGTCTAAACCAAATATTTTTAGGAGCACAGCAAAACATCCAAACATCACAGCGGTGCTAAGTGTAAGATATATATTATCTTAAATCGCCACGTTACACTCTTGATAATCGGTTTATTTTTGTCTTATAAATTGCTTACTAGGTAAAATCCACTTTTGGCTACGTATGAGTATAGAAATGAAATTAAAAGTTTCTTTGATGCAGTCCTAAATGCCAGATACAATACAGGAAAGCAGTGGGGCGGTGGTTGGCCCTCAACGCCCCCCCCCAAATTTCCTGGGGACCCCTACGATCTCTTCAACGGCCACCAGTAAGCGGTACCGCCCCCGTTGGTTTTTTTTTGTGTAACTGCTTTACGTCTCTTTTAACATCGAGGTCTTTAGAGACGGGAAAGGATGGGGGGCAAGGATGGGGGCAAGGAATGGGAAGGAATTCAGCCATGGCCTTTTGAAGGAAGCATCCCGGCATTTGCCTGGAGTGATTTGGGGAAACCATGGAAAACCCAAATCTGGATGCCCGGACGGGGATTCAAACCGCCGTCCTCCCGAATGCGAGGCGAGAACGCCCCCGTTGGAAACCACTGGATTAGAGTAATAAAATTGCAACTCACACAGCTGAAAACTGAAAGTTTATGTTGATTTGGCATTTTTAGTTTATTGACTGCATCAGACAGTTAATTCGTATCTCGAGAACTACTAAGTCTATCCAAATAAAACAACTGCCTATTTGCAGCAGAGTAGCTACGCTTTCGTAAATAATTGTAATACTTTTTTAAAGTTTATTTTTTTACAAAAAAGGTGTTTAATTTTTATTTATACAAAATGTATACCCAGGTTTTTACAATTTTTGTTAATTTTTGCCACAAAATATGCTCTTTAAGCTGCGTCTTTTTATGTAATCCCCTTCCTATCTCAAGGAAGTGTACTAGTACCAATATTTTTCAACGTCTATACGAACGATCAGTCATGATAAATTTCTATTACATTGACAACCTTGACCTAGCCACACAGAGCACAAAACCTATTGCCCGTGGTGGGTGGACGGCAACGATCTGGCCTCGCATACGGGAGGACGTGGGTTCGAATTCCCGCCAGTCTATCCAGATTTCAGTTTTCCGTGGTTACCCGAAATCACTCCCTGCGAATGACGGGATGGTTCCTTCAAACGGACATGGCAGAATTCCTTCCCGTTCCTGGCCCTGTCCTTTCCAGCCTCTAATCACCTCGAAGCGGACGAGGTATAAAGCCATAAGCAAAAAAAATCATAAAACTTGAAGCAGTGAACTCTGTCTGCTGTCCTTGAATGCATACCATACTGAAACGCAAATTAACTAAATCTCTACTAGTAATTATGAACTGAAAAGTTTATCTTCACGGAAAAGTTTCTTGGAACGGCACCTTCTTTTTCGATTTAACTTTGTGGGCAGTTTTGCTCATCAACCTTGTCTTCTTCCTTGATGTTAGTGCCTTTTTCCATTAAAAGCTATATCAAGGATATTGCTGTTTTAGTTTTGCAGTTCCAGCGTTTTCGGGGATTCCAAATCTCAGTTTTCATGGGGAAAATCGAATGAACAAAACTTTACTCCTTAAGCACTATTATTTACAGTATACTACTGACTACTGAGGTACAAGTTACTCCGTTAAAAGATTGTTGTAAGTGCTCCGACAAAGCTGCAATGTTATCAGTGTTTGGCTTGCATAGATGGGGCAACACTAAAGCGCCGACTCCAGAATGGAACTGTAATCTACTAACTTCGTGGAAAACAGAACACCAACGTAGGTTATTTTGGTGCTATATTTCCTGAGGTACTTTGCTCTGGCAGAGATTATTTACCTTGCAGTGTTGAACTGATATTACGCCTGTGATTACGTGACAATATGTGCGCGGAAGGAAGCTGCGCACGAGTTTATTTGAAAAAAGGCGTAAGTGTATCCGTTAGGTGTTCGCATTTAACGGTTGCTCAGTTTATTTGCCGACCCCGGCTGTTGTATTCTTAGCAGCTGCTGATTTTGGGTGGGCGGCAGCAAGCTTGCGAGAGCGACCTTAAAGACGAACTGAGGTAAATGAAGTTCAACATACTATGTAGCCAAACCGTCGGCGTACCACGATCTTGTCTGGTACAAGACTCAAACGGCTACTGTGATTAATCCTTCCATGTGGGAATGAGCTTAAACTTAAGCCACCAATGTGCTTAGACGAATCTAGCCTGGTTGGTGAATAGTTTGACATTCTGTGGGACCTGGGTTCGATTTCGGTTTTCCATAGCTTTCCGCAATTCATCAAGACGAATATCGGGACGGTTCCGTCCGAAAAACCATGATCGAATTCCTTTCCGTTCTTTGATCCAGTTCTTAGTTCTTCCCGGCTCTCCTGACCTCGACAACGACAGGCCGTAGTTATATATATATACTTCTTGCTTAGCGCCTCGTCGACGGCTAAGGTCGTTAGAGGGCGGGATGGGACTGGGGACAAGGAAAGGGAAGGAATTCGGCCATGGCCTTTTTGAAGGAAGCATCCCGGCATTCGCCTCTAGTGATTTGGGGAAACCATGGAAAAGCCAAATCTGGATTCGAACCCACGTCCTCAATGCGAGGCCAGAACGTTAACCGTTCACCCACCACGCTCGGTATAAATATTTAGTGCGAACCTTGAGCAACAGGGTACAAGCGTGTATTATTTTTATATTTTTAAACAATTATTTGCAGTGTTACATAAATTGTGGTGGCTATATCATGTCAGTCCGGAATCAACATATCAAACTAAAGTTAAAATCTTTTTAATTTCACGAGACATTTTTTACATAACATCCATAAAGCTGTTAAACATCTTCAAAGTGATAACATCACAGTCTTAATTGTGTATAGTATTATGTCAACTTTAAAATCAGCATCAGTTTCATTGGTTAGAAAGAGTTGTTTGAAGCCAAATCCTCTGCAGAAACTGATATTATTCAAAGAATTTTTTAGTTTTCGTTGATAAATGTCTGGAATGTCTTGGGATAAAATGTAATTGTGATGAAAGCAATTAACGATACAAAGTCAAAAAATTAAATTTAAAACATAAGGTTTTATATGATGACTGCGACACAATATTAGAAGTTCTTAATTTACACGAAAAAAATCAGTATCAAAATGGACTATCTTTAATATTTAATTAAATTGCAATAGAGTGCATGCTCCGGTGGCAATTTCCCTACACACCCATCTTCCCCTTTCCTGCACGCACCTACTATTGCCCTCTACAAATTTAATTGTTTCAACGTTTTTGGTAAATTATTCTTCATTTCTCTTGGTAACTTATTCTAATCCCGGACACCCTTATCTAAAAAAGAGAATCTTACTATACCCTTGTGCCTGAAATCGAGTGCCAGCTGGTGGTCATGGTCATCTTTTCCCTTCCATGCATTACTTTCAATTCTTACACCAATATCTCTCCACGACTCATCACCAATATACGCCTTGTACACTCCCATGACCTTCTTCCCCCTCCTTCTGTCTTCCAATGAGTCCCATTCCAGCTCTTCTATCAAATCTGTTACTGATTGCGTTCTGCGATAATTTCCAGAAACAAATCTTGCTGACCTTCTTTGCACCTTCTCCAACTCCTGTATTTGATACTCAAAATGTGGGTCCCATACTACACTACCATATTCAAGCAATCGTCAGAGCAAAGTTTTGTAACCCAGTTCCTTTACTTCTCTCGTACATCCACGCATCACTCTCTCCAACAAGTGCAGAATTTTGATACCTTTTCCTACTAACTGTCCAATTGTTAACAGATGTAATGCCAAGATATTTACATTTCAAGTCTTCAACAGTCAATACTTTCTCCACCTTATATTCATAATCATCATATATATTATTTCTATAAGGTATTTTTTTGTCACAAGCCTATATCTTCCTTCATACTTAACCGAAATCAGTGAATGAGGTGTCATTTTAAAGCTTATGGTCTCCACTTTGGTTAAATCGTATTTTAAGCAAGAAAGTTTTCGGAATTCGACCCTTAAAGGGCAAAAATGTTAATTTTTCTAAAATGCTTTTTTCTGTGTTACGAGTCAGTTATCTCCCTGGATACCTATCTGAAACCGTTTTATGAAGTATCGTTATAAAGATTAAGATCTCCGCTTTAGTGACGTCATATATTAAGCCAGAAAGTTTTCGGAATTCAACCCTTAAGGGGCAAAAGTATCAATATTTTTGCAATGCGTTTTTTTTGTCACGAGCGATTTATCTCCCTTAATATCTAACCGATATAGATAAATGAGGTATCATATTAAAGAATAAGTTCTCCGCCATGGTAACATTATATTTTAAGAAAGGAATTTTTCTTAATTCGACCCTTATAGGGCAAAAATGTCACTTTTTCTAAAATGCGTTATTTTGTATCACGAGCCATTTATCTCCCTGGATATCTAGCCAAAATCGATAAATGAGGTAGGATTATGAGGAGTAATTTCTCAACTTTGTGACATCATATTTTAAGAAAGAATGTGTTTAGAATTCAGCCCTTAAAGGGAAAAAGTATAAATTTTTCTATAACGCATTTTTGTGTCACGAGCGATTTATCTCCCTTAATATCTAACCGATGTAGATAAATGAGGTATCATGTTAAAGCATAAGGTCTCCGCCATGGTAACATTATATTTTAAGAAAGGAATTTTTCGTAATTCGACCCTTATAGGGCAAAAATGTCACTTTTTCTAAAATGCGTTATTTTGTATCTCGAGCCATTTGTCTCCCTGGATATCTAACCAAAATCGATAAATGAGGTAGGATTATGAGGAGTAATGTCTCAGCTTTGTGACATCATATTTTAAGAAAGAATGTTCTTGGAATTCAACCCTTAAAGGAAAAAAGTATAAATTTTTCTATTACCGATTTTTATGTCACGGGCGATTTATCTCCTTTGATATCTAACCGATACAGATAAATGAGGTATCATATTAATGAATAAGGTCTCCGCCGTGGTAACATTATATTTTAACACAGGAATTTTTCGTAATTCGACCCTTAAAAGGCAAAATTGTCAATTTTTCTAAAATGCGTTTTTTGTATCTCGAGCCATTTATCTCCCTGGATATCTAACCAAAATCGATAAATGAAGTAGGAATATAAGGAGTAATGTATCAGCTTTGTGTAATCATATTTTAAGAAAGAACGTTTTTGGAATTCAACTGTTAAAGGAAAAAAGTATAAATTTTTCAATAACCGATTTTTGTGCCGATATAGATAAATGTGGTATCATATTAAAGAATAAGGTCTCCGCCGTGGTAACATTATATTTTAAGAAAGGAATTTTTCGTAATTCAACCCATAAAAGGCAAAAAAGTCAATTTTTCTAAAATGCGTTTTTTTGTGTCTCGAGCCACTTATCTCCCTTGATATCTATCCAAAATCGATAAATCAAGTACGATTGTGAGGAATAATGTCTCAGCTCTGCTGACATCATATTTTAAGAATGAAGTGTTTGGAATTCAACTATTAAAGGGAAAAAGTATAAATTGTTCTACAACATATTTTTGTGTCACGAGCCTTATATTTCCCTTGATATCTAATCGATATAGATAAATGACATATCGTATTAAAGACTAAGGTTTCCACCGTGGTAAAATTATATTCTAAGAAAGGAATTTTTCGTTATTCGACCCATAAAGCGCAAAAATGTCAATCTTTCTAAAATACGTTTTTTTGTGTTTCGAGCCATTTATCTCCCTGGATTTCTAACCAAAATCAATAAATGAAGTAGGAGTATGAAGAGTAATGACTGAACGTGGTGACATTATATTCAACCTCACTATTCATCACATTTTATTCGCGAAATTTTCGCACGGGTCGTCTAGTCAACCATTTATTATCTGTGTATCTAATAAGTTGACTCTTCTTTGTATTTATCTTCATCCCATGTTTATCAACCCAGCTAGATATCCTGTCCAGATCACCCTGCAGTTGTTTACAATCTTCTGCCGTTTTGATCATTTTATACAGCATTGTGTCATCTGCAAACAATCGAATTTCTGATAGTAAACCATCAACACAATTATTCATTAGAATAATGAGTAGCAATGGTCCCAATACGCTACCCTGTGGCACTCCCATTTTACTTCCACTTCTTTTGATACTGAATTTTCGTATCTTAACTTTCTGTTTTGTACCTTTAAAAAAATCAAATTTACTCTGAAGTAACAATATTAAACGACATCTAGGTAAAAGTAAGAGATAGTGGTGAGTTCACCGACAGCAATACAGACCAAAAATGGCAGCATACTTTAAAATATACCTAAAATATTTCTTTCCTACTCTCTATTCCCGCCACTTTGGAATTCACAGAAAGTATATTTTCCATTATCAATTCGAAAAGGCAAGAAGAGAGAAAGGAAGTGAGTATCTCATTAATAAAAAAAAAGAGCCTTTTCTCCAAATTGATTTAAAAACTGAAAACCGATAAACATGGGCGCCGGCAGGATTGCTTCTAGGGGGGTGCACCAGGGCTGCGTTGGTGCCCCTCCCCCCTATCGGCCCGAAAATTTCCGGGTGACCTTTTTTTTTTAGCTCTACTACTGCCCACACGGCGACCCGGGATGCAGGGGGGTGCACCAGGGCCGTAATTGGTGCTCCCCACCCCCTATCGGCCCAAATTTACGGGCGACCCGGGATGTCAGGGGGGTGCAAGTGCACCCCCTTGCACCCCCCTCCCGACGCCCATGCCGATAAAGCAGATGACACTTTTACTGTAGACAAAAAATTGTTAAAAGATGTAACAAGTGGAAAAAATTTAGTTTTTATAAACATAAATAAATGAAAACATACTTTTGTCCTTTTTTACTCTTTCCGTAAAATACTATATTTTTTTACGTGTACTGTATTTTTTTATAGCTTATTCTAAGGAATACTATAATCAGCCGAAAAAAATGTTGGTGATCTCAGAACCAACATATTAGTATACAGACATTACAACAATGTAGAATGAGTATATATAATATTTAATCACTTGTACAGATATATTTACAGCCACTGATAATGCCCCATTCCAAAAGGGGGTAACGCGTCTGGGAAGAACATTAATAAAAACAGTTGTGAAAAGACGGTGTTTAATGCAAAGCTTGTGCAACAACTGTGGAACATGGCCAACAACAAAGTTATTACCTAGGTCCTAGACATAACTTTTCTGTATTTTCACAACCTCATCACATTCCAGAACTTTTTGCACCTTTCCTTTTGTTGCGTTACTGTTAACATTTTTTTATTGTTACAAGAACAATTAGCGCACAGTGATGCGGGGCAAAAGAATCAAAGTGTTTTAAAAATTTGATTGCCCACAAAACTACTTAGTACTTACCCACACTTTGGGGATACATTACATACAAGAATCTGATGGGGATGCATAGAAGATCTGCTAATCGAAAATTACCGTAGAACACAATCAGTGAGTGATATGATAAAGGAGGTGGGTAGTCATTACAAGACAGCAGCCGGGAAAAGAGACTGCTGGGTGTGTATAAACTACACATCAGCAATTGGGAATGAACAGATTTTTGGGGAGAAAGTAAAAGTAACGTGTCTGACGGAAAAAGGTTATCATTATTATTAACTAGCACTTGAGTCCAGAGATAAAGGAGAGGGAAAATTTTCATTTGAATGCAAGCGAAAATATTGTGAATTCTCCCACCAACGTGCGAGAAGGTCACATCCAACAAGGGAAACGTCAAAAAAAGAAATCTGCTGTGATTGGCAGGCAGTTTTATGAGAATCCACCTCCCTCACACTGGATTGTGCAGTATTTTTCTGGACAAGTAAAACTTTATTCTGTCTTGGAGAGAAAACAAGGTTTGACTTTGTTTTCTAAATTGGAAATAACAAGACAACCGCCTTTTCCATTTGGACACATCACTCAAAATTCTGACTCACATAAGTTGGGAAAACGAAACATTAATTCGTTCACCACTTTGGCCAGAATGATAATTGTTGGACAGGATAGACAAATTTATTTAATACTGTGAGCTGTGTATAACTGACTGAAGAGGATTCAAGCATCATTTTCCCGAGCCGAGGTCAGCCATGACGAAACTATGTAAACTTTGTATTCACATAATAGCTCGAAATGGATTTGTGGACGAGGTGATAAAAATTATTTCCGTAACAAAAGACAAGACTTTAGTGTTCTATGAAGAAGGTGTATGTAGCATGTGGTTAGATTTGTGAGAATAAGCACGCGCCCACGTCTTGGAGTGAGTTGATAAACTGTGCAGCATATTGTGAACGCATGTCGCATAAAAAGAAATACGCCCGTGGCTATTTACCAGGAGATAGGTTTCATTGAATCTTTTACAAATAAACACCTTCAAGTGTATTTAAATTGCCACAAAATAAGCGATGAAGCCGTATCGATTGCCAAATTGGATATCTCCAAGAAATAGAGACGAAACTTTAAAATCCTTCGAAAACATTTACATTATTTAAGAAGTAAAGATGAAAATAATCCAGAATGCATCTTCTTGTATTTCATAATTAATTAAGAGGATGGTAAAGAGCATAATATTAGGAAAACTTTATTAATATTATCCATAAAGATCGGTATAAAACTTATTTAGGTTTCTCTTTTCTTCAATTCAATGAAATATTTATATACAAACATTAAACAAAATAAAAAATTAATCTGTGTTCAATAATATAAATTAAATTAAAGAGCTATCATCTGCAAAAAAAATTGTAATTAGAGTAAAACATGGTTAAACAATTTTCTAAAATAGTGTTCCTTGTTTTCTATTTACTTTTCACATTGGTATTAATAGCTGATCATTTCTGCATTTCACCATACGGTGTTAACTTTATAATTATGTTAAAAAACGATTTAACCAGTAAACTAAGAATAAATTTTCAATACGGGTTCATGACTAAAGATATCACCATGAGAAGAGAAACGCACAAGACAATAAACCAAAAAAGTGTTGCATTTGCGTTATTCAGTAAATATTCCCAAACATCATCCGCTCTTCCTCAGTTTCAGGATTTTCTTCGAACTCTACAAGAAAAAATTTAAGGCTACATCATAGCAAATTAAATGGTGGAAATTAAAGTAGCATCATATCCAGCTGAAAACATCTATAGGCTCCCTAAAAAAAATACCAGAACATGGACACCATGTTGAAAAAGTCTGTACAACAGTCACCAAACATATTAAGACCTGTATCACAAATATCATAGGCACAACGAAACCTGGATGTCGTTTCTTCAGCAAAGAGGAGTGGTCGTGGAATAATCAGGTTCAAATTCCATCAAGAAAAGAAGCTAGCCTTCAAAATCTGACTAAAATCAGGCCTTTATTCCAATCGGCAGATATATAGATGACTGAAGTCAGTGGCTAAACAGAAGTGGCAAAAGAAGACCATTATAGGAACATCTACAAAGAGCTAAATACCCCAGAAGGAGATAAAACCATCTAACGGCATGCGAAGAGTCGTCACCGTTCCAATCAAGATGTTGGGAATGTTATGACCAATAAGAATTAAAACCAGAAACTGCTACAGAAACCGACAGAGATCCTCATCCAATGGAAACAACACTTCAAAAATATCAGCAACTAAGCATTTCCACATCCACCAATGTCACCTGCAGATCCTAGGGATGATCGAGCTCTAACCATCACGACTGTTGAAGCAGAGACTGCCATGAAGAAAATGAAAAATAGAAAGGGAACTGGACCAAATGATATTCCATCGAAGCTACGGAAGATGCTTGGATCATAGACAACTCAATTTCTGGCAGATCTCGTTAACAAGGTCAGAGACCAAGGAGAAACTCCTTCTACTTGATTCATTAGTGTTACAATACCCGTTTGGAAAGGACCGGTTCACCTACTTTGTCATACAATGAAGATTCTTGAGTGCCTTGGAAGAATAGTGAAGATTACCCTATATCAGTGTTGTTTCATGAAAGGCACAGCGACGATTGATGCTATTCATACCATAGGTTTTTTGATGGAAAGGCACCTTGAAAAGAGTAAAGCCACTGCACATAACTTTTTTGAACCATTAGAAGGCCTCCGATAGTGTATCTCGTGATCTAATCAAAAACGAACTGAGACAACATGGGGTACCAGAGGTATATGTTAGATGGATCCAACTGCTATACGGAAAGTCACCAGCAATGTTCAGTGTGCTGTACGAAATTCCGACTCTTTCCCCATCATAGCTGCCTTGACACCACTGCTGCAGAAATACTCACTCCACACACCTGTAAATTGCTCTGTGCTAACGTTTCATCATTCCCTGCGAGTCTCATCAAGAATTGGAACAACAAATCCAACGATCGTCACCGATCCAAATCCCTCGATGAACACGGCATGCGACTTAATGTACGGAAGACCTAATACATGAAGTGTGGAGTTCCAAGTGATGGATTTGTTAATTTCGGCAGTAATTTCTATAAGTCATCTGAACACCCAAAAAATTAGTGGTAACACTAATTTTTTGGGTGTTCAGACGCTCCCAGGCACTCGAAACAGAGTAAACACAGCCTGGCGTCAGGTCACAGGAGTCATTTTCGACCGGAAGGTCCCACTGTACCTCAAAACAAAGATGTACAGATCCATCATTAGACCAGCGGCACTGTATTGAACCGAATGTTGGCCTGTCACTGAAAGACTTGGAAAACAGTTGCATGTCATGTAAATGAAGATGATTCGCTGTTCGCAGGGACTCACTAGGTTGGGCCGCATCGGGAATGAGAACATTCGGGCGGCATTTGGTGTGGCTCCAATCCCTGAGAAGATGTTGGAGGGTCGACTGATTTGGTATAGCCATGTACTACGCAGCAACAACTCCAGGAAGATCCAGGAAGCACTGGCTGGATACCTCGCGGGAGGACATGCAACTAGTCAGTGCCTCACGGGAAGATACACAAGATCGGCATAAATGGAAGTAGAAGTCTAGTAAAACAGACCTTGCAATGCGGGATAAATTCATAGAAGAAGAAATAAATATACCATTTATTCAGCCAACAGCAGAAATATGTGCCAACAACATTGCATTTATAAGTAAAAACATGAATTTTATTAGTTAGCGCTCGCAACCATTAATTCTAGTCTATGAACGCCTTCCTCCGTCAGGTGTAGGCGGGTCACGATGGGGAATATTTTCCCCTTCATGGGAACGTCTGGAATAATGATCTACGGGGGTTTCTCATTTCTTTCATGTTCGTAAATGATATTGTAGGGTGGATACTGTTATGATGAGTATGTTCAGTGTAGAGTGTTGTTTGTGTTGTTGATGAGAGATGAAAGAAGGGAGAGGTTTGATCCCGGTGCCAGCCCACTTAGGCCTACTCTTCCGAAAGACACATTGGTGGCCGCCAAGCGTAACAGCCCCAACCAACCGACAAATCAACATTGTCGCGTGCCATCTCTCCCTACGCACTTCTGAGAGGTTTGGGATTAAAACCAGGACTTTGGTGCACAATGTGAGAATTAGTGCACCGCCACTTCTCCTAGAGTTCAGGGTAAACCATAATGATGAGTATCTCATCCTCCACCAGAACTGGAATCAGCTAACTCCGTGTCAGCGCTAGACAACCATCACGGTGCCACAGCCAACTGAGCCAACGGGTCTGGCATTAATTCTATTACAGTGTAATATCTGAAAGAAGCCACCAAGCAATAAAGTCATCCAAAAAAAGAGAAGCGAATATTAAAACTAGGAGTATGAAGTAAATGTGCTAGGGCAACACACTTCACCTACCAATTTTTTTATTTTTTTAAATTTTTTTGTTAAAACTTGAATTTATTCAGGGTATAAACACATACATTCCTCTACCAGATATGACATAAATTTCATCAGAGTGGAAACAACTCCCAAGAATATTAACTTATAACAGAACACTTAAAGGATTATACATCGCAGGACCGAAAGCAAGCTACAGAAGACGTGATCTTACCTTACGCAAAGTCGAAATTGAAGTCCACTCTTTCGTTCTGAGAGACTGAGGGCGAAGTTGTTGCGGAGATCGAATAGAATATAGTCCGAGTCACTCAAAAGATACTTTCATCCGCTGATCAGTTCTTGTTTCTCTCCCTCTTCCGATGTCGTGGCGAATCCACAAACGGTAACCCTTTTGTTGTCATTCATTGGTCGAAAACATGAAAATATATTATTGTCGTTCATTTATGAGGAATAATTTTTTTCAGTATTTAATTGTGTAACTAGGTGTATCGACTCTGATATTGTGATGCACTGTTTTACCGTCAACAAAGGTATAAAAACGGGAGGAAGGTACTTCAAGTTTGAGAGCCAACCATCTAGAATATAAAGGAAAACTGCGTGAAACCCATAACTTAGTCGGTCTATACGCACGCAATAACGCTTTAAAATGTTAAATAAAACTTTTGGCCAGACAAGAAAAAAGCTCTCTCCCCGCTTCGGTACCGATACAGTTCTTTTCAACGCCAACCCTAAATACTGTACCGCAAGCGTAAGGAAAATATTGCTGCAAAAATGAAGCGCAGAATAAATCTATTGAGGAAAATGGAGGGCACCTTCCGGGAAGCGCAAACAGAACTGCTTAGGGGTGCGACCATTAGCTTTATTTATTCTACTGCTGAATACTGTCGACGGCCACGTAGCTCAGACTACGACCCGGACGAAGTCGAGGATTCTTCCTTTAAGCTGAATGTCCGAAACAGTCCCTCAGGTCCACTCAGCTTGCTATCAAATGAGTACCGTGGACGAAACTCCGCGGAAGGTAAAGGAAAAGGGCCGGACCGTGTCACTGACCACGGCACGCCCACTCTAGTGCCTGCGATAATACGGTCAGGAAATTGGAATGCGGAGCTGTACCTCCGCTAATCCTTCGGGAATACGGCTTGAAAGCTGTGAAAACCCACTTCCTTTACCTTGAATATCGCGGCCCTGTATGGTTGGACAGTGCACACAGTGATAAGACAGACATCTATCAATACGCAGCTATGAGGATATTGGATGGTGTACTGCGATCCACTCTCCTGACTTGGCTTCTTGTTGTTTCCAATACCTGTCTGCCGAAAATTAGATACCATTCAGCTTTACTCCATCAGTGGCGGAAGTTCGATGATCAACCACCTCGCCTCAAGTCATCTATCTTTCTGGCCACCACACTTTAACTCTGCAATGGAATGGGGGCGACTGTGGCAGCAAACATTGCTATGTAACAGACTCCTGGTAAGTAATCCTACGCAGAAGATGCCGAGTATTGTACTATCAATGAAGTACTGGAGCCAATTAAACCGCTTCAGGAGCGTCGTGGTCTGTGCCGTGAAACGTTAAGCCGCTGGGGGCTTAAAGGGTGATCCCTATTGTGTCTGAGGTGTGGAGGTGGGTTTAGCACATAGGGGAAAATTGTTCCATCAGATGTTTACTGGGTTGATGTCTGCTCTCCATGCTGCTAATGGAGCCATAATCGAATGGATATACTTTATCGATGACACGCTATAGTTGTCATAAATGTATTTCTTGTAATTGTTATAATAATGCATAAGAGAAATAAATAAAATTTTTACCACTATATAAAAATATTGATCAGATAAGAACATAAAAAAACTAAACACATCCAATCAAAATTGTTTATCGTTCTCCGTTCTGGGGACATGTGACTATAATAATAATAATAATATAAACACTAGAGTAATTCATGAAAATGCTTCACATCCATATTTGTCCCTCTGTGTTCTCTGCATTACTCTTGCTGACGTTTCTGTTTATATCAAAACTTCTAGACTCATTTCCCTTAAGAGAAACTACAGTCTTTATTGTCCATTTCATTGTCTGACCATTAAAATTGTGACGTTGGTGTTCTCAGATAACATTTACTGGCGCATTCACTTAACAAGGGAGTCATAAATGTGACTTAAAACTGTGGTAGCTATAAACGAATTGAGATTTTCACTGAAGTACAGACACGAGCAAATAAAATGGCGCACGGTAATCTTCATCTCGCCATTTTCACACAAATATAGCCTATTTCAAGTCTCTCAACTAGAACAGGGACCAAACCACTGATGCATCTTCTAATTCATTGAGTACATTCAAGCTAAAAAAAGTTTAAGTATTATGTCAGAAGAAGAAGTAGCATGCTTGTAGAGCCCACACACTCGCAGACATAAACATTATTTCGTAAAACATAGTAAAGATCCATTGTGTTCCACACTCAATAGCTCATATGGGGAAAACCCATATCCTCTGTTTCCCACACAAATCAGGGCGTAAATAAGTGGACTGATAGAACTTTCAAATGGTATTCCACACAATCTCTCCAAAATCCCACGATTCTTGCTTCATAGTTCCCAAATAGTATTATAACAGTCCACATTAATTCACAACACATTTTTCTGCAATTCTGTAGCATTATTCGTACAAAATATTCTGCTGAGAAATTGCACTGGACAATAGCCTGAAGTAAATTGAAGCGGTTAGGCGGAAAAATCCTGGAACGTAGAGTTGTTGGATCTCCATATTCAATGCTACTGTTTTATTAAGTGAGTATTTAAAAAAAAATAAACATTAGGAAAGAATAATTATGAACTATACTAATAGTAATTGGAATTTTGATGATAATCTATATTTACAATAAGAATTTAACCACGAAAAAGTCTGTACGTTTGAGATTTTTCAAAAATAAAATCATTTGGGGTCTCTATTTGTAAACTACATAAAAGGAATCGAGTTTTTATTTATTTATTTATTTAAAAATCGTGTCTGTCTATTTGCGTTTGGAAGAATGAGATTCACGCAAAAACTACTGGTCGTATTATGAAGGGGTTTTGTCTAATGTACAGCTAGTTGTATCGTGGATAAAATATGGTATGTATCATTCCGATGTGCTGTCGAAAAAAATTAGAATATTTTCTTAAATGTGTCAGATTTCTGGTGAATGCAGTTCACTCAAAACTACTGGTAGGATTTTGATGCATTTTTTTTTTATTAATTTACAGGCGGTGGTCCCAAAGTTAATATGCGGTTTGAAAAATGAGAAATTTAGGATAATTTTCAATGATAGTGATTCACGCAGAAATGGTAGTTTTTATTTTGATGGGATATTTGATTAGTGTTAACCCTTAGTCACACGGGTAAAATAGGAGATGTTTAAATTTGCTTACACTAAAACTACTGGTATGATTTTGATGAATTTTGTATTGATGCATAGTCCGTGGTCCCATCGGTAAAATACAAGGAGGGTATGCTTTAATTTGACGTTAGCACGTTACTTCGTAAAGTGATAAGTTTAAGATAATTCTTTGCTGGAAACGATTCGCTCAAAACCTACTGGTCGAAATTTTATGAGGTTTCGCTTAATTAATATCCATTGGTGATGCGAATATATATTTCATACTGATGTGATTTGATTTCACATAATTGAGAAATCCCTTTAGGTTGAACGCGATTCACAAAATGTTAATGGTCTCTCTGGAAACATAGTAACTGTATTCGAACAAATCGATTTTTTGAAAGAAATAGCAGGAAAATTCGCAGTTCAGATATCTTTTGATAAGAGTAAATTATTGGCCAATATTAAATTTGGGTGTTTTAATTTAGATTAATTAAATTGATGAGAAAAAACAGATCAAGAGCAATACTAGAACTAGCACACCAACTGACTGAAGATACATACATTTAAAAAAATCTCTCAATGAAAACTAAAATCAAACACTACAACAAGTTAATCAAATCAGATAGTTTCTGCACGTCAGAATTCATGTTTTCAATGAAAACAGGACAAGTAGAAGAGATAGAGAAAAGGATAGGATAATCTTGATGAAAATCTTGAGATCATTGAAAACAGAAAAATTAGAGTTTAGGCAGTGGAAGAATAAAGATCTATACAAGGAAGAAGAAAATGAAAGGATTTCGGACATGATCAGAAAGAGTAGAATCAGGTTTTTTTTGTCACACAATGTAAAGTGAGGCCTGCACCCTGGTTACTATTTGTGGGGCCAGTGACTATCGAAGATGATTTTCCGTTATGAAATCACACACCATACCAAGACCAACGGTATTCTAAACGTGAGACTCTCAACAGTAAACTGCCACGTAATATTTACAGAAGCTGATTCTTTGATCGTCTCCGCCTACACAAAGGTGGAATCTACGAAAATAGATCACCGGCTGCCGTTGTCACGGCATCACTCACTGCCAAGACATAACGCCAGTGTTTGTAGGCTGTGATTCTCTGTTACAACGGGTCTTCTGAGTAACTGCAGTCCCCCGTAATGCTGCCACATAACACTGATGCTGTGAGATGCAGGATGATTCATTCACTGCTTGCCGATTGTCGTGTAGCATCGTTGTAGAGTTGTCCTTCGACCTTCTTCCAACGCTCGTTGCTGCATCATCCAATGACCGATGGTTTTTCATAATGTACCGTTGATATATAATACCAATGAGGAATTTTCCTTGTTTCCATTTCCAGCAAGAAAAGATGCGTTTCAAGTTATCGCAGATGGCAGTACTGGAGCTTAAATAAATTTCAGAAAGAAAATTTTTAAATGATATCATAATCAAAGAATTTTGTTCACGAGAGAAACAAGAAAGATAAAAACAATGAAAATATTCTGATACACATTTGGTGTGCAGATAACTATATTAAAAGACGTGGTTAAAGTATTAGTAAATGATCACAATATTGTAGGCAAATGAGGAACACGATAAAAAGGATAGAAATACTTAATAATCAATAGACACGACGGTGATGTGGAAACAAAAATACATATGACTTGAAAATTTGAATAGGCGACGGCGTGAGAATAGGGAAGTCCAAGCGAATAACTGAATGCACTTGTGGCTGTCAAGTGCTACTGTTTCGGAACAATGGGCAGAGGGCGACAACAAGAGGCAGGCCCGGGAACAGCATGCTAGGAAGTTCCGAGGTGACATTGCCGAAGTTTGCGGTTGAGTGGCCTCCAGTCGGGTCACGAAAGATCTGCTGGATGGAGACGGCGCAATCAAATGGACGTGGAGAAACCCGGATTTAACGGAAAGATACCACCGATGCACAACGAAAGGAATTTTCGTCTTGGTTCGTAAAATATTGAAAGGACTCGGAAGACACGATCCAGTTATATGTTCTTTCAAAAATAGTGGAATGTCCTCTTTTTTGGTGACTGGCCAGTAAATGGGCAATTATTAATTTTTGCACTAACTGGGATTTAAATTTTTCCATGTACATGACGGATGGCCTGGAATATTCCGAAAAAAATAACTTCCATTGTTCGTTTCCGAAAAGAAGTGGGGATGACAGAGCAATGTGATCAGTCCCGTGGAGAGTTCATCTGGTTCCTCGCAACGGAAGAGAGCGAATCTATTAACTCTGACCAGCTTTACGAAAACATTCGTGGCCACAAGCCATAATTGTTGATTTGTCATGTTAGACTTCTAGTGTCGTCAGGCTGTTTCTGGGTTAACAACTTGGCTCAAGTTACTAGTCGGATACGTTGTGTTGACACAGTGCTTCTATAATCAATAGCTTCGGTGTGGAGTTTCCATTGCCACAGACTATGGTGAATACATCACGTCCATGAAAATCGTAGAGTATGAGCCACAACTAAGCGTGACTTCGCATTTATCAAACTTTGGTTAAGTTTCGTAGTAATCCTATCTACAGGACAGGACCCGTTTTGCTACGCATATAGTTCTCTTTATTTTTATTTTCCTTTTGGCTTTGAGGTGGTTAGAAACGAGAAAGGAAGGTGGACAATGAATTCGTCCATGTTCTTTTGGAGCGACTTGGGGAAACTGTGGAAAACCCATATCTGCGTTGTCGGACAAGGATTCGAACCCGCGTCCTGCGTTACCATTCAGCCACCATGCTCGGTGTTAATTTTATATAATTAAAAAACAAAAACTCCTTTACAGGTGATAATATTGGGAGTAGTACTTGGAAAGGAAGAAATAACCGTGACTATAAGGTACTGTAGTACTTTATTTTAGATATAATGCAGTGAGAAAGCTTTCGATTGTAGGTAATGAGGAAGTGGGATAAGTTTCCAAGAAAGTTGCTGAAGAATTTACTTTAAACAGAGGAACAATTTAAAATTAATTTCGCCTACAGCAAAAGTAGGTGGAAGTGAAATAACAACCGGTACATAAGCTCGATCGCCATAGTAATAATAATAAGATTTAAAAAATGTAATTATTTTCAAAAATTGTCTTCACTCCTCCAGTACAGTGGTTTCCAATTAGTAGTACTTGTACTGCAGGGATACTTGAGGTTACTTCAAGGGATACGAGTGGTAATCACTTGGCTAAGGTAATCACTAAGATAATTGCAAAAAAAAAAAAAAAAAAAAAAAAAAAAAAAAAAAAAAAAAAACGCGAACATTCCTATCGCCAAAATATATTTTAAGACAATCTGTGTGTGTGTGAATTATGTTTTTGAGCTAAACTAAAAGACGTTTATCATGCTGGCAAAGCAGCAATGATATTTTTATTGTAATTTTGTACGAGGCATCTTTGACAGAGTGAATTTTCTGCCATGACAAACATTAAATCAAACATCGCCACCGATTTCAACTCGAGGATGAATGCAGATTGAAGCTCAGTTAGCAAATTTCTTAGATCTGTACAAAGATAAACGTGCACATTTTTCCCATTATAATTTTAAAAAACATTTTGTGAGTTTCATTATTGCTAGAATTGTTATGTAACATTTTTGGACATTTATTCATTTCTGTGGCGTTTATTATTAGATTAAAATTTAATAAATTTTGAAAAACTGATTTTTTTTTAAATTTATTACTTCAGGTGTAAGGGGGATACGCAGGGCTTAACTCATTCTGCCACATTTGTACTCGGGAAAAAAATTAATTTGGAACCTCTGGTCCGGTGGATTGGCGGCAACATTTCCGTTATGTATACCGGCCCCTTGATATACGGAGGTGACGACAAATGTCAGTGTGGCACTACTTGACTCTGGCCTGTGACAGAGTGAAGTGGACAGCGGCTTGCAGGCAATCTTTAATCTGGCGGCGTCGCTCTGCCTAAAGAGGATGTGCCCTCCCTCACTGCCGGCTAGTACCTCTTTAAAAGTCATAAAACTCTTGAATGCCTTCTAAGTCGCTCTTCAATGAGTTTCTCTTTGCTACGGCAGACTGTTGCTGTTAAAGACTTACTTTATTGCGCTGGCTCGAGATTTATCGCGCTTAAACTTTAATACGTGGCTCGTTGAAGCATCATCGCCTTTAAAATCGATTTGCCACCCTTACAGTCGACTCACTTATTGTTAGCTACTTTAATAATGCTCACCAGTATATTCTGCCTCTATGACGAAAGTAACTTCCGAATTTAATAACGAAACGAAGAAACTATGGAAGAATGGCATCACGTTTTCAAATGTAATTGACAAAAAAAATCCCAAAGGTTTCACAGATCCACGTTGCTCCTTAAACATTGTCAAAAATTTAAAAAGTAGCTGCATAATAAATTAAAATGTTGTAAGATCTTTCCTGGCGTCTGCTTGGTTAATTATATACTATTTTCAAGAAACTTAGACAAGGAACAAATTACAAAAAATAGAGCAGTTAGCATTATTTCTTAAAAATTTGCTTTGTGTTACTCTCAGAGTAAATGAATTGAAACCGGGAAATTTGTAAGAGACTTGGTGTGTGTAGAAATGCTTTATACTTTTATTTTTCTAGCACGAAATATTATCATTGAGAGACAAAAAATTTAGCAGTTCCGTGTAGTTGAAGACTACAGATAAGATCTATTAAAAGATGGTAAATAGAAACGTTTTCTTACTATAACAAACATCTAAAGAAGGGAAAAAACACAATTTGTGCCACTGATCCATTCAGATTACATAAATTTCGCGGTGATTTAATGAGAATAGCTACAGAAATTTTTCTCCTAATAACTTGTAAGTCTGATACCCATTGAATTACATTTGACGCCGTTTTTCCTGTATTTCCTCACGTGGCAGGAATCACTTCTAACATCAAGCATACCAAATTAAATTTAATTTCATACTAAGAGACTAGGTTCTAATACACCTTGAAACATTACGTATAAGGCTTAAGGGCAGTGTCGCATTTCGTCCAGAGTTAACACTGTTCCCAAGACAATTGTTTGGTTAATATTGCACCAATGTTCCCCTGCTGATATCACCCCCCAAAAGGACGTTAACCTAAAGGTAATTTGTTTGCGTTTAGATTGCAACGCAGTCTGGACTACAAAAATAGTAACACACGGAGTATAAAAGTAGGGTTTCCGAAATATAATGGCCGTTTGCTAAGTTTTACTTTGTCCAGGCTGCATTTCAACTTAAACGCAAACAAATTCATAAATATCGGCACCAATAGCTAACGGCCGTTGCTAATAAATAGGAATGTGTTCCGCTAAAACAGTGCCAACGAAAATTACTGCTTCTGATCTATTTTTTGAATGGGTTATACAAAATAAAATGAAATAAAATGTTTCTCAGCGTGAGATCTGCATTCCATTGCAACCAAAATTAAGTTTAATTCGTGGATGTTTATTGGGTTTACACGTATTACATTAAGCACAAAGGTGTTTACATTTGATCAAATCCACAATTTAGTTACACACTGTGAAATGCCTCTATGAAAAAGTGATTTGATTAAAGTATTCCAATTATTTTAGTTTACTGTATCTCAGAAAACTGGTGAAAAGAGGAGTATCTTAGGAAGCTCTTAAAGCATTAAGATTTTTTCGTTATTTAAATATTATTTAGGCTTGTTACGTTTATTCAACGTATTTCGCTTATATTAATGTTCTGAAGAAATAAATACCGAAGTAAAAAAATAAATCAGAATCCAAAGAGTAGCAGTGTCATCTATTGCTAGTATTGTTGAAAGGAGTGAAATGTTTCGCACATATCTCTCATCTCGAAATGATTATAGTTTTTTGCTTCGTTCCTTGGGACATTTAAGTGATAAGCTGTTTTCTGCGGAATTTAATCTGAACCATAAACTCTCATTTTTTTTTTTTAAATCAAAATTTTTGCTGTAGTTTTTACATGATACCATTTCAAACACTCAGACACACGCAGCTTACTTACAGAGTCATAATAGTACAGATTACCTGAGCACGCGAATTCATCCGTGCGAAATTTTAGTTTTGTGTTGTTCATTCACAAATAAAATATCAAAGAAATATTGGCTAAGAAAGAAAAAAACAGAGGAGCAGCTCTACTTACTTTATCGCTAACCTGTGAGGAAAGAACATCAGAGATAAGGTTCATAATATTCATTTCACGAAGCGTTTGCATTGAAGATAATTATGTTGTTGGTAAACATGTAGCAATAATTTGTGTAGTTAATAAAGAAACTATTAAATTAATTAAAAAACATTGCGGGAAATTAAGAAAAATAAATATTATATCACTTTACGGAAAATAAATAATAATACCATCGTGACGACATGTGTATGTATCAAAAATATATCAACTGTCTCCCCCCGACACCGCATCGATAAAGCAATCTTTAAATTCTAATCAAATTTATGACAGTATTTCATACCTGGTAGGAAGTATCTGTTGTAGCATGATGACCGAAATTGGTCGCCTATACAATTTTAATGCATTAAAATGTTCGCAATTGTAAATTTGTACAAAACATTCGCGTGTGTAAAATCTCGAGACGATAGCTCACTGGACGAGTTGGAGAAGATCAACGGTCCTAACAATGTCTCAACCTGCCTGTACACCACAAGAGGCAAGCCACTCTTGAATAACAAAGGGTGAGGGCTCTGCTGGCTTCAGCGACCATGTATTCCGAGGAGAACTAGACGTTTCAGGTTGTGAGCTCTATAGAGAAACAAAATGCCAGACATGCCCTAGGGACATTGACTCTGAGTAGTTGGTAAGGTTTCAAATCAGGGAACGTTGAAGACTCGCGAGATGTACCGTCTTTTCCCGTGGGCGATATGCAGTTCTGTCCAAAGCAGATTGCCTGGTGATAAAGGATATATCTCTGCAAGCCAATGACCGACACTAATATTGTCAAATCACCTGAAATTCTGTGAATTTTGCTTCCCATGTCACCGAGTACATGGGGAGGCGGGGGAGGAAGGGGGTGCCTTGGTGAAGATGGAGGGAGAAGACGAGCAAGCGCAAGAACGACGTTAGGCAGACGGGGTCCTACGTTACCAAACTTCGATAAGAACAGCCGCCTCCTGATCACAAGTACAAACAGGTGTACTGGCAATCTAACGTAAGCGGACAGTACGATACTGTCTGACTTTGGTTCTAAACAAGCATTTTCAAGCGGTTGCTAGCTTGAATTGATGTAAGCTCCTACTGCATCATAAACTTTTTGCTTTGTGAATGTAAAGTTTGAAACATTCTGGCGCCTTTTATTTCACGCTTGTTTTTTTTTTTTTTTTTTTTTGGGCGACTCAGTGTAATACGGGGCATTGCTTTGTTGAATGCTGGGTAATTTTTGTTTTCGTATTTGCTATACTTGCACCTCAGTCTATAAGCCAAATGAGTAACCAATAAATTTCAACTTATGACAGTTTCGTTAGTAATTATCGCTTTTCACCCTCTTTACTTGCATATAATAATTAACAATTCACAGTTGATATAAATACTAAATAATAAGTTGTAGTTTATTGATTAATTTCATAATCACTAATGGTGGAACCTACCCATTAAAATGCTGTGCATTCTTAATTAAGAGGGTTTTCAATAAAACAGTACTATTATCTCATAGTAGCTATAGAATACAAACTGTTATTTGTTTTGCAATCAAATTACAGCCTATAATTGATGTAACTGCGGTATTTTATTATTTGTTATTTAAATACAGGATACAGTAAAAATGGGCATAATTTTTAAATTTCTAAATAATAGCACATTTCAGATATAACTGATAACAAGAAACGCCTAAAATTACAAATTTTACTTACTAATCAAGAAAAAATAAATAAAAATTATTCTAGTATCTATTTGACGAAATCAGAGTATCGATACGACACACTTTGTGATAAGAAAAACCAGATTTTTCCCTTTTTTAGTTGTAAGCGAGTTTCGAAACATAATTAGTGCAGATTTGAAGTCTGTAACGTGTTTCATTTAATAGATAAAGCCCTGTGGTTGACGAACGGTCGTCGTTGCGGTTCCCGATGTACACGGAATCCTAAAAGAAGGAAGCTTCATCTAAAAACAATCAATAAGTTTATAATTTATAAATAATAATCTTTATCCTTGATTTTTTTTTTTTTTTTGCATTTCTTCAACATAATTCTCCATACTGCATAACCTGAGGAAACAATTAAGCTTTTTCATCACTTGGCCTTCGGTACAGTTTGCAAATTTTCCAATGAATACAATTGATTTTACCTCAGACAAATCACTCTCAGAAACTAACTGGACCTTCTTTACCAAATTTAGTGTTACGACATCACGTTCAGAAATCTGAAACATATTAACATAAACCAAGCATATTAGATCAAATTTAACATATAAATTCATAAAAACAGAAAAAAATATTAACTGATGTCGAACTCTATCAAAAAAAAAAAAGAAAGTAGTTTAAAAGTCCAAAAATATGTAACACCATTTTGTATTACTGGCGCCATACTGAATTCACCTCAGTTTGTGTGCGTCCCTATATTAATTAAATTGGTGTGTTTAATTCCTATAAAAGGAATATTGTTATCACAATTTGCAGGTTTTTTTTTTTTTTTTTTAAACGTAACACCTCAACTATTTTCTTATCAATCATGGTTAGGCGATAAAGTGTGTCAAGGAAGTATTTCATTTTGCGTGAGGTAACGCTACTCTTCGGCTGAAATAAAGGTAAATGGGTGCAGTTCCCTTATCTGCGGCTTTCCATTATCTATTTACTATTCTGTGACTTACTCATTTATACAAAGCGTCTGCGTGAATGGCTATGAACTCGTGTTGATTTGGGAACGACGCCAGTAAAACGTCCCTTTGATGTATTCTGAATGATGTGTTATACAACAGACACATCGTCTCCTCTCTGAATGACACCTTTCTACCTTGCCCTTATAAATCGGTTCAAAGATCCCTCATGGATAAGAGAAGATTAACCGGCTATCCGAACATACGATTATGCAAAATATCCATCAGATTACCCTATTACAGAACATTTCCCGTTTTCTCCCCTCTCTTACACAGACCGCCGGTGATAAGGGAATAAAAAAAAAGTTTATTTCTGACAGGCTACACGTTATTTGAAATGAAGGAGGGGCTCATTAACTATAGCTTAATTAATTATAGCCAGCGCTTTTCGCTGCAATGGAAACTAATAACGCAAAATCAGGGTCATGAGAAAGTATATTTTGTTAAATTTACATTAAAACCGTCGTGCTTGTAGGCGATTTGACGATATGGGAAAATGCAAGACAGAAGTGCAAAAACATCTGGATGTGTTGAAAACAATAGTGACATCCTCTGATAAACGAGTGAAGTAGTAATTGCAACTCGAAATAAATAATAATATTAGTTTAATTTCGCTAGAATGCACGCTACGGTGGCAATTTCCCTACACACACACACATTTTTTCCCTTTCCCGTGTACTTTTGCCCTCTAATTTTAACTTTAAATTCTTTCAATGTTTTTGGTAAATTATTCATCATTTCCTTTGGTAATTTATTCCAATCCCTGACCCCCTTTCCTACAAAAGAAAATTTTCTTACTCTCTTATGACTGAAATCGAGTGTCAGCTTGTGGTTATGGCCATCTCTTTCCTCTCACGCATCTCTCTTAATGCCCCCAAAAATGTCTTTCTATGCGTCATCACCAATATACGCCTCGTATTCTTCCATTGCTCTCTTCACCCTTCTTCTGTTTTCCATGAATCTCATTCCATAATAATTGATAGCGCTGATCAGGATGTCACATGCAGAAGCGAGAAAATAAAGGTCGTAGAAGAGTTCAAAATATTTGGGAAGTGTGATCGAAGAGAATAGAAATATAGGAAGGAAATGAATGATAAATGCACGTTCTGACCTCGCATTCGGGAGGACGCCGGTTCGAATCACCGTCCGGACATCCAGATTTGGGTTTTCCATGGTTTCCCCAAATCACTCCAGGCGAATGCCGGGGATGCTTCCTTCTAAAAGGTCATGGCTGAATTCCTTTCCTTTCCTTGTCCCCAGTCCCATCGCGCCTCTAATGACCTTAGCCATCGACGAGGCGTAAGGCAATAAGTAAAAAAAAAAAAAGATAAATGCAGAAAAGAATTTTGCAGGTGTGTTACAGAGGATTGATATGGAGAAGGGAGGTGGCAGAGAAGTACAAAGGATTGTTTACAGCATCTATGGTTTCGACGCTTGGGCGATGAAAGAGAAGGATATTAACAATGCCATTGAAATAGTTTCCCAGGAATAGGATTGGAGCAAGTAGCGAAATCACCATGTGAGGAAAGCTATTAAACAGGAGCCTCTACAGGGCAGGATTGAAATATCAGGACGCCAGTGGTATTTGCATATGAAGAGTACGAGCGACAAAAGGATGCCAAAGAAAATGTATAATTTGAAACTGGAAGGGAACTGGCCTCGATGGATACTATGGAATTCATAGTGGAATAAAAAAAGAAATATTCAAGAGTGTATTGGGAATTAATGGAAGAAACGGAAGTCGCTGGAAGGACTGTGTTCTTTTTTTTTTAACTCTACTGATCACATTACGATGCTATTAAGCGCTCTGGTGGCTCAGTGGTTAATTCGTCTGTCACCAGGTCATTACGACCACACGGAATTATTATTATTACGATGCTGTTTAATGACGCACACACTAAAATCTACACCCATAATCTCTGATATATCTTATTATTTCGTTATAAGAGGCATCTGTACCATTTGTCGAATTACAACTGTGCTGTCGTGTCTCCGATGAAAGTATGATCAGCCTATGATAAGAAGAGACCAGAAAGATGAGACTTATCCTTGAAAATCTATAACCTGTTTACTCCGAACTGGCGGCTCAAGTTCCATGTTCTCCTGTCTCCGCTCATCACCGCACCGCCCCCACTTTACCTTGCTAACTCTCCGATTGACCGCTGTGTCCATGCAGACGCGCTAAAAAATTCCCCTTCGCATATAGGGGTAACGATAGTAGCAGACTGAGCTTGATCTGCCTCTGTTAACGGGATATACTAGTTGCCCCGTAAAAGTGTTTACAGCCACATGTTATAGAAAATTCCTTTCGACCTATAGTGTGTTGATCAGACAACGCTGTCATGCCTGACGTCAGAGAGTAAAGCGATGTTGAGGTAAGGCCACTGATGAGCCGCGGCCAGTGTCGTGTTCGAGGACCTACTGCTGCTAACAAGCTGACTGCAGATACCATCAGCCGACCACAAAGTCAACAACTACAGTACATAGGTATCCCGGTAGCCAGCACCCTGACTCTGCCTTTGTATCTGTGGTCTCTCCAAACTAATAACGTGTTGTTGTAATTCCTTTATATGCCGGGAGACTGCTCAGGGTATTTCCAATTGTCAGTGACAAAATGTCAATATCCTACGCATTTCCCTTGCATTCAGAGTAGTACTACGAGATTTGGGGATCTGTAGTTAAATGTAAAACCAGAACCGGATCATCTTAAAGCTTTACAAGCAATACTGGAAAAGCTATGTATCAGACATTGATCTTCGAGGAAAATTCATTCTAAAGCAGCGATTTACAGCACTAAATTTCGCTGCTGGCAAACAATAGGTGTCAAATCAGTTAAAGATCTGGAGCAGTAAATTTGTACAATAGCATGAATTTGTGTAAGATACATCTCGTAAGCACCGACAAGCAAAGATAATATTCAAAACAATCCTGCAGTTGGACACTGAAGTTTTAATTAGCAGTTTTTGAACCAGTGTGCTAGACTGAATCCAAAACCTCTAGATAGCGCAAATGGTCGGAAGGTCTATTGCACTGTAGATGGTCAGTAGATTGGTACATGTCGATTTTAACTTTTTAAGTGATGCTGTCACTTTGTTGTTTTTCTTCAGGAACAGGACAAGGCTTCTGTGCTATGTAGCTCACAATCTACTTCTTTACTACTGATACATGTGAACGACTACAGCTTAAAACTGGTAATGTATCACAGTCCCTTACACATAACAGAATAATGATTCGATTCGGGGGAAAGGAAGGAACTACTTATAGGTACTTACGAGGTTATTGCTATTGGTTAGATCAAGTGCGAATGAAGTACGACAGAACTATTCCGTCAACATGTAGGTCCTTATACCCGGTAGGATTACAGGCGAACGGTGGAGTGGACCAGTGGTGAAGGCGTCTGACTGGATATCAAAAGGTGCCCATTTCAAGTCCCTGTCTCGGCGGAGATTATCAAAGTTCCTTAACCCGACTTTCTCATCTGGCACAGCTTGCTGTGTAATGTGAAGTAAACCAAAATGCTCGGTGGTTCGAATTTTACGTTAAACTCAAGGCCCCCCATTACCCGGTAAGCAGGTTTTTCGTAAAACCTGGAACTACCCCTCATCCTTGGTGAGATCTGGGGGGACCTCGCCCTCCCCTCCCTTGACGAGCATTGACGAGCGAGATACGCTGGGATCCTCCCCTCCCCGACATCTACCTCGTAAATTCTAGAGGCCTCTTTTTTTACCTCTACTGTTCTTGAGTATTGAAATGATGACGTGAGATTTCTGTGGACCCTTCCCCCCTCTCCCTATATGTGCCCACCTAATTAATGGACGCCCCTAAGATTATCGGCTTTGGTTAAGGCGGCTACGATCGGGTTTGAATGCGCAGTCTGTAAAAACCTTCTCAACGACAAAACCGTTTAGAAAGAAGCAATGAAAGAGGCGCAGTGCACAGACGATATTATTTATTACCGCGTACCTAAACTTCCATATACCTTACACACTAAGTAACACTAACTTTTTACGCTCCTATCTAAGGCCTGCCTTAGAGTAACTTTTTTACGCATATTATAAGTTTTTTTTGTTGTCACAAGCCATTATCTCGCTACATACATAACCGAAATCTATGAATGAGGTGTCATTTTAAAGCTTATGGTCTCCACTTGGGTCACATCATATTTAAAGAAAGGAATTAAACCCTTAAGGGGCAAAAATGTCAATAGTTCTGAAATGCTGTTTTTTTTTGTGTCACTAGCCATTTATATCCCTGGATACCTAACTGAAATCGTTAAATAAAATACCATTTTAAAGATTAAGATCCTTGCTTTGGTTACATCATATATTAAGACAGGAATTTGACCCTTTAAGGGCAAACGTACCAAATTTCTGCAACACGTTTTTGTGTCACGAGACATTTATATCCATTGATCCTTACCAATAAAGGTAACTGAGGTTTCATTTTGAAGATTAAAGTCCCCGCCGTGGTCATATCATATTTTAAAAAACGAATTTTTCGGATTTATTTCCTTAAAGTGCAAAATTACCATTATTTCCATAACGGTTTTTTTGTTTTTTGTTTTTTTATTATTATTATTATTATATTTTTTTTTTTTTTTTTTGCCACGACTTATTTATCTCCCTTGATATATCGAGAATACGGTCTCCGGTTTGATCAAATAGTATTTTAAGAATGGAATTTGACCCTTAAAGGGCAAAAGTATTAATATTTTTAAAAGGCATTTTAGTGACACGAGCCATTTATCTCCTTTTGATTTCTAACCAATATAGAAAAATGAGATTTCATACTAAAGAATAAGCTCTCCGCCGTGGATACATCATTCTTTGCGAAAGAAATTTCTTGGAAATCGGCCCTTAGAGGTAAAAAATATCATTATTTCGATAACATATTTTTTTGTCACGAGCTAATTATGTGCCTTAATATCTAACCAAAATCGAGAAACGAGTTATAACTTTAGATATTAAGGTCTCTGCTTTGACAAAATCATATTTTAAAAAAATTAATTTTTCAGAATTCGATCCTTAAAGGGTTAAAGTATCGATATTTCTACAATGCATTTTGTGTCACGAGCCATTTATCTCCATTGATATCTAATAAATATAGATAAATGAGGTAGAGTTTTAAATATTTAGGTCTCCTTCGTGGTCACATCGTATTTTAAGAAAGGACTTTGATTCTTAAAGGGAAAAATTATAATTATATCCAGAAAGTATTTTTTGTCACGAGCTATTTATCTACCTTAATATCTAATCGAAATCGAGGTATTATTTTAGAGATTAAGGTCTCCACTTTGGTCAAATTATATTTTAAGACAGGAATTTTTCGGTCTTCGATCCTTAAAGGGCAAAAGTATTAATATTTCTACAAAGTGTTTTTGTGTCACAAGCCATTTATCTCCCTTGATATCTAACCGATATAGATAAGTGAGGTATCATTTTAAAGATTAAGGTCTCCGCCGTGGTAACATCACATTTTGAGAAATGAAGTTTTTTCAAGAACAAAAGTACCATTATTTCCATAACGTGCTTGTTTTTGTTACGAGTTATTTATCTCCATTGACACCTAAAATAAATAGATAAATGTGGCATCATTTAAAATATTATGGTCTTCACTCAGGCAACATTTTAAATTGAGAACGAAATTTTTCTGAATTTGACCCTTAAAGGGCAAAAGTAATAACTGTGAGTGTCGCGCGCATGGAACAGTTCAGAGCCAAACCGCTAGGTAGCAGTAGCACGTATCACAGAGATATTAATAAACTGCTTCACTGGCGTCGACCTCTGTTTCGTACCTATTACACTAAACAAGTAAACAATTTAAACAAATGAGGCCGTTCTTCTTTCATCTTTTTACAAACCTCCAGCCTTGCTATTAATTTTTTCGCTAAATTTTCGCATGGGTCATCTAGTAATAGAAAAATAGTAAAATGAGATGTGTTACATTACGAAAACGTACTCTTCGTTCGATAATTCAAAAGTACTGCACGTTTTAAAGGAGTAAACAGAGTCCTTGTTTGTTGGTCCCACCGCTGTGTGATGCAGAGGACGCGCTCCTGTGGTTTGTTTTCTGCCTCCCGGGGCGTCTCTGTGGCATGCGCTGGAGGGACTTTGTCGACATAAAGCACGCTCTATTGACGCGTGTCGCACTCATTAATGTAGGATCACGCGGTAAACGGGTGTGTGCGCTAGAAGCCATACCCGCAGTAAATTCGTTCTATTGTGCGCAGTTTCCAAGGCAAATCGACTCGATAAATGGGAGTTGTTTACCGGGACACGTGGCTCAACAGATGGTTCAGACACAACTGAGGCTGCCCCGTAATCTATTTGCGCGCGATGTAAATGAACACGTTTCAGAGTATTCCATGGGGTGTCGAGAAGCAACATTTCTTCCAGATAGGTTATTCCAATAGTCCAATTTTTGTCAGGATATAATGGAGTGTCAACAAAAATGTCAATGTGAGGGGAGGAGGGGGAGAGGAAAATAGCTAATAAAAATTGCCTCTATGAAAGAAAAACCCTAGTATCGTATGGAGTATTTGTTAAATCTCAATATAACGGCATGACAATCAGAATACAAAATTTTCTGTACCACTTACAGACTTCAAATCTGACTGAATTGTATTGGTTTTCACCTTTTATGCCGACATAGGAAAGGAATTATATTTTTTAAATAAAACATTACACTGACGTTTCTAAAATTAAATTTTTCTGCGTGACACAACGGATTGAACTAAGCGGATTTCCTTTTTCGACTTTTAAGCACGAAATTATGAATTGTAGAACATTCGTACACGTTATGGACATCCCTCCACCATCCGTTAACGTATGGCCTAAGTCATGGATAGGCTCTTGTAAATCCTTAAATTGCTGGAAAATGTAGTGAAATTAATAAATGATATCTAAGTTATCTTAATCCTTAAGAATTTATAGACAATGTCAGAATATGTTTTTATTTGCTACCTTAACGCATTTTTCGCTCTATTCAACTTTTTTCTGCCTGATTTACTGGACCCAGCGTGGTGGGTGAGTGGTTAACGCTCTGGCATCGCATTTGGAAGGACGGCGGTTCGAATACTGTCCGGGCATCCAGATTTGGGTTTTTCATGGTTTCCCCAAATCACTCAGGCGAATGCAAAAAAAAAAAAAAAAAAACCTATTAAACGAAGAGTTGCAGCACTATGATGTTCTATAATTTGGTAAGCAACCGTAATAACTGTATTTCCATATACTTATTTAGTATTCGTAATATACGCGAGCTTTTTCGTTTGTAATAATTTTGTATATGAATATGAGTTATATTGTATCTTCCTGTCGTAAAGGCCATTACACTGTTGCAGTTCAATGCATATGTAACATTATTTTTCTCTCATTCTACCGTTAACACCCTGTCACCACAGATTTCAGTGGCTAAAGACCTTCAAACAAGAAATCCGATTGCGGAGCGTTTCTAAATACTATTTTTTTTTTTTAAGCGACATAATCCTTTCAGAGAATTTGCCAGTGATGTTTCGTTGTCTAAATGGTGGGGCTGCTACCCGAATTTTATTGCTAGCCTGAGTGGGTTGTATTTTCACTTACACTAACGAGCATACAATATGGCCAAACCTTACGAATGTCGACAAAAGAAGACCATAGGTCAATTATACATTTTTTTGATGAGCAGATATAGTTAGTTTGATAACACAAGTGTCCACAATTACTTCGCTCCTTGAACAAGTGGAATACGGTAGCCAACATATCGTAACGCGCCAGTAATGTTCCAACGCAGGAGGTAATCAATGATGTAACGCGGGGCAGCATGCATTCAGGCGCGAGGAGGGTACGCGGTGACTCATCTCTGTAGCTGTGAACGCACAGGCGAGTGTCACCGAGAAGTTATCAGTTTACAGCGAGTAAAACCCTATATTACGACACAGCAACTGCGGAACTACGACTCGTTACTCTAACACACAAATGAAAAAGTCGGTATAAAACTAATTTCAGAATCAAAAATTTATATACCGTGCACAAACTACGTGGCTCGGTCCAGGGGGGGAGGGGTTTGCTGGAAGGCTACGCTGAGCTACGTGGGGGGTTGCGAACCAGGCCACGTAGCTTTCCTTTCATAACATTTCTCATATTTAAAATGAGGTACAGAACATACAACAGCATGTGAATATTTATTTCCCTTAGTCAATTATCTCCGTATGTAATTTACAATAGTGTGACATGAGAAAAAAGTCACAAAATATCTTCTGGAATCAAAAGGGAAAAAAGCTACGTGTTACGTGGGAGGAGGGGGGGGGGGGAGTAAAGGCAAAAGCCACGTAGGGCTACGTGGGGGAGGGGGGTTCACAGGGGGCCAAAATGGAGCTACGTGGTTTATGCACGCTCCCTAATCCGTGAAGGTAAAAGTTCCTAAGTTAAGTTCTTACAAAAATTCTCGTTTTGACATCTTGAAATTTCAAAGCGATGACAAATTGAACATGAGGTTAATACATTTGTTCTCCGCCAGATAACTCTCCATATACTTGGTGTCAAAAAAATTATAACGGGCTCTGTTAGACTACAGTCACTGGGTTGTATGAGAATACATTTTTGAGTGATAAATTAAATTCATCTCTTGTCGCGAGAAGTATGTACGGAAATGTTTGTAGTGAACGAAAGATAAGGACATTCTTTCAAAGAGTTGTGTGCGCGAACCCAACTGAACCAAGATTGTCTGCTAATAGGTTTTGTTTCGTAGCACCGATGCCGCTGTGGCCTGCCATGTGGAAAGACGAGGGTTCCAATCTGTCCAGCTATACAGATATCGTATTTCCATGTCGTTCCGAAGTCATTTTTTTTTTTTTTACTTATGGCTTTACGCCTCGTCTACGTCGAGGTCTTTAGAGGCGGGATGGGACTGGTCCAAGGAACGGAAAGGAATTCGGTTATGACCTCTTTGAAGGAAGCATCCCGGCATTCGCCTGGAGTGATTTGGGGAAACCATGCAAAACCCAAATCTGGATGCTCAGACGGGGATTCGAACTACCGTCCTCCCGAATGCGAGGCCAGAGCGTTAACCACTCACTCCATGTGAATCCTGGGATAAGAAAATGGGCGAATTCTTTCCATTCCTTGCCCCCATCCTCTCCCAACTATAATGATTTCTATATCAACAAGCTGTAAATCCTGAAGCAAAACATTTTTAAAGATGCTTCATTATCACATTGAGTTTGTCTGACTACAGAATAGAGGTGGGGATGATTAGTCTATTTGGTTAAAAGAAAGAGACAACTATTTATATTATAAAGTATTTACCTGAGTCCTGTGGCTCCTTGTAATAGATGTAAACGGTTCACGGTATGAATTTTTTTCTTTTACAGTTATTTGATCTTATACAGGGTGTTACAAAAAGGTACGGCCAAACTTTCAGGAAACATTCCTCACACACAAACAAAGAAAATATATTATGTGGACATGTGTCCGGAAACGCTTACTTTCCATGTTAGAGCTCATTTTATTACTTCTCTTCAAATCACATTAAACATGGAATGGAAACACACAGCAACAGAACGTACCAGCGTGACTTCAAACACTTTGTTACAGGAAATGTTCAAAATGTCCTCCGTTAGCGAGGATACATGCATCCACCCTCCGTCGCATGGAATCCCTGATGCGCTGATGCAGCCCTGGAAAATGGCGTATTGTATCACAGCCATCCACAATACGAGCACGAAGAGTCTCTACATTTGGTACCGGGGTTGCGTAGACAAGGGCTTTCAAATGCCCCCACAAATGGAAGTCAAGAGGGTTGAGGTCAGGAGAGCGTGGGGGCCATGGAATTGGTCCGCCTCTACCAATCCATCGGCCACTGAATCTGTTGTTGAGAAGCGTACGAACACGTTGACTGAAATGTGCAGGAGCTCCATCGTGCATGAACCACATGTTGTGTCATACTTGTAAAGGCACATCTTCTAGCAGCACAGGTAGAGTATCCCGTATGAAATCATGATAACGTGTTCCATTCAGCGTAGGTGGAAGAACATGGGGCCCAATCAAGACATCACCAACAATTCCTGCCCACACGTTCACAGAAAATCTGTGTTGATGACCTGATTCAACTGGCGGTGAATCGACGAAGTACAGTACATACTAACGAAACTAATATAAGCTCTAACATGGGAAGTAAGCGTTTCCGGACGCATGTCCACATAACATATTTTCTTTGTTTGTGTGTGAGGAATGTTTCCTGAAAGTTTGGCCGTACCTTTTTGTATCACCCTGTATAAATCGACAACCCCTTTCTGATGAGCGATGGTTATGCGTAGATGATTAAATAATAAGCACAAACATAAGCAATCTTGAAATGAATTCTTCGCAGGAGTTCAGCCGGATAGCGTCGTAAAAAGACAACGTTTCGACAGCCTGCTGTGTTGTCTTCATCTGAAGCAGTAGACCTGATGAAGACAGTAGTCGAAACGTTGTCTTTTTGCGACGCTATCAGCTGAACTCCTGTGAAGAATTCATTTCATCAATGCGCTGGGAAAGCCTCCACTCACATACAAGTACTCTTACTTGCGAATAAGAACACAAACATTTTTGGAATCAGTAACGGAAAAAAGAATTAACTGTTTGTATTGATTCGATATGTGCTCGTCTACGTTTCTCCTTCGTAAACTTATATCGCAGATTATATCTTTTTGCAAATCGTGCCACTGCAGACTTCTTTGTACGATCCAAGCGGAAATGAAATTACGGCTAAAGCAACTGAATAAATATATGAGAACAGAACATCCAGCATCACCATACCTCTACAAACCACCAACTTCCATTATTAAAAAATTAAAAATGTCAACAGTGTGTCGTGTACGTACGTATACCATAGCATTTATATAACGACTTTGGATACTATTACATGACGAAATACACAACTAACTAAAAATGGTCGAAAACAACATTACTATATAGGAACGAAGTCTTTCTCGGCGTTGAGAATGGATGTAGTCTTCTCGGGAGACTAGCCGAGTAAGTAAGATGTTTCCACACGATATTTCGGCGATCTCAGACTCCGTCGCCATCTTCACCAGAAGATGGCGACGGAGTCAGAGATCGCCGAAATATCGTGTGGAAACATCTTACTTACTCGGCTAGTCTCCCGAGAAGACTACATCCAACATTATTATAATTATTAGTAGCCTCAACGCTCCACCTTCCGTGTAGATCGAAGGAAACATTACAACTACGTTTCTTGTATGCAGAAACACCACAATTTTTTCTTTGGTGTTTGTTTTTAGATATATTTTGTAGTCAATAAAATACATGTTAAAGTACCAAACGTGGTGGGTGAGAGGTAACGCTCTGGCCTCGCATACGGAGGGACGCGTGTTCCAATTCCCCGTCCGGACAACCATATTTATGTTTTCCTTGGTTTATCGATAACTCTCTAGGAGAACGCCAGGATGCTCGAAGCGTAAGGCGATAAAGGAAAAAACACTTTCCAACAAACTGTGCAAATACTACAGAATTTAGTAGCTATTTGTAGAGAGTAGAATAATATGAAAATCTATAAACAATGCGTCAACGTATATTGTACAAAACAATTTTGTTATCAAGCGCCATCACCTTTAACTTTTTCAGATTTTCAACCATTTTCAACAAATTCGCGATCTTAAATTCGCGGAAAACGCAACTAAATATAACTGTGCATTTTTTAATAACCGCATCACATATGCCAAATAAAATAAATAAAAGTATTTCATCCCTCCGGATTTTACGGAATTATGCTAAGATTTCTTGTTTATTAATTCTCTTCGGATCTATTTTTTAGACAGAAATGCACATCCTATTGAGCAATTTCATTACAATAATACAATCGATTCAAATCAGGTGGAATTAAAGCATAACATACAGATGAACGGACAATACGAAATTGTAAGCGTTCCTTTTTGTTTTCCAGTTTATGAATTAATTTCCACTCTCCCCTCATCCTCATCTAATCTTAATACTTGAGCCTATTCACTAACTATGGGGGTAAAAATATACAGCAATAAACTTTTAAGTATAACTACAGCGTGTATGGTCGTGGCGTATTTGCTAAGTGGGTTCTGTGATTGTGTCCCATAATGCCCTAAGACTTGTGCAGACTATCTTCTATACCGGAACTCTTCTTTTCTTGACCTCCTCTGTTCTGGAATCTGACACCTGACTATTGCATTAATGTGAGCGTGGGTTCATGTAAGCACCGTGAATGCTTGTGGGAGGGGGAGCGGACAACTAAGGGTTTTTGTCAATTAAAAAAGCAACTACAAAACCTCCTGTATTCTGAAGTAGAAAAACATATCTTAATTACAGTTGAGGGGTACAGAAAAGTCGAGGTATATCGTAACCTGGTCTAATAAAACAGAGGGATGACTATCGGCCCTACTGATTACTACTAACAGAGAATGGCAACGTTGGTGAAGTGACTGACTATTACGAGGCCTTGTTGTTAACTCGTTGCTCGTATCCGTATTTTAGATTGCTGATATTCAGTTGCATGCTCAACAATTCACGTGTTACTTGGACTCCTAACTGTCGATCGGCAGATAATTATAAGTCGAACAAAAACGTCGCGCTGGATAAACATTTGCGCCGGTGTAAAACCTGACAAAATGACATTATTCTGGTGTTAAAATACGAGGGCGAATCAAAACGTAAGTTATACTTCCAAGTAATGGCCATTTATGAAATCATTTACACATAGACAACACGGCTATGACAACATAAAATGTAAGACGTTGAACCGGTTGCGTTAGGCAATTAGGAAAGCGATGGGGAAAATTGATATATATATATTTTTTTTCACGATAACGCTACACCTCTCACAGCCCGCCAAACGTCCGAACTGCTGAAAAAGGATATCGGTGGCTTACGATTCCGAAACGACGAGGAGGTGAAAACAGATGTCTCCAGGTGGTTACATAGCGTTGGAGATGGTTTCTACGCATTCTGACTCGAAAAGTTGGTTGATCGTTCCGAGAATGTTTACAGTCTCTTGGGAATTATGTGGAAAAGTGAACATTGTATGCTGTCATAGCCGTGTTGTCTATATGTAGATGGTTTCTAAATGTCCATAAATTTGAAGTGTAACTTACTTTCTAATTCGCCGTCATATCAATCAAAATAAAGTCATTTTACATCGTTTCTTCCTTGCTAAACTCTTACTGTACAGTGAAAACAGATCGTAACAGTACTGATTTTCTGATTTTATTTCCTATTTCTGCTAAATTTTGGGTTTAAAATAATCTTATCGATATAAATTCCCAGTTTTTGCAGCTGGTGTTGATAGTTCCTTTTTCAAATAGAACCACGACTTCGTCAGGTTCTCAAAACTGTTCCTTGACAATTAAGGGGAGACTTATGCCACGAGGGACCTTGTAATTAATTCTTCTATCTCACAATTTCAGCCGAAGGATCTGTTTTGAAGCCGAAGATGTCAAAATACAGCTGCGGCCTGCTCTAGAGTCATTATTCACAGTCCTAAGCTCGCAGCTTATTTCTGGGACCGGCCGTCCATGCCCTGACACAATCGCTATTTCTTAACCTAATGCGCGTTCCTTGTAAACTGTCCTGCCTACTGGGACTTTATAGTTCCGACTGTGCAGAAATAATGGAGCGTCATCGTAACAGGTGAGCAGACGTTTCTTTATACATGCCCCGAATATTTGTTCTTTGGCAATGAGTGTGAAAAATGTTGTTACTCACAGTCTGGAAGGTCAACCTCGATTTAAAATATTCTATGCTGCGTGTGCTTTATTTCATAGACGAAACGAGTTTTCCAACTTCTGAAAAATTCTTGTCCTCGGCTAGAGATACCAATCATGTCACAGCAGGGAGACAGTGATGGGAAAGGAAAGGGAAGGCATTAGGAACTATCCCGGCAACCACGTGGAGAGATTTAAGGAAACCATGAAAAACCAAAATCTGGATTGCTGGACGGGGATTTTAACCTCTGTCCTCCGAAAAACAGTCCTGAAATTTCACCGGTATTTGATGTTCATCACTTTCAAAGAGCTAAATTCGGGTTCTGATATCTTCTAATTTTTTACTTAAATTACTTATAGCAGAACGGTGAATCTACCTTCACTTCTCAGACCGAGCGGGGCGGTGTAACGGTTAGCGTTCTCGCCTCGCATTCGGAGGACGGCGGTTCGAATCCCCATCCGGGCATCCAGATTTGGGTTTTCCATGGTTTCCCCAAATCACTCCAGGCAAATGCCGGGATGCTTCCTTCAAAAAGGCCATGGCTGAATTCCTTCCCATTCCTTGCCCCCATCCTTGCCCCCCATCCTTTCCCGTCTCTAAATACCTCGATGTTAAAAAGAGACGTAAAGCAGTTACAAAAAAAAAAAAAAAAAAAAAAAAAAAAAAAAAAAAAAAAAAAAACACTTCTCAGGATAAAAATCACGGTGCAATTTCCAAAGAGATTTTCCCGGATGACCTTGTTTGGCTATCATCATTACCATAATTTATTCTGAGTGCTATCATAAATAAAAATTAAATAAATCAAAAATTACATACTATTTATCTAGCAGCTTGGCGGCTCAGTGATTAAGGCATCTGCCTGTAAATCGAAAGGTCCCGGTTCGAATACCTGTCTCGGCGGGGATTTTTCACACGCCTTTAACTTTACCTTCATAGCTTACTGTGTAATGTGAAGTACGCCAGAACGCTTTCGTGGTTCGGATTCCACGTTAAACTGTAGGTCCCCTCTAAGGATAGCAACCTTAGTTGTAACACTTGTAACACTGATGTGTACACATCCACAGCAAATTCAAGCCAAACAAAGGCTTAACGTGGTCCTAGTTGGCCCAAACGAACATACATACATTATATTTATCTTTTCAATGAAGAGGTTAAGGATTCAAACAGAAAATTTTCAGCTTATCGATTTATTCTTATGTTCATTATCTACGCCTTCTCCATCTCTGATAGCTTTAATCCACATACACAGGCTTAAGTTTGATAACGTTTGACCACCAAATTACATTTTATCTCTTTCAAAAGTTTATGATGATTTTACGTTTTATTTTTGTAAGAAATTCAACGACAATGCGTGGTTCCATAGTTAAATGCTCTTCTACTTAGATCTCTGTGCCATTTGCTGAGCATCCAAAATATATTAGTGCATGATCGGAGAATCGCAAAATGCTCTGAACTCCGGCATAAGGTTTACTATTATTATTAGAAGTTACCTGCAAAATATAATTCGATTTTGAAAGTGCATGGTATTTACTTTTTTGTATAGAACTTCAAGATCGCGGGAGCTACGAAATTTTTATCGACGATGATCGCTATAATTAACTAAATCCAAAATCAGCAGAATGTGCATAAGCTTGGTGTCGAATGTCACGATTTACCTACAAACACAGTAAGACATCTTGCTTAGAAAGACAGTAAAATATTAAATTATTATTTTGACATCAGTCTCAGTTTCTTATCTCCCATCTGAACTAATCTATTTATCTCCACAAATGCATTAATATCACGTCTGTATCCCCTACTCATTTTATTCCTACGAAGATTTTTCATTCAACTGGTCTAGTGACAAACTCAACAACCAGCATGTTTTAAATTTTGCCTCTCATCAAGACATATCATTTTCACTTTGTCTGACTGCTTAATTTTTCAACATTCGCCATATTTTAAATGTATCATCAATTCTTCTTTCTGCTATTCCCAAACACCAGGCATCAGTTCTGTAAATATACTTTTAGTAATCCTGTAGTCTAGATAATTGTTTAAAACAAACAAATTCCTTTTGAATAAATTACTTTCTATAAATATTTATCTCCTTTCGACATCAATCACCGTCCGATCCGACCAAGGCTACATGTGATTTTACTGTGAATTTTCTCGCATTTAATATAACTTTTCCAAAATATTTTGTTGTTAATTGTTGGCATACCGAAACTTGAGTAATAAGGATCTTAAAAGCAGAACTGATACACCAAAAATAGCCTTCTCCTAAACAATACTGTTAGTTTCAAACGCTGATTTGCACTTTTGTTAGAAATTACTTTCTATAATAGTTTGTATGGAGTTTATCACTTACGGGACTTTAAGCAAACCAGTAAGGAATTGAATAGAATAATATGTAATGTGATGCTATAGAATTATGTTAAAAATTAAGAGGATAGCTAAAGTACGGAATAAATGTGTTTTAGAAATGATGAGTAAGGACAGAAGTTTGTGGAAAGTGAGAAACAGGTTTCTGGTTCACATTTTAAGACATGAGGGATTAGTTAATATCTTACTGGAAAGAGAGCAGTCGAAGGAAAGATGGTAAAATTAGCACATACAGAACTGATAACTGAGGATGTATGTTGCACTGAGTTTGTCGAGATGAAGAAAATAGCTCAGATAAGAAGAGATTGAGTTTGAATCAAACCAGCCGAGAGATAAAAGATTGTTGTTATTTATGTAATTTTGCATGAGCAGAACCTCCATTTATATTTATTTCAAATTTCTTTCATAACCTTAGGTTGCACAATTCAGAAATCTGCGATATGGTACAAATTTTCTGGAAGTATCACGGAATTCACTGAAAAACGTCGAAGGTAATCTGAATTAGTGGTGTGCAATTTGTACTCAACAAATTGTCGTGGAAAATATCAGGACGAGTTATTTATGACCCTGTATCTTAAGGAGTTCACAAACACACTTTTTTTAATGTAAATGACCCCACCATGAATTTAAGATATATTGCAATACTTTGGAACGAACAGCAGGACACAGGATCAATGTTGATGGAATCCAGCAGTTTCAATATACCGACTGCAATCAAAATATTATGCCATCCAAGGGCAACACAATGTCGATGAGGCAGCGTGCAGAAGTGTTTTTGGCGTTAAATATATACAGGCGTCAAGTGTTTAAAGTAGGTCAGTGGTCCAGCGACCGAGTGGCCCAATGGTTTGATACATGTTTCTGGTCCGACGCGCATGTCGAAACTCAACTCGCCCCCCCCCCCCTCCCCCAGCGAGGATAATCCATTCTCAGGGTTCGATCAATGGGTAAAATATTCTAGATTTACAAGCGTCTTAAACGCATGACTAACAAAATGCCCGCCTATGTTGTCCAGAAGTGATTATGTCATGGTACTTAAGATTACATATTCACTGCTACAGAACAGTTTTAAAAGTTTCGGTTATTGTTATTAAATATTTATAACCTTAGTTTTTGTTCTTCATTTCCTACAGTAATATTAGCTTATTAGATACACAAATAAAAAACAAAAGGTTAATTATGAATATAAGGTGGGGAAAGAATTGCTTGATGAAGACTTGAAATGTAAATATCTTGGAATTACTTTTGATAACAAACTTAACTGGGCAGGACACATAGGACAGGTGGTAGGAAAAGGTTTCAAAGTTCTCCACTTGTTGGAGAGAGTGATGAGGAGATGTACGAGAGAAGTCAAGGAATTGGGTTACAAAACTTTGGTCAGACAATTGCTCGAATATGGTAATGTAGTATGGGACCCTCATTTTACGTATCATATACAGGAGTTGGAGAGGGTGCAAAAAAGGGCTGCTAGATTTGTTTCTGGAAATTATCGCAGAATGCAATCAGTGACGGATATGATTAAGGAGTTGGAATGGGATTCATTGCAAGACAGGAGGAGAATGAGGAGGGTCATGGGAGTGTACAGGGCATATACTGGTGATGAGGCATGGAAAGCTATTGCAATAGGTATGAAAAGTAGTGCATGGAAGGGAAAAGATGACCATGACCACAAGCTGGCACTCGATTTCAGGCACAAGGGTGTAGGAAGATTCTCTTTTTTAGGTAAGGGTGTCAGGGATTGGAATGAGTTATCAAGAGAAATGATGAATAATTTACCGAAAACTTTGAAAGAATTTAAAGATAAAATTTGTAGAGGGCAAATGTAGGTAGGTGCAGGATAGGGGGAAGATGGGTGTGTAGGGAAATTGCCACCGAAGTCTGTGCTCCATTGCAAATAAATTAAATTATATTAAACAGTATCGATGAACGGGCTTATATCTATAATTTTTTCCTTTTGGCTTTACATCTCGTCTACGTCGGTGTTGTTAGAGGCGGAAACGGGGAGAAATTTAGTATAATGTTTTTGAAAGAATTATCCAGACAGTGTTAATGATTACTCACAACGCTGGGCAATAGCTACTTTTATCTGTTTGTGTCTTTCTCTGTTTGTTGCAGGATCATTAAAATCCGACTAAACAAATTTTGAATGGATTCTCACGCTTTAGATGCTTATAATCTAATGAGGTATACCCAATAACAAGACAATTGGCAACGGGAAAGAAAATTAAAAACTGTTATGAAAATTAACATTTTTTAATATAATTTGACCGAGCGTGAGCGGTAATTCTCTGGTATTGCATTCGAGAGGATGCAGGTTCGAATCCCAGATTTAGATTTAGATTTTCCAAGGATTCCCAAATCACTCCAGGCGAATGCAGGGATGGTTTTTTCAAAAAGCCATGTCCGAATTCATTCCCGTTCCTTGATCACAGTTCTTTCCCACCTCTAATGATCTCGACGTTGACGAAGCGTAAAGCAATAAGAAAAAATTTAATTTGGCATCACTTAAAAAAGGGTCGCCCAGGCTTGTGACTGTGACCATCAATATGTCGTGTTTTCATCTTTTCCCGAAACCGCTCCAAAGAACCAAATAGATTTTGATTTAATTTTCACAGCTTGAAACATTGTAGTCTTACTTAAAATGTAAGGTATAGAACTTTGAGCTATGTTACCTGAAGTACATACCAGAAAATTAAAATCTGATCAAAACATTAGCAAACAAAAAATACTTATTTAAGTTTCATAAATAGCCTGAATTTTCTGAAATTAACTGGAGTCAGAAGTATTTAAATAAACTTGAAATATATATATATGCACTGCTAGCAGAAATAAAGTAGTTTTATTACCCTGTTTATATTTAATTTCAGTGTTTGTGAGATAACAACCACAGGGTTAGTTAATTGTAAAATAACTAGTGTAAGTGATAGTAAAAAATACTATGGTGGGATGTTTAAGTTGGCAAACATGTAATGCCAAGAGTTATACAATGAATATCGCTGACTGCATTCATGTTTTGTTTATCGTGGACTTTTGATTGTCATGGATGTTTTAGTAGTAGAGGTTTGACTTGAAAGTCGTTGAATTAAGATTTGATAAGCTTGTGAGAATTTCAATACTGAATGTGAAATAAATAATCAATGTTGGAAAAATGAGAGAAGAATTGTTTAACGAGTAATGAATAAAATTTATCAAGATAATTGTTTGTACTAATCAGCAGCGAGGCGGCTATCGTTCGTAATTTTTTGGTTTAAATCCAGAATTCATAACGGGCCATGTTAAACGGAAAAAGGAAGCATTAACCTCGCATGGAACATGCGGAATATGCTCAATATTATGCCCAAGTATGGATGCGCGGATGTATTTTAATAGATTTAAAAATATTTTTGTTAAAATTACTGCGTAAGACGCTTTTTCAAGCTTTTGAATGGTCATCGAGGTGTAGTCAAATTTTCCGAGCCGAGGCAAAAAACTTTGAGATTGCCTCCCCTTCAAACATTATTCTGCCACCCCTTGAAGCATGATTTAGCCGCCCTCCCGAAGTCGCCGCCCACGGTAAATGGCCCGAATTGTCCCCCCACCCCCCCTAGATCCGGCACTATAAGGGTCATGTCGCAAATACTCTGCATGTTTCTTGATCATCGCTGTTAAATTTCCATTGACCATTTCCATATGTCAATAAAAATTTCTGTTATGACACAATACTGATTAGTAGGAATAGGATCTTTCTGACAAGTCATTTTTTCCTGCCTCCTTTTTGAGCGGTAATGCTGAATTAAACACTGGTTGAACGTTTATAATTGTATTTTATATAGCATACCAGTGTAAACAAGCGACCGTCTTATTGCGTATCGTCACGGGTCTAGAATAGTTCAAGATTTTAGAGTCAAAGATTTATGACAAGTTGACCTGATCCGACCAAATACGAACTTGACCTGTGTTTCACCCTTAGGATGAGTAAAATCTCTTGAGCTTCAGGAACTCAGAACTATTAACAGACGTAGGTATTAAACATGGACAGGGACGATCGCTCTATCGTACAAGTGATTCAAAGGTCGTAGACATGAACGTGCTGAAATACAAACTTCTATTTGACCCTACTCCGCAAAATTTGAAGAATTCCTGTTTGATTCGAAAGCATCGCGTTGTTTTTTTATTGAGGCTGGGCAAATATTCATAAAGTAATTTTTTTCCACAGTGTCTGTAACGGCCAGAAAACTTAATAAAGATTCCAGATTACAGATTGTTAAACAGTTGAGCATCTCTGAAGAAATGAATTGCCAGAAAACTCGATTGGGTAACATATTTGGCCTGATGTCCACTTTAAATAAACTAATAACTCACGTACAGTGAACATGAACAAAGATCATTAAGAAATGGGCAATAAAATATGTAAAAAACAAATAAATCGTAATGTATATACTTTGGTCAAGCAACAACATAAGCGAAAGTTTTAATTAAATTGAAATTTAGCCTAGGCCAGAATTACAATTGGCATTCGTGGTTGCAGCCGAGACCATGGGTAATTTAACATTTTTAAAGTTTATTATATTGCTTTCATTAGCAGCAAGTTACTGAAAAGTAGTTCTCCGATTTTTCAGACGTAAAGTTTATCGATATTTATAACTATGAAATGCTACGAAAAGCAAATTTAGTTAATGTATTAAGGCAATTAATTTGCAGTTGCTTAGCTATTAAATTGTGGACATAACCTCAAATTTCTTCTAATCATATCTGGTGGCTGTTGATTTGCGAGCGAAGGCTGACACGTGACACCGTTCTCCAGCCAATAGCTATCGATTTTTTTTTACTTTTGGCTTTACGCCTAGTTCGACGTCAAGGTCATTAGAGGCGGGATATGACACTGGGGACAAGGACCGGGAAGGCAATTCAGGGGACGCCAGGTTCGAATCCCCGTCCGGGCATCCAGATTTGGGTTTTCCCATGGTTTCCCAAATCACTCCAGGCAAATGCCGGGATGATTCCTTCAAAAGGCCATGGCCGAATTCCATCCCATTCCTTGCACCCCCCATCCTTTCCCGTCTCTAAAGACCTCGCTGTTAAGAGCCGTTAGCAGTTAAAAAAAAAAGGAATTCGGCCATCGCCTTTTTGAAGGAAGCACCGCACCATTCGCATGGAGTGATTTGGGGAAACCATGGAAAACTCAAATCTGGATGTCCGGACGGGGATTCGAACCGGCGACCTCTCGTATGCGAGGCCAGAGCGTTAACTTGTTCACCCACCACTGCTCGGTAATAGCTATCGAGATGAGTGAGTGAGTGAGCTTAGCATATTATATAGTAGATAAATGCATATTCAGCCAATTTATTAGTTTTGGTCATATTACGATACCCGATGGTATCCGATTAGGTTATTCTTTTATCTACCCGAACCTTGCTATTCAGCGTATATCGTTCACGAGATTTTCGCACGCACCAAGTAGTCTAACCTTATTCTTGCTATGGTCAACTCATCATCCATTTCGGATTGAACAACATTTTCGAAACTTTGTTTTTGGTGTACGGCTAACAGTTCGCAGAATTGCGACAGACAGGCGTGGACGCTGCGGACGTAATTCGTTTGACTGGAGAGCCGAGCGGCAGGTGCCCGGACTCGGCAGCACGGCTGCCAACACACACTGACCTATATTTACTTGGGGAGCGAGGTTTTTATTTTTTATTTCCCCTAAAATATATCGGCCTTCGGCTGGCTGTAAAATTAGAGCCGGCAGAGCGTGGCGCTTTGTGTCTGCGCCACCTGTCGCTCGTGAGCGATGCGTATTGTGGGGCTGTGCAGACGCACCTGCCCGCCAGCCAAGGCCCTCTGTTATTAACTGCAGTTTAAAATTGTGGCTTTAGTGTATTTCAGATATCACGGCTTCACAATGGAAACACTTTGAAGCGCAGTAAGCCCGAAGCCGCTTTGCTCGTGACACCGCTCTTCTTGCCAACAACGAACTTGAAGACGCAAGTTTTCTTATTTTGGGCTTGGGGAGCGTGCACAAACCACGTGGATCGGCCCAGGGGGGGGAGAGGTTGCTGGAAAGCTACGCTGGGCTACGTGGGGAGAGGGGGGGTCCGAGCCAGGCCACGTAGCTTTCCTTTCATAACATTTTTCACAGTTAAAATGAGGAACAGAACACACAACAGCATGTGAATATATATTTCCCTCAGTTAATTATCTCCTTATATAATTTACAATCGTCTGACAAGAGAAAACAGTACAAAATGTCTTCTGGAATCAAAGAGGTAAAAAGCTACGTGCTACGTGGGGGGAGGAGGGTTGGGGGTAGAGGCAAAAGCCACGTAGGGCTACGTGAGGGGAAAGGGGGGGGTTCACAGTGGGCCAAAATGGCGCTACGTGGTTTATGCACGCTCCCTTGGGGTACGGCTTATTGGCGTCATTTGAGATGGGAACCGCTATGGGCTAACAACAGGAAGAAATACAAGGCACATTCACACTAGCGGTCAGCTCAGCTCAGGTCAAAAATCGCTATACACGTAATCCAATGGGAGTATTCACACTACGCGGTCCGCTCAGGTCAGGGCAAGGCAGGTCAACCTGAAGATCACGCCGCCACCGATCAACAACGATCAAGACCTGAGCTGAGCTGAGCTGATCGCTGGTGTGAACGAGCAACGGTCAGGTCAGGTCAGATTAACTTGGGGGACGAGCGTCTAAAAATCTTTTGCTCGTAAGCAATAAAAAAAAATAATAAACAAAAATAAATGGTTTAACAGTATGTTATTTCGGATTATTATAAAGTTAACAAAATTTTATATAAATTAAAATATTATTACATATTTTCGTTGTTGTATTTTAAAGGATTCTTCTTCTTACTTCTTGTTAGACTTTTCTGGTCGCCAAGGACGAATGTCCCGTTTGTTTTTCTTTTTTTTGTTTTTGTTTTGGCTTGTTCAAAGCTTTGACTTTACATTTATTCATTTTGTATTTTCTATTTAAAATAAATGGTAAACCTTCTATGACTTGATTTCATTTATTAACAAATTATCCAATACTAAAAACTCCGAAGATTACAAAAGTCCTTTGCTGCAGTAACTTTTACGATTCAAAACGAACACCCGAACTTTTCTCACGCTCGCCCTGTCTCATTGCTATCTTGTTACTATTTCGTCTCCCTAGTATCCAATTCTCACAGAGTAATTATCCTTGCTTTATAGTTTCTCTAAGTAATGTGTTAGCCTACATAGTATTGCCAATGTACAGATCCCGTTTTTGAATTAAAAAATGTGAACTTATTTCTTGTATCAAAAGCTTCTTTGCTTTATTAGCACCTAAGCAAATGATATTTGTAAAAAATAGTTCTTCTCGATCATCCTGAGATTCACTTTCTACATCACATGAAATTTTATCCTTCCCTAAATAATTGTGCAAAATTATGTTATCAATGAATCATGTTGCAGAATTAATTTTGCTAAAATAAATTCTTTGAGTTAAAATAGCAAAAACACTTTCCACCACTCGTCTCACAAGGCATAGGCGATAGTTACATTCCCCCCCCCCCTTTTTGGTCTGCGCGCGCTTGAAACTTTGGATGTAGCCAGAACCATCGGTTTTTTTTTTTTTTTTTTTTTTTTTTTTTTTTTATACCTAGACGTTGTTAACCTCTTCATCCAAAGTGCGTTTTTAATTAACGGTACCGTAGATAACGGCATCGTTCGTTATGAGCAACTGAAATGAAATGGTATCGTCTACAATTTGATCTGACCTGAAGTGACCGCTAGTGCGAATGACTAGCGAAATCCTGTATCGTGAGCTGAGCTGAACTAACAGCTAGTGTGATTAGCAGTGACCTCTTTTGAAGGAACAATTCCAAAACTAATTGTCACTGAATAGAAAAGAAGTCAGCAGTCAAGAATTAAACTTATACATTAATGTCACTCTCTAAATCTTCCGCCCATATTTTTTCTCGACAATGCAGCAGCAGTGTGTTTCGCGTCAATTAGTGTCTCATTTTCACCAAAATGTTTGAAAATAATCCTCAATCATCGTTAAATCTGCAGTGTATCAGTGAGTACTGCAATGCCGAAAACAAAATTGTGGAGTTATGTAAAGGAAAATGGAGAAGAGTATTTTAGTACAGTCGAAAGAGTTCTTTTCTGTAAATTGTATGAAATTAATCTGTCCTCAACAAAACGGTTTAAAATTTAACTTCCCAATGGTGCAGTTAGTGCACGGAAGTAAATCATGCTGCCTACATGAAAGCGACATTACTAGATAAAATAAATGAGGAATAATCAAGCATGTTTTGATGTATAGTAAATTTAAATGTTTGGTCATACTTTGTAGTCTTTAGGTGATATTTTCTCGTTTGTAAGATCATATGTGTTTGCGTATTTCTCCTAACCTTAGTAATCATTCTATACGTGTTGTATTGCTGTGATTTATGTAAAACTTCAAGAAATTCTTAAATCAGGATGTAAAATATTTTGCAGCTAGTTGATTTAAGAAGTAACACATACACAGTTTCGTATGACATGTTATAGTCGGATAATTGAAAAGTATTTTATTCCACAAGGCTAATAGACTCATCAGCAGAATGTCTTATATCACCTCTTTTCACGCTAATAGATATTGTGAGCTGTAGAGGCACAGTATATGCTTACTAACTTCCAGTCAGTAGTTTAGAAAGCGCGACCTGAAAGCTTCCCAGGCTGTTCGTATCTGACGCAAGACATCAAAGGAACTGTCACTGCATGTTTCGACCGACTAAAACGCACAGTCAAGCAAATTACAGTTTAGAAAAGAAAGGTACCGACTGTCTTTTAATAAACTTCTTGTTCCAAGCTGACATTACTATGTAGTACGTAACTGTAAGTGATCGCAAGCTATGAGTCTGTCCCTAGATGTTCCTTATGTACTCTGTTTATGCACTGTGGTGCTCAAAAATAAACCTACTAATTGTTAGATTCTTCTTCACCAGGCGCTGCATTCAAAAACCGCACCTACTTGAGGTGTGCTTCTTTATAAAGTGGCAGCAAGAGAGTGTAGCAGTCCAAGCAACCCTCTTGCATTTAATCAGCCCCATTTAGACTAATAAATCTGAATCAATCAGCGGTATGCGATTGAGAAGACAGGGAAAACTATCACATTAAAGGCTCAGAGATAGTTTCTAAGAGATGTTATAAACAAAGACACAAATGATAAAATAATTAATTTATTTAGTTTAATTGCGTTGGCATGCTCCGGTTTCCCTATACGCACGTTTTCCCCTGTGTTGCAACCACCTACTTTTACCATTTATCAATGATAATGTAAAATTCGTTCGACGTTTTTGGTAAATTATTCATCAGCTCGCTTGGTAATTTATTCCAATCCCTAATTCCCTTACTTACGAAAGAACATTTTTCCACATACTTCTCTTATTTCTTCTATCAATATCCTTCCACGCCTCATCACCAATATATGCTTTGTACTCTCTCACAAATCTCTTCAGGCTCCTCCTATTTTCCAATGAATCCCATTCCAGCTCCTTTTTCATATCAGTTACTGATTGTATTCTGCAGTAATTTCCACGCCCTCCAACTCCTATACAGTATTTAATACCCAAAATGTGGGTCCCAAGTTAACAATATTCAAGCAACGGTCTGATCAACGTTCTGTACGAGTAACCCACTTCCGTCACGAGTACACAAGAAATACTTTGTTTAAATTTTGACCATCCATCAGATGTTCGCCCACCACGTTGGCTGATATCAGTGAAACAACATGACTATATATGATAATTATCTCGTTTCGAGTCAAGGCAGCAGAAGAAATATTCTTCATTCTGGAATTGGCAGACAGGGTAGCAGAGTTGGTGATGAACAATTTGTAATTACCAGATTATGACCACAATCCTAGGTTAACTCGCAGTGTGCCTGGTGCCATTGAGAAGAGTATACCTGATGGGACCGGGTTTCACTCTTTATCTTCCTTTAAGTTTCATTCATTCACAATACAAACAGCACAGTACACACATCATCACAGTCATCTTCTATATAATTTCCGAAGCACACTCATTCACTCACCTCGATAGCTATTGGCTGGAGAATGGTGTCATGTGTCAGCCTTCGCTTGCAAATCAACACCTACCAGAGATACCATTAGAAGAAATTCGAGGTTATGCCCACAAATTTTAATAGCTAAGGAACTGTTACCAAATTAATTGTCATAATACATTAATTAAGTTTGCTTTTTAAGTTTAAAAAATCGATAAACTTTACGTCTGAAAAACGTGGATTTACTTTTCAGTAAAATGTTGCTAATGAAAACGACTTAAAAACGTTTAAAAAATTAAATTACTCATTGTCTCTGCTGTAACCATGAATTCCAACTGTCTTCCGCCTTAGGATAAATTTAAATTTAATCAAAACTTTCACTAATGTTTTTCTTGATGAAAGTTCATGCATTACGGGTTTTATTCCCTTTTTAGGTATTTTATTAACAACTTTCGTGAGTGGTCTTTCTTCGTGTTCACTGTACGTCAGTTATTAGGTTATTTTAATTGGACATCGGACCAAATATATTACCGAACCAACTATTCTGACAATTCATTTCCTCGGAGTAGCTCAACTGTTTAATAATATGGAATGTGTATTAAGTTTTCTGGCTGTTACAGCTACTCTGACAAATAATTAGGAGTGTTTGCCCAGTCTCAATAAAAACTACAACAACGTGATACTTTCGAAGCAAACAGGATTTTTTTTAAACTTACGGAGTGAACTTTAAGAGTAAAATACAAGTCAAGTTTGTATTTAAGCAATTATACGATTGCGCTATCGTCCATGTTCGTGTTTAATACATATTTCTATAAATGCTTCTGAGTTCTTCAAGTTCAGAAATTTTATTCACCCTGAAACACAGGTCAGGTTTATATGTTTTCAAATAAGGTCAACCTGTCATAATCTTTCATCCTAAAAACTGGAACTGTTCTAGACACGTGACGATACCCAAAAAACGGTCAGGGGCTTACACTAATCCCCAAACAAAGTTATAGAAACACTTTTACACCCACTGTTAAATATCCGTTGATACTCGGATTGTGTTATAACGGAGAGACACATACACACCGGGACTCATCTGAGTATTCTAATAAGTGATTAATAGAAAACTGTGTATAGCAGCATAAGCATTTTATACGTAGTGTGCACCGTTCTGAATCACATGAAGATGCTTACTTACTTCCCTCAGCTTTTTCTTCAAAATTTCTGCATTTTTGGCAATGCAACAATCCACAATTTCGTATTCCGATTTACTTATGGCTATATCGTTGATATCATTGTACTTCAAAGTAGGAAAAATGCAAGATGAAAGCAATACCTAATCCAAAACCACCAGTATCGCGGGTAGTCGGAATGAAACCGTCAACCATCGTTACGTGAGGCTGGGCTGATCGTTCTTAATTTAAAGCGTCCATAATTAACTCGGCCATTAACCACTGGCGAAAATTTAAATTCCATTTCTGCATTAGAAGTATAGTCTTAAATAAGAAATGTTAGCCACATTTTAATTTCTGTGAAGTATCTACAGCACTAGAAACTTTTATACAGGCCTGGAATATGAATGTCTAGTTTACTTATAATATCTTGCCGGATATAAGAACGAAAGTAGCAAATAAAGTACTATTTTCAGCATAGTTTTACAGTATAAGAATAATAAATAGGTTAAAACGATTTGGAATGAATTGGTGAGTATATAATGAAGCAGTAAAAACAGATTTCAGCTGTGATCTACCCAATATGATCACTCGTTATTGTTCTCATATTATTAGACTTCTGTTTCTTCCGCTGAAGAAAACATCAAGTTTAACGGAGCGTGAATGTCCCCTAACATAGCATGAAAGTTCCCTAAATGTAAAAACTATGTGATGGTATGATTAACGTTGAAAACTTTAATTTTTTCCATTAGTCAAGCAGGCATCAAAATCAATTGTTTATTACGCAAATGTATCCATTATGGCCCAAAAACTGTTGTTATGCTCTAAAAATAAAGGTTGAATTTCTTTTCATAAACTTTCGGTCGTTCGTTTTATTACGGACATTTTTTGGCTCCCATAAAATCCTTATGGATCCCTTCGACAGGCCGTAATATATTTCATCCACTACAGAGAAATATCTTGAACTGTTTCTCTACAACGATTTCTATAACAGCTTCTGCTAGACACTACAACAGATATAGAGCTTTAACGGCCAGAGTAAGTTTTTATGTGGACAATTTAGAACTCTCCACATAAGTTTTCTTCGCCGCACCTCTGAGGATCTTGTTTAAAAGTTAACAACATCTCTGTTTTCTCCAAACAGTTTATACACCTTTACAATAACTGTTAGATATGTTAGCAGGTAAATCTAAACTACGATTCAGCTCAGATGACTGCTAAACCGGGAACGTAATAATTCCTAATAAATAAGTGCAACCTACATCCCCGAGACCGAAAGGAAGTAAATTGTATTTCTTTACAAATTAATCAGACTCATAACCAAAACCATAATTTACATCTCAAAAAGAGAATAATGCTATAGAAGACAGATGGAATACGCCATCATCATTAGAGCGCTGCAGAGACGGGTTCAGTGTCGCCAACCTGTTCAGTTCTCTTCGGTGTGGAATTAATACAAACCATAGAAAACATCAAATAACTCTGTACGTAATGTGACTTTACTTCTTTTTTTTTTTTTTTTTACTTTTGGCTGTATTAGGAGACCAAAACTCTCAATTTCATACTAAAGGGCGTCGGTAAAGTAACTATAATACTTCATTAATTATCAAGAAAAATATCGAACTTCTACATTAATCAGCCAAAACATTATGACCACCTGCTTTGGAGCGCAATACAACATCGATTCGGCGTTGCATGCATTCGAAAAGTCCTTGTTAAGTTTCCGGAGTTGTCTGACACCAGATGTCTACGCACAGGTCACGCAATTCCCTTAAATTACGGACCCGTGGTTTGTGGGCGCTGCTGCTGGCAACGAGCATCTTGGAAACGGCGTGGCTGGTCGGCTGTTCGCGTGCTACTGCAGTGAGCATCTATGCAGAGTGGTTGAATGACGGTGAAACCACGACTGGGCGACAACCACTCTGCATAGATGCTCACTGCAGTAGCAAGCTAACAACCGGCCAGCCTCGCCATTTCCGAGATGCTCGTTCCCAGAGCCACACCAACAAATCACGGGCCCGTAATTTAAGGGAATTGCGTGACCTGTGTGTATAGATTTGGTGCCAGACAACTCAGGAAACCTAACAAGGACCTTTCGAATCCATGCCACGCAGAACGCTGCTGTATTGCGCTCCAAAGATGGACGAACACACTAATAAATAGGTAGTGATGATGTTCTGACTGATCAGTGTATATTGAGCTACTAACAATAACTAATTTAGGGAAATTTAGATAGGTATTATCTTAGAACGGAAACTATACTAGCTCGCGGATCAATTTTTTTGGTCATTTATTCGCTTTTCTTCCAGTAAATTGTATTTTATAAGAGGCTGGCTTCTTAACAGCTACATCTCGTTCACCCTCAACTGACTGCTCAAAGTCAGGTTCCTGTTGCCCCGCTCCTCATTTCACCTTACCTACCTCTACGAACTGAACGGTATGTGCAGGAGAATTCCCTCTTACCGTATAAGCTTTAGGGCAGCGGAGTCAGCTGAACACTGCTGTTAAATGATCGGGCTATATCCAGAAATTTTATTTATTTATTCCGTAATAATGTTTTTTCTAACAGTATAACTAATCTTTTTATAGGAAATCATAGAGATACCAACTTTATTCCACTTTGAAAAGTTATACTTTAATTTTAAAATAATCGGTTAAAAAGATTAGTGAGTCGTAGTAATTTTTTTTAATATCTTTTAACGATTCACATATGATCCGATTCTATTGAACGAAACAAGTAATTTTTTTAATAGAAATTATATGGCAAAATATCAAATTTCTTAAAAATTCAACATGTTGATATTTTCCGAAAACTATAAGCTCCAAAACGAGTGCGATAGCTTTCCTGCAATCTTTACCCGGCTGCGCACTATAGAAAATTTTGAAAAAAAAGGGAATTAGAAGCTCGTAGGGACCACGGAATAATAATAATAATAAAAATCTGAAAATGGGTTTCAAGCTTTTATTTGACATATGTTCAAAACTTACTACAGAAAATGTTTCCTTGTATTCTGCTCTAAAACACCTACATTAATTTTCACTCCGTAATTATTTTCCAAATCTTACATAATCATAATTGTGTTAAGGTCGGAAAAAGTTAAATGTAAAGCGCACTCACAAATTTCTCAGTTAAAAAGCTCAGACGTTATGAGGATGTGACAGGTAGGGCCGTTATTGCTGTCTGTGTTTTTGGACATCCAGAACATTAGTGCTCTCACCACAAAAAAAGGATGCATACAAAGCCATTGTGTCTGAGCTAGGACGGGCGGTTCCTTTCCTCTGCGTCCTGCAGTTGAACGTGGAATCCACACCATGAAACGTTATTGGCGTGACTCATATGACCAATCAAAACTCTAAAAAAATTCCTGGCCCCACTAATATTTGAACCTGGCACCGAACCCAAACTTCTGAAAGCAAGCGCCTTAGCCACTGAGCGACCAGATCCCACCGTAAGAGCGTGAAGAATAATCTATAGCTCACCCGGGAGCTTTTCGTAGAAAAATCTTAATTAATTCTTGGTAAACTACATTAAAAATTATTCGCTGTTTCTGTCTGAAAAGCAAAGAATACAATTGTGTGCTTATATTTTATGAAACAAGTTCTTAACGTTTACCGAAGAGATTTGAGGTAAATTTGAAACAGATGGTAGGTCGTGTTTACTCTGGGGGCTCTCCTTTACTCGTGGCAGAGTTCTCGCTGCGAATATAAAACTGTGTGACCTCTTACTTCCGCCCCGAGGTGGTGTTTCCTTTGTATACGGCAGAATAATATGGCCCTACTCTTCCTCACAATTTCCGGTCCTTTCTGTTTCACGTAAACCTGTTCAAAGGTAGGGAACCAGTTACGCTCGAACATTGTACACTTTTTATACCGCCGAGAGTAATGAATCGGCATGGAGAGGAGCTATGGCACTATCTGAAATCTCATTCCCAGTGAACGACGTTCTCAATGCTGGTTTTAGACAATTTTCCCCATCAACGTAGGTAATGTCCTACAGCTACCGCCACTTCTTGCGGAATTCGCAGGGTTATAGAACTACGTATTACGATTTCAACCTTTGACTTTTGGAAGAATTTTTTTTTTTTACTTATGGCTTTACACTTCGTCGAAGTCGAGAACATTAGAGGCGGGAGAGGATTGGGGACAAGGAACGGGAAGGAATTTGGCCATGGTCCTTTTGAAGGAAGCATCCCGGCATTCGCCTGGAGTGATTTGGGGAAACCATGGAAAACCCAAATCTGGATGCCCGGACGGGGATCCGAAGCGCCGTCCTCCAGGATGCGAGGTCAGAGCGTTAACCGCACACCCACCATGCTCGGTCATTTTTGGAAGGATGTGATGTGTCAGTGCTATGCTTCGTTCATAGTCATTGCGTGGACTTGGCGAACCGTTCCAGACGTTCAGCTTCCTGTTGCGGCTGTCTATTTGTGTGATAAAATTACTAGCATTGAAGGTTCAAATAGACATGCTACTACGTAGCACGATAGCAATCTACTAATGAGCAATTGCTACCTAGTGGCGAGTTGCTAATATCGAGCATGCTAAAACGGTTAAAATGAGCATGCTCACAAATCGAACGACGGTCGATTATTGAGCATGCTACCTGGGGAGCATCCATAAACTACGTAACTCCATTTTAACCTCATATGAAACTCACCTCTCCCTCCCTCCCCCCCCCCCCGCATAGCCCGACGTGGCTTTTTCGTCTACCCCCCCCCCCCCGCAAGGCACGTAGCTTTTTCCCTATGGATACAAGAAGACATTTTATACTGTTTTAACTTGTCGGACTACCCTAAATTATATATGTACAAAATTAAATGACGGAAAGAAATTTTCACATGCTGTTGTGTATTCTGTACCTTATTTTAAGTACGACAAATAATATGAATGAAATCAACGTGGCTTGGCTCAGAAACCCCCCCCCCCCACCCAACCCTTAAATCGTGCCGCGTTGTTTATGGACACTCACCTGAGGCGGGGGTAAGAGGGAGAATACTCATAAGTCATAAACAAGTGTCAACGTGCTTGGTATTGAGCTAGCTACTATCGAGATACGAGTGCCCATGTAATCTGCGGTCAGCATTGTACCAAAACAATACTGCAAGGAATAACGCATATCAAGATTTGATAGCAAACATGAACGACCCGACTCTGACTAAAAAAATTATAATTTAAAACTTGAGGTCTGTCTGCCACTCTGAAGTGGAAAAAAAAATAGCGGTTCAAAGTGAATGGCGATTCACTTTAGCCGGAATAGCATTTCGCACATGTGTATTTTTATCTGTATAGCGCTTTCAACTTTAGACAGTAGCTCATGAAACTGAAGCGGTAGCATACGTAAATAATTCTTATAACCAATATCTTCATCTCACATTTCTACTAACAGGTGAGAACTTAAGCCTAGGTTTTTTCTTCTAGATATACAATCATGGACCCAAATATTTCATTTTCTTCTTTTTTTTCGTGTTGTCAGAAGTTTTTGGATGTAAACAATAAAGTGATTTTGTTCAGTGCTGTTCGGATAGCCTCTTCGTTTACCATGATTTCCACTACACTGGCAGAGAGCATGCTAGTGAATGAAATGTGTATTGGAGTGTTTGATTTGAACATGCTTATTCAGGAGCATGCTTATCTCAAGCAAATGCATGCTAGTGAATGAAATGTGTATTGGAGTGTTTGATTTGAACATGCTTATTCAGGAGCATGCTTATCTCAAGCAAATGCCTTCAGTTAAAGAATATACCCGTTTTAATCATGCTCATTGGCATGCTTTATTACTGTCTGTACCTTCACAACGGTAGTATGAATCGAGTTTATCGGCGTAACGCTACGACGGTATCTGTCACTACCAATTTGGATCTAATGGTCCACTATTTTACACAATCAGAACATCTCCGACATGTGTGATAATTTTCTATCAGCTAAGAATGTATCCATTCTGTAATTAATGCCTTCAATTAGATTTACAATAAATTAACTCAACCATATCTCCTGAAATCATTCCAAGGAGCTACCTACATCATTATACCTACGTCACTACGACTACGTCATTATAGTTAATTTATAATTAAGTCTCTGTGCTGCTCTTTTCTAGATAGAGCCTTACAAATGTCGACTGGAAACATTTTCAATCATAGTCGGCAGTAAAAGAACGAATCTAATATCAGCTCGGTCCACAGGGATCAGTTTGGTATTCGCCAAGAATAATTTGGGGAATTCTTAGAAAAAACTAAATTTCGCTGTCGCAGCTGGGATCCGAACCTTCATACTCCCGAATGCTAGGAGAGACCGTCACCGTTCAAACAACTGGTTAAAGGAAATACAACGGTCCAGAATACAATGCGACACTGCAATACTGTCAGTTTTAAACGTCAATCAGAACGGGTGAGGATTTCGTTTGTCGATGATGAACAGTTTTTGCAGATCCTGTGCTTATCTTAGTCGGACGCGCATATCTTGTTAGCAAAATCGTAACTTCGAGAATTATTTTATGTAAATTCGCTTTACTTTGTACTGAACGTAAATATGCAAATAAAGAGATAAACGTAAGCGTTTGTAGTTTGAACGAGAAGAACCTCTGTGTCGAATATAGGTACCTAAATTATTACATGTTTCTTAAAATGTAAGTTTTTTTTACATGCTGCAGTGAGGTGCTAGAAACCTAAAATTGTCATGTGTGTCGGTCTTCGGTACGTACGATGCCATTTATAGGATCCTTTATAAGTATTTCAATCCCGCAGAGTTTTCGATCCCACATTTGCGGATTGCGGGATTGGTCAATCCCACGGGATCCGGGGAGACCTGGCACAGTTTTTAAAATGTTATCAAATTAAATAATAAACGTCTATTTCTTGAATGAATAAATCAACTTTAATGTTAAATAATAGAAATCAACAGTTAACAATATTCTAACTAGCAAAATAACCTTAATTCAATAGATTTTTACTTCTTGACAGTTTTAACCTTCTTTTTGTGTTATTTCTGCTTCCTTCCTAGAAACAAATCCAATAGTATCATTCTTTGTGCGTATGATCTGGGAGTTAATTTTACAAAATAGGGCGACATAATGCAAATTATGGCAACGCCTACAGAAGAAAGATAGTTATTATAAAAATATAGAAGTGAACCTATTTACTTACAAATCACAAAATATGACAACCGTTAGAGACATAGTACGGCCGGAAAGTAACGAATACCATTAACAGTATCGGTTATACTCAATCCATACGCACTGCAAGAGGTTTTGGGATTTAAGCGAAGACTTAAGAACACAGTGTGATGATTACGAACTGTGCTCTATCACATCTGCTGCGCTTCTAGCCAACTACCGGGGTTTAAACCACGCAGTCATTAGCAATCTGTCTTTGGTACCTCGAGTAGTAGGCGTGTTGAAGCTGATTGGCAGTAAAAATGTAGTTAAAATCAATTAATGAAGAACAAACTATCTTGGAAGTAATGTTATAAAGGATGTTATCTTTGTGGATGTGAATCCACATGTGGAGGTACAGTTGCTTATCCACGGACGCGGAGGTTTAGCGGAAACTGAAGTGGGTAAAATAAATTTTAATTATTTAGAATCTTTTATTGGAAATAAACTTAAAATCAATATATTTCATTACAAACTCTACATTTTGCGTAAACATAGTGTATTTAAATATGATACTGTCATATTGATTTATATTTTGCCCCATCTTTCAATAACAAAGAAACGTGGCATGGTTTCACAAGTGGATATATTTATCTAATCACCTTGCACGCCACACGCCTTTCCACCCCTGTTGGTGGTCCTACGTGTCTTACCTAGGATAATCCGATTTTCGGATAAAGGATTAATGTTGGGCCGTGAATGGAGTTCAAGGATTACATGTAGGCGCGTTGGATGTAGTTGGACCCCAGACCAACCAACGTAGGTCCCTTCCTTCCAACGCCCCACTACGTTGGCTCGTGAATGGGGCAATCGTCCAACAAGGGTGTGATGAGGACATTGGTGCACCGCGAGAAAATTCGAGTTAAGAGGACTGGTTGGAATATCTTTTCGATCCTTTAAAGTAGCGTGAATGGCCCAACACAACAAACGGTAGACATGCATGGAGTTCCTGCAAGTTGAACCGTGAATAGGCCGCATTACTTTACATGCAGGTTCAAGCTTGTAAATGTGTCGCTTAGGTAACAACACCGCTTAATCTATTGTTACTCTTATTGCAGGTGTTGTTACCTAAGCGAGGATGGGTCGAATTTTATATAAAGAGAAAAAAGTAAGCAATACATCGTAAATATTTCAGTGCAAACCTTTGTCATATCTACGCTTCATATGTTGCGGATACTGATGCGGAAGTAGAGGTAGGATTTCATGCAGAAGTTCCGCACTTGCGGAAGCGGAGCTCCATTCTATTCTACTTTGAATCAAATCACATCCCGAAAACATTTTGTGATACTTGAAGCCCTGTATGGTCAATGACCTTTAAATTACCTCCTAATATTTCCTTCACGTCAATCAAACATTGTTATCACGGAACGTTGTTTGAACTGTCTGGCACTACAGACCGCAGTTTGCTTCTGGTTGATAGGAGAAACTTTCCTGTTCGTGGGACAGATTCCGTTTATTAGGTAACTAGGAGGTACACACCATATTTCAAAACAGAACAACAGAACATTCGAGTCACAGTTTCTATGTTATTCGAATCCCCATCCGGGCATCCAGAATTTTCGGTTTACCATGGTTTCCCGAAATCACTATAGGTGAATGCCGAGATGATTCTTTCAAATGGCCATGGCCGAATTCCTTCCATTCCTTGACTCAGCCGTTTCCCACTTCCAATAACCTCAACGTCGACGAGGTGTAGTAAAATATTATAATAAATCCTTGTGTTTTTACAACTTCATAACTGTTTCATTTTTGGTACATACTGCAATTTTTAATTGGTATCTGGCTTAATTTAGTAATTATTTCATTGTTAGACGAAATTAGTCAGCAACGTCGACTAGATCATTATGATGTTGATTGACCCTCAACGCTAGAAAATTTTATCGTTCTAGACTTAGCCTGCATGCTAGGAGAGGTGCTAGTGCATAATTACTGTTTGCCACGTTATACCAAAGCCCTGTAGTAAATGGCAAACCACTCAGCAGCAAAACTGAAGTGAGGTCTCATTGCTATACTTCGTCACAGTAGGGCTGAATCGTTCGACAATGACTTTCATTCAGTCCCTCCTCCTTTCATCTTTGTATACTGATCATACTACACAGCGCCCTCCTCAGTAATCTTCACACATACGGAAGTACTGGGCAACGTTACCTTTGTATCTACACACTGCCGACTATAGCTATGCTCAGCAGTATTGGCGGGCAGCTTCGAATGCTCTGTTGCTAAACCGTGCACTTAACTGTTAAATTCGCCCGTTTATTTGTAGTAATATTTTGTGTGTTGATGCTCATACTAGGCAACACAGTATGCACAGCGTTGCCATTTTATAATGTTACAAAGAGAGCGCTACGCGAGAATGTTCCCAAGTGTCGCAACAGAGAGCTCGCACCCACCCAACAGTTTATCTGACCACTGCAATAGGTGAGCTGTGACTCTCAGCTCTTGTCATTCCGGAGGATTCGGGTTCAAATCACCGTTTGGCCATCCGGAATTCGGTTTTCTACGGTTTCTCGAAATCACACCTGACAAATGCCGTGATGGTTCCTTCAAATAGGCCATTGCCAAATTCCTTCCACTATCACCCTAGAAAAATGTGTTATAAGTGTGTGTTTAAATCCCACAAAAAGGAAGTAATACGAATTACCGCCAACAGCTTTCATTTTGAACGCGGCCTAACAAAATGACAGCATACGCAGTCTCACCATGTCTCCAGTACCAGCATTACGACAGCTTTCCGTAAGCACGTGGCTTGATTAATGGTTCGAACCTCGCTTCACAGTTTAAGAATCTACATAATCCATAAACAGTGTAAAACTACAAACTGGAGTAGTGTGTCATACGTTTTATCAATACCCGGCATTATTTAATCTTCGCTTTTATAGATAAAATTTTTGTAATCGTATTAATCTGTGATCGAAGTTGCGAAACGAATCCTTATCACAACGTACGTAGCCTACATCGCACAACAGCATTTGCGCATCATTCCTTTCTACACCAAGCTGATATTTTCTACCACTCAGAATGTGCGAAGCTGATGTAGTTAAAACTAAGTTCATTCTGTCACATAAACGAAAGTTAAGATATGTCGTGAATATTTTAACCTCTCACAGAATTATTAGACTTTTTTTTTTAAATTCGTATACAAATATTTCTCAGTTAATCAGCAACCTGTACCCATGTTTGTTCTGAAATTATTTCCTCTGTATAGTTGATGGCTCTGGTGGAAATTTCATGTGTAATGCACAGTCAGATCGCGTGTATATATAATTTATTTAGAAAGAAGGCGGAAAATATCTGTTTTGATCAAAATCCGTTGACTACACTCCTGGAAATTGAAATAAGAACACATTGACGCCGGTGTCTAAGACCCACCATACTTGCTCCGGACACTACGAGAGGGCTTTACAAGCAATGATCAAACGCACGGCACAGAGGACACACCAGGAACAGCAGTGTTCGCTGTCGAAGGGCGCTAGCTGCACAGCGGTTGGGCACTGCCGCAGTCAGTGTCAGCCAGTTTGCCGTGGCATACGGAGCTCCATCTCAGTCTTTAACACTGGTAGCATGCCGCGACAGCGTGTACGTGAACCGTATGTGCAGTTGACGGACTTTGAGCGAGTGCGTATAGTGGGCATGGGTGAGGCCGGGTGGACGTACCGCCGAATTGCTCAACATGTGGGGCGCGAGGTCTCCACAGTACATCGACGTTGTCGCCAGTGGTCGGCGGAAGGTGCACGTGCCCGTCGACCTGGGTCCGGACAGCAGCGACGCACGGACGCACGCAAAGACCGTCGCATCCTACGCAGTGCAGTATGGGACCGCACCACCACTTCCCGGCAAATTAGGGACACTGTTGCTCCTGGGGTATCAGAGAGGACCATTCGCAACCGTCTCCATGAAGCTGGGCTACGGTCCCGCGCACCGTTAGGTCGTCTTCCGCTCACGCCCCAACATCGTGCAGCCCACCTCCAGTGGTGTCGCGACAGGCGTGTATGGAGGGACGAATGGAGACGTGTCGTCTTCAGTGATGAGAGTCGCTTCTGCCTTGGTGCCAATGATGGTCGTATGCGTGTTTGGCGCCGTGCAGGTGAGCGCCACAATCAGGACTGCATACGACCGAGGCACACAGGGCCAACACCAGGCATCATGGTGTGGGGAGCGATCTCCTACACTGGCCGTACACCTCTGGTGATCGTCGAGGGGACACTGAACAGTGCACGGTACATTCAAACCGTCATCCAACCCATCGTTCTACCATTCCTAGACCGGCAAGGGAACATGCTGTTCCAACAGGACAATGCACGTCCACATGTATCCCGTGCCACCCAACGTGCTCTAGAAGGTGTAAGTCAACTACCCTTGCCAGCGAGATCTCCGGATCTGTCCCCCATTGAGCATGTTTGGGACTGGATGAAACGTCGTCTCACGCGGTCTGCACGTCCAGCACGAACGCTGGTCCAGCTGAGGCGCCAGGTGGAAATGGCTTGGCATGCCATTCCAAAGGACTACATCCAGCACCTCTACGATCGTCTCCATGGGAGAATTGCAGCCTGCATTGCTGCGAAAGGAGGATCTACACGGTACTAGTGCCGACATTGTGCATGCTCTGTTGCCTGTGTCTATGTGCCTATGGTTCTGTCTGTGTGATCATGTGTTGTATCTGACCCCAGGAATGTGTATATAAAGTTTCCCATTCCTGGGACAATGAATTCACGGTGTTCTTATTTCAATTTCCAGGAGTGTATTATGTTATACATCACACTGTAAAAAGTTTTAATTATTTTTTGTAAATAAAATAATAAGCAAGTTCCCTCAGACATTTGTTGCTGTCAATGACGTGCCTTAATCATACTTAAACTATCATTTTCATGTGGATTAGTCGAATTTTACCATAAATACTGCTATAACTTCCGTCGTAGGCAAAGCTAATTCTAAATTACGATTCATAGGTTGTATTCTGAGGAATTTCAATTTCTGTTCGAAAACTGCATGTTACAAAAATACTGTAACACGAAGCGTGCAAGAAGAAGCCTCTTTATAGACCTTTATCCTATGTGATCTCATTCGTCGACATGATGCTGGAGTGTAACAAAACTAACGAGAACAATTTAGAATAAACTGGCACTAACAACAAAAATTGTAATAAACTTTTGAGCTATGCTATTGAATGAAGAACCCTTGAGTTTAGTAGAAAATTTTCAACTTTAATATTTTTAGTGTCATTTCTAGCTTGTGATAATCACCGTTTGTCTTGGCAAATTCAGTCGGGTTTGATTCCGTCTTGCAAGTAATATCTATCATCATCCGATTCTTTTTTCCTTCATGATGAGACCATCTGACCAGTTAATCTTATATATATATAAAAATAGACGTTTTTTTACCCATATTTCACTTTTCAGCCACCACTACCTAGCACAGATCACTGGTCTTTGTGTGTGGAAGTAGCAAGGAGTTTCCTGTCGTGCACAACGTTGGCCGAATGTCGATAGCTGTGTGGATGTGGGAGATATGATGGATGGCACTTTTTAGCGTGCCAAGTCATGCGTGTAAGTAAAAAGGTGAAACCATTTAGCGTTGAATATACAATTAATGGCACTGTCCTTAGAACGGTAGATTCCGCTAAATACCTAGGGGTAACAATTCGTAATAATTTGTCGTGGAATGAGCATATCGAGCATATCGAGTTATTACTATCGTATGCCAAGGGGAGGTAGAGTAAGAGATGGTAATATGGAACTTGGAGCTTGGAATTATTATGGATATCTTTAACTGTGTTATACTTAAGTTGTTCATTTTATTGGTCATCAGTTCTCTTAACAAATTCCTAGAAATAGTCGTGTGCTCTTCCAACCATCCCGCAGTGAAATCACAATTTCGCAAAAATGTTGACGGTACATAAAAATCAATATATCAACGGTATATAAGTACCATGCAGTTTGGAAGTCTCTCTGCAGGGTTTTTCGATGAGGTTGAACTAACTGAGTGACAGTAAACCTGAGCGTCCCTCTACATGGTTGTTAAATCCTGGTCGTTAGCTTTTATCTATAAGGTTATAACCAACAAATGTAGAGCGGAAGAATATCAACTGGTATTTCTGGGGCCAATGGCGCACTTTTGTGCTTTCATTAAGAAGAATTTTCCTGAATGAAAGAATTTGGTGAACAGTCGCACCGATAATAGTTTGCCGGTTTGCGACTATCCCGTAAAAACATAAAAAAAATCCGCACTAATTGAAAGAAGGAGAGTCGTTTAACCTTCATGAAGATGAGAACTAAGGCACTCAGTCCTGGAGAAACTTTACAAAAAAAAAAAAAAAAAATGCTTATGGCTTATCGGAATATTGTCGCCATATTTGGTACCGGAATTTGTATATCGCCTGGTTGAGTATAGTAAAAGCATTTACGTTCTATGCTACGATTGACGGCTGAAAGTTGATGAGCTATTAATGACCTTAATCGACAGCGGGAAATACTGGAGAGTTAGCAGAACCAACACGCGAGATGGAAGGATAAACCCGAATTAGCTGAAACAGCCAATAAAGCACAGTACAGTGGTTGGCATGTGATAAACTTAGCCTCCCGGGCTGCCCCGATCCATTGTTCCACTTTCTTGGCGCAACGCCGCCAACCCGGCACTAAAATTACTATCACAATCTGCTGCCTCCCCATATTTGATTGCATATGACGTGCTGAGTGGCTGGGACGGTGAGGCAGTTATATAAGGACGGCCCTTCACCGAATATCCATTAGTTTCTACGGAAACATTAATTTTTATTGAGACCATACCTTTTCTACAATCCCACTGATACAGGCTCATAAAACTTTGCACAGCTCACCTAACTTCGGGATAGGTCTGTTGCAATTAGAACTACACGCATGATAAAGGCCCTGGTCTTAGAATCATTGGAAGGTAGGATATGACTTGTAGAAAATGTTAAATGTATATTGTTTTTTAAAGAAGATTGGTGACGACCTGGGTTAACGCACGGCTAAAGGCATCAGAGTGCCTCTCTGCCCAAAGTGAAATGGCGTTTTAGAAGAATCATCCCGGCATCCACCCGGAATGCTTTCGGAAAACCATGGAAAACCGAAAGCAGGACTGCTTACTCACCAGGTGCAAGGACCACTGCCATTACAAAGGCGGTCCAGGTTGCAGCGGTCAGCCCGACCAAAATGGAAGACCCTTCCGCCAATAAGAGTAGGGCTTACTTTATTCGTAATGGATAGTTTCATCCCTTGTAATCGGCGGCATATCATTTTGTAACAAACTAAGTTGGTTGCACATGTGAGAAGAGTTCTAAAATATGTTTTCTAAGTGCTAATTGTAATAGGAAATATATTAGGGAAATTTATTTATCGTATGATTATTTAACAAGGTACACAATAGGAAATGTACATATCACAAGCTTGTAAAATTTCATATCTCGAGATCTAATGTTTTATTCCAGCCAACTGCACTGATCGACGCATCATGTATTTCCATCATTGTTCCCTTGTAGGCCCGAAGAGGACAGTCAGAAACGATGTGATTGATTGTCTGTAAGGTGGCTCCACAGTCACAATTTGCAGAATCTACCCAGCCCCATTTTTACAATAAGTAGGCGCATCTGCCTTGTCCTGTTCGAATCCGATTGATGATTCTCCACTGCCGCCTGGGGAGATTGAAACCTTGTAACCTTACTGAGGGATCCTCAACTAGATTTTTATTGGCTACTGATGACTGCTCCCATTGAGTTGTCCACAGCTTGTCGATGTTGAAAGAGGACTCTGTAAGGTTGATTGATGTCGCCATGGTGGTTTCCCTGATTTCAAGCGTTGGTGTTTTGCTTGAATCATGTCTTAATGTATAGGCAGCTGCGGGTTCTTCAGGATATTTTTCCAGATTTTTAAGAGAGCTTCTGATCTTCTTAGTGCTGGGAGTCAGATATTAGGGAAATTAGGGAACTGGGTTATAAAACATTCACTGAGCGTTGTGGGTGAGCGGTAACGCTCGTGCCTCGTATTCGGGAGGACGCATGTTCGAATCCCCGTCCACGTATCCGGTTTTGGGTTTTGTATGGTTTTCCTAAATCACTTCAGACCAATGACGCAATTATTGCTTCAAAACACCATGGCCGAATTTCTTAGCGTTCCTTACAACAGGTACTTTCCCGCCTCTAATGACCTCGACGTCAACTAGACGTAAAGCCGTACTAAAGAAAAAATCAATATAAAACCTTGCTCAAATATGGCGGTATGAGGTTCCCAACGTTGAGATACTTGTGGCTATATAATTGTTTTATTTTACATTCAATGGCCCACTAACAAAATATGATTTACTTTAGTTACCTCGAATGCAGCCTTTCCCGTCTTATCAGCGAATAAATTTACGTCCATATTTCAGGAAAGATCATATATCTTCTCCTTATGTAAGTGAAAACGCTTATAATTTTTCTTAATGCCTTGCTTCCAATTACTTTCTCAATATTGACTAAGCATCGAGCTTTCCATAATTGAATTCGGAATTAGAAATATTTAAAGAACAACAAATAACATTTATCGGTCTCAGCTGATCACTATGTATTAGTCTACATTTCTCTGTATCTATTATCATCTACGCTTGTCCCTTCTTGTTATTCTTATACCGTAAAACGTTCTTCATGTGTCCGTCATTTATACATCTTCCTTGTTGCAGGTTGCTCTATGTTCTAATTATTTCTTAATTGGGTAGCTCTGCTCAAATGCAAACCGATATCAATTATTGTTATAATTATTATAATGTCTTTACATTCAATACATTATTAACGTCGACCCTTTATGTCTATTATGAGATATGTTGGTCATAATGGGATAATGGGACAAGTCTTAGAAAGCAATCGGTTATTGATATGATAAAGGAGATCGTTAGTAGCCAATGAAATGTTACATATTATTATAACTATTACTACAGTGTAATTGATTGCATGACATGTGAAACTTTCATGTCATAGTTTACTTATAAAATTTACATATATTTTGATTTTAGTCAGATTGACTGGGTTGAAATTAAAAAGATGAAAGCATGAATTTATTATATATTGCTCAGACATTTATTTATTCTTCTATAAATAAACCAAATGATTTATTAAACTTGAAAGACAAATTAACATCACAAAACCTGAATTTGAAGAATATGAAGGTATGTTAATGAGGTTACTCGATACAGGTCGCCCTACTCTTGACGAAACAAGTACGTTGCAATGTATTACCACAATGATGCGAAACGATCTGCAGTTAGTAGATACTCCACAGTGAAGAAATCGGAATCGTACGTCACTGACTGGTGGTGCTATTTCTCTAGTAGGCTGTCGCAAGGGAATCGTTTTGCATATGAAGGTGTAAGTTTCTCAGCTGACGATGGTGTGGTAATCATCTCCAGTAGTCAGATATCAGTTGCAATCGGAGACGTAATGGGTCATACCATCCCACCGCGAAGAAGCACCTCGTCTCGATTCTGCGCTTTTTTTTATTGTTGGTGAGATAACAGGCAGCGAATCTCGCGTTTGCACGGGAGAATCTCGTTACTCGATTGGTCACATGGAACAATAATTCCCCGAACAGGGTTCATACAGCTGCGTGGAAAGATTACCGAACACTACAAATGTCAGTGGTTGGCCGACACACTCTCGCTACTTTTTGTGCATTCTCATAATATGAAAAAAAAAGCACAGCTTCTTTGATGACGTGTTACAAAGACACTTTCTCAGCTTAATGTTAAAACCTAAAATGTATTCGTGCTCTAGGCTATTGTTCTCAGATCGTCTTGTGAATATGTACCGCTCCAAACCTTCTCACACTCTCAATTCAAGTTATCAGTGGTTCCTTTTATAAAAAGTCGTATTTAAAGCTTATGCTAGACCGCCATATTGGAGGATTAAACATGCAATCGGACTGCTGTTTTACCCAGTTTAATTATTCTGTGAACTTACAAACGATTGACACCTGTGGGAATTCTTCAACTAGTTAATTCAAATCCGTTGTCTAATCTGGACATACGATTATCCTCTCGTCTGAGCAAATAAATGCAATTAACAAAGAGAATATCCACTCTTCGGTAATCACACTTAACAAAACTCATGGGGTATTTCTCACAACGGCCCATAATAGTTATTATATCTAATCTTTTCACTGGACGTTTGATTGTGAAACGTTTTCTCAGTTAGATAATATTATAAATAGAAATGATTAATCCACTCTACCGCCAGATACAGTCACTAACATGACTTATAACTGATAGAAGGATTAATCACTGCTAAAACATATTTCTCCCTCACTTAGGGTTTCCAGATACAGGTTTATAACTGATAGAAGGATTAATCACTCCTAAAACATATTTCTCCCTCACTTAAGGTTTCCAGATACAGGCCTATAACTGATAGCAGGATTAATCACTCCTAAAACATATTTCTCCCTCACTTAGGGTTTCCAGATACAGACTTATAATTTCCGGGACATTTCCGGAATTAAAAAGTATTTTAGTGGTATTTTAAAGAGTGAACAAAAATGAAAAATAATAAAAAGATGTATTTTAGGTAAAAACTGTGCTATCTTACATATATATATCTAGAACACCTGTTTTAGGTTTATTAATTAAACTTTGGTTGAAAATCAACACCAGGAAATACGAATTTAAAAGAAAAATACTAAACTTAAAATAAAAATCGAGCACCTCTTTTATGATTTTTTGTACTTTTGTAGAAAACCAACATCGGGTATTATCAATCAAAACCTCAAAACATTAAACTTAAAAATTAAACACTTCTGTTAGGATTATTAATTAAACTTAGCTACAAAATCAACATCAGGTATTATCAGCAAACAAATAAGAATTGAACATCTATCTTTGGCTAAATCAAAATCAACATCGATCAACATGAATCTTAATCAAATACTTTTTTTAAAATATTTATCACTAGCTTTTGCCATTTTCACAAGATTTTCTCTGTGACTGATTTGCAAAACTGATAAAATTCCTGAGTTCGAGATTGAATTTGCAGCTCAACATTGATCAAATCCATGGACATTCTGTTTCGCTCTTTAGCCAATAATTGTTCAACGGGTGTTGTTTGTTCGAATTGAGAAAACAAAACCATCTATTTTCATTGAATTTACAAAATCATTAGAAACGTTTGTTCCAAAGAAATTCGCCCAGATTTTGTCGTTTGGCAAGTCTTTTGGAAGGACCTCAAAAACAAGTTTCAGACATGTGAACTCTGTATAAAGGGAATCAATGTTAATTGCATCTTGAATTTTCATTGCCCCAGGAAATTCAAAGAGTCTTCTCGTGTCGATTTCAGTTCCTCTTATCTAAGAGACAAAAGCTCAACTTTTTGTACATTCCATCCTCCCGTTTGGCTTGGCCTCTTAGCCACCGTAGTGATTTGAATTTGAGAAAGAAAAAAACTAGTATACCGAATTCCGGGATATTAACGCATAATTACTGGACACGGGACCAGAAACAAAATTCCGGGACATTCCCGGATTTCCCGGCCATCTGGCAACCCTACCCTCACTGGATGCGAATACGACGCTATTTCGCGTTCGTTTCACTGCGTCTGGGAACATTCGCGTAGTATAACTTCTGATCCTGCGTAGCTACAATGTTAACTGTGATCTCTGTTGATAGGTCTCATGCTATCTATTTATTTTCTTTAAATATAAAATCCTATGTGTCAGTGAACCGCATCATTACACACAAACCATGGATTCTATTAAGCCCATATTCACCCATATGCTACTTATGTCGCGAGTGAGATTTTTAAATATATTTCATTCCAATAGTTAGCAATGGAGTCTAACTTCTGTACTCAACTGCGAAATGAAATGTGTTTTTCTTTGTGATCCAAGGCACTAGGAAGCAAAGACAAGGAACAAAACAGCAAAGATAATCATGTTGAATACCTTTTGGTCAAATTTATATTGTTATTTTGGACTGATGTTTGTAATTATTTTCTGCCTGACGTGAGGCAGTAAGCAATTTTAATTGCTAGAGGAAGTATATCCACCTATCAGAATCCGACAGAAACATTTTCTCAGGCGGTAGTTACCATGGAGGAAGGTAGTCACATGATATCAGTTATGATCTATAGACTAAATAAACCTAGCGCGAAATTAACAAAACTTGCTGTTTTGAACGCATGCGATTTATACTTGGTTTTTCTGTATAGTCATTGCTAAGAAAAAATTAATTATGTTTTTTATTGTAGTTAGAGTATAATTTATTAAATAAGAGCATTAAAAATAATAAAACGGCATTTGAGTGTGATATTTCACGTTTGTTGTAATGTTCAATCAAAGAGTGAACTTTGTTTTCGATCGCTACAGTCACATCGTAAGTATTAATACAATATGCATTTAGTAAAAGTAGAGCAGTTGAAAAAGATGTCTTGCCCGAATTGAATGAACATCATGAATCTTTAGCAACATTCATGTTGGGTATGAGCCAAGAGTCCAAATTGTTTCTCAGCAAAATTCAACTCAAGCTTTTAAATGAATACAGCTGATGATGGAAGAAATTTCGAAACAACGTTTAAGTTAGATGTACAGGTGGCAGATCGGATATTTATTTCCCATACTAGATAATGCGCCAAAATTTATGCAGATTTGTTTACTATCTGAAATTAGATTGTTTGCAGATGACATAATACTGTATAAAAGGATCAAAACGATAGAGGACTGTAAACAGTTGCAGGGTGATCTGGACAGGATATCTAGTTGGGTTGGTAAACATGGGATGAAGATAAATGCAAAGAAGAGTCAGCTAATTAGATACACAGATAAAAAACAAAAGGTTAAGTATGAATACAAGTTGGGGAAAGAATTGCTACTTGAAATGTAAATATCTTGGCATTACATTTGATAACAAGCTTAACTGGATAGGACACTTTGAACAGGTGGTAGGAAAAAGTTTCAAAATTCTGCACTTGTTGGAGAGAGTGATGAGGGGATGCACGAGAGAAGTAAAGGAATTGGGTTACAAAACTTTGGTCAGACCATTGCTGGAATATGGTAGTGTGGTATGGGACCCACATTTTGAGTATCAAATACAGGAGTTGGAGAAGGGCTGCTAGATTTGTTTCTGGAAATTATCGCAGAATGCAATCAGTGACAGATATGATAAAGGAGCTGGAATGGGATTCATTGCAAGACAGGAGGAGGAAGAGGAGGGTTATGGGAGTGTACAGGGCGTATACTGGCGATGAGGCATGGAAAGATATTGCAGCAGGTATGAAAAGTAGTGCATGGAAGGGAAAAGATGCCCATGACCACAAGCTGGCAGTCGATTTCAGGCACAAGGGTGCGGGAAGATTCTCTTTTTTAGATAAGGGTGTCAGGGATTGGAGTTACTAAGGGGAATGATGAACAACCGAAAACGTTAAAAGAATTTAAAGTTAAAATTTTTAGAGGGTAAATGTAGGTGGCTGCAGGATTGGGGGAAGTTGGGTGTGTAGGGAAATTGCCACCGGAGCGTGTGCTCCATTGCAATTAAATTAAATTTTTATTAAATTATTATTGTAATGAGGAGAATCGAATTCAGTAAGTTCCAAAGAAGACATCTTCCGTTGTGGTCTAGGGGGTAGTGAGTATTTCGCCGTTCGTCATTTATTTATGTGACGACGGCGGATGCTCGATGTGAGCAAATAATTATTTTAATTATTATTTATTAGTGCGTTTTTGTTTGCTGCTAATCAATTTTGTCAACATTTAAGAGTTATTTTTCACAAAAATATACACCCAAATATACCGTAGTTATAAATCAACTCCACAGTAACCCCTTCTGAGTTGGATGACAGGGAGTCTATGTTTTGTGCCGTTACCGGTTACGGAAATGGTTGATGCGATTTTGATGAAACATGATACACATGTTTCTTACTGGGCGACTAAAGATTCTATAGGGCTAAATCAAAATATATAGCCCGAGAAATGCCAGATGCTATGCTAGTATGGAATAGAAATTATTACTATCGAATGATTATGGGTAAACCGTATGGGGTAGAAGTAGAAAATAAACAAAAATCGACATAAAATGGGAAGTAGTGTCAATCTACAGATTTGTACCGAATCAAAGGATATTCCACAGAATACGGCAGAAAGAAAGCGTGCTACGGGAGACGGTTTAACGAGCGAGCGCTGGGAGAAAACACGTTTTCTCGTTCAACCCTCACGGCCATGCCATTAGTTGGAGATTCGTTCTCATAAAGTCGAAATGCCTTTAAGCGGCTGAATTTTTTTTTATTTTTTTTTATTTTATTTTAATTTTTTTTTTTTTTTGAGGCCAGTGTAATGATCAGAAAGGTTTATTTTTTGAAAATGTTAATCTGCTTTCAATATCGTCGTCGCTTCAGATGTAATTTTACTTATTAAATAATAGAATTCTGTTACTTGTTCTATTACATTTCTTCCACTTACTTACTACATTTTTGTTTGTTTTACTACATATAGTGAGCTTTATTTTCATTTCCTTTATAGTTTTAATCACCAAATATCCCAAATCTTCTGTTTCTTCTATTACATATCTTCGAGTTTTTACATTTGCTGTTTTAGTATTGTTGTCAGTTTTGCTGTACATTAATACCTTTTTTATTTTATCAGCTTTAACACACACCGCAAGCAATGTCGCCGAGTTTATGTTCCGTTTTCTGTCACGAGTCAATTGTAAATTATCTTTAGAAATTCCCGACAGAGTCATATACAATTGAACGGCGTTTATTTCAAGCATAGCGGGAAAAAAAATGTAAAAACGCATACTGCGAAATTGTATCTAAGGGAAGGTATGAAGAAGCTAAGACTAACGTGAGCTGAATGTGAACAGCAATAACTGAAGATAATGCAGGAAAGAGTTGAACAGAAAGACGATGGTGGACTATATGTAATATGATTAATTTTTTAAGAAATTCAATAGGCTGAACCCGATATTTATGTGAAGTGTTATAAAAGAACGCATATGAGTTTCCGATAAATCTTTAAATGTGATCCAAGTTCTAATCACTAGCAATCAGTAAAAGAAATAAAAGATTATGATATTAGAGGGATATGTATATTTCCTTTCAGGTGGATGGTTAATACAGGGCGTTCGCCGGGAAACGCTACCCACTGTTAGCGCTACAAGGAAGAAACTGCTCCCGGCGAGCGAGCGGTCAGCTTCCGGCATTGTTCGACCGTCGGCCGCGGACTATTTCATAATAATTACGCTTCATAAACTAGTATGTGCTAAGCATTTAAATGTGACGTCAGTTGCGGATCAACAGTGCCATCGTGGACACCCTGCAAGTACCAGTTGCAAAATCTAATCCTAGGCTCCTGGTCTATTTCTGTAATTTTATGCACCACAATTGTTTTGTATGGCTTTAAGTGAACTAGCTTTGTTACTTTCCAAGCTGACGTCTTAGATACGCCTGCCTGCTGCCCTAACTGACTTAATGATTTTTTGGGTGACTGTTCTAGTCGAAAAGCGATATCGTCAATTTTCTCCTCTCTGAGAATACGGTTGACCGACAGTCTCTTTTTGTTAAAAAATGAACCCGTTTCTCTCGCGTTTTTAACCAGACGCAGAATTGTTGATTTAGCTGGCAGTAAAGCGCCAGGATATTCGCGACGAAATTTACTGTGACTCTTTTTAAACGACTTCTTCTTCACATATGTATCGTAGAGAAATATTCTTTGTTGCAAACTGTAACGTACCATAATTTTACTCACACTCAAACACGGTACAGATTAGTAAGAGTATGAAGCCCCAAACCAGCCAAACCGCAAAGAAACGTTTATTCACAACACTGTTGGGGCAGCGGAGGTGTTAAACAGTACGGTGATTCACGGCGCCGTGTGGCGGGAGTTGCTAGCGCCACTGTCCCAGCAAGTTGCCGACGGCAACAGACTGGGAGGGTAGCGTTTCCCGGCGAACGCCCTGTATATACACTGATGAGCCAAAATATTACGACTACTGCCCACTGTGAAACTGAATGCCGTCTGGTGACCTTGCGGGTACGTTATGCGATAGGGAACGTATATAATCGGATCAGAGACCTACGGGGAGTCATTCAAGCGACGCTACGTGTGGCAAATAATAAAGTCCACTGATATAAATGACTTTGACAAAGGGCAGATTGTTATTGCCCTTAACCATAGAACGAGCATCTGGGAAACGGCAAGGCTGATCTGCTTTTCGCGTGCTGCTATGGAAAAAGATCGAAGGATGGTAAAACCACGAGTAGGGGACCGGATGGTGGACGTCCACGCCTCATTACAGAACATGGAGATCGGAGGCTTCCCCGCTATTTTCTGTGGCAGATCTGACTGCAGAGTACAATGTTGGTGCAGGCGTGTCGGAGCATACCGTTCAGCGAACAGTGTTGAACATGAACTCCGCAGCAGATAGCCACTATGCGTTCCCATGTTGACCCTACGACATTGTGAATTATGAGTGCAGTGGGGAGGAGATCATCGATATTGGACCGAGGAGAGGATCAATGGAAACGTGTTGCCTGGTCGGATGAATCACGTTTTTCTGTTACACCAGATCGATGGTTTTGTCCGGATACGGCGCCTTCCAGGCGAACGACTGTACAAAACATGCAAGGCGCCACTGATGCATGCCGGTGGAAGTAATATTATACTGTGGGGGTTAATCAATTGGGCGTCCATAGGACCTGTGGTAGTGATCGAAGGTACCATGACAACTGCGAACTACGTGAAAATTATTCCAAAGCACCTGCAATCCTTCATGCTTCATGTCTTCACTGACGGTGACGGCATCTTCCTGTAGGACAACTGTCCGTGTCATAAAGCCAGAATCGTGCTACAGTGGTTTGAAGAGCATGGTACTGAACTCAACGTTCGTGTCTTGACCACTAAATTTGCCTACTCTCAAACACTACCGGGCGCCCACAAAACACAGGACCGTAATTTGAGGTAATTGTGTGATCTGTGCACCGTCATATGGTGCCAGGTACCTCCAGAAACCTACCGAGCACTTGCCGAATCCATGCCACGACGAATTTCTACTGTATTGCTGCTAAGCAGGCTGTCATAATGTTATAGCTCAAGACACTAAATTTTCTGGTGAGAAGGCGGTGATGCATGAAACGAGGAAACGAAGGATAAATACTATTATTTTGAGAGCCAGTGTGAGGAAAAAGACGAAGGTATGCGAGTAGTAAGTAGTAAATATAGATCCCCAATAAAGTCTTGTCAATGTAACATATACGTTCAATACTTCCTCGTATGGACACAATATACTGTATATGGAAAATACTGCAGGTACATTTCTTTTCCTTGCGTTACTTACGTTACGTTAATTTTCAAAGTGTTTTTGTGAAACACTGTAAAAAAAAAAAATCGCTATATTCCTTGTATTTTTTTTAAATGGTGCGCAGACACTAGAATTTTTCTTTAATGAGGAGGCTGACTTCTAAAAAGACACAGATAAATATATGGATTTCTTATGGATTTACGCCTCGTCGATATCGAGGTAATTAAAGGTGGGAAAGGACTGGAGGCAAGGCATGGGAAGGTATTTGGCCAGGGCCTTTTGAAGGAAGCATCTCGGCATTCGCCTGGAGTGATTTGGGGAAACCATGGAAAACCCAAATCCGGATGACCGGGGATTCGAACCCACGTGCTCCCGAATGCGAGGTCAGAGAGTTACAGCTATCCCTCGGTCAGATTCAGAAACAAGTACAGAACTTCTCAACTACACTTTTTGAAGCAATTCAGTGATGCCTTTTTTATTATTTTTTTTCCAGTGTTAGCATTAAATGTCGAGGCAGCGTAGATAATTACTTTATCAGTTGACTGTGTTATTAAATCAAAATTCGACAGCACATTGCATTATATGACTGCGCGCCGTATTTCCAGCTCTTTATGACGAGCAAAATTAAAAGGATTGAATTTAATCGACAAACTTTCATTCAACGGCTTCCAAATCTTAAGGCCTATTACGGGTATGTAAAATCAAATCATGGCTACATTTTTTAATCACGTGAAGTTACTCCTAGGTTGTAAAATTAAGAAGAAACAAGAGGTCTAGAACAAACAAAAAAAAAATATATGGTAAATATAAGTTAGTGTTGAACATAGATGCGATCAGTGGAATTTGATAATTATTTATAAAAATGTTAAACTGACGATAAACAGCAAGGAACAGAGAGTTCCAACGTCGAGGTTGTTAAGCAATATCAGTATATGCTCGTACAGTTCAGACGCCATTTTTCCAAGCCACGTACGATTCTTTAAAATTCAATATTATATTCGTAATTTTTTCGACACTAATTTGGTAGCAGCTGACGTGTTATTCCATCTGCTTTTAGGGATCCAAACATTTTTTAAAAAAATATTTTATTATTACTACTAAAGATTCACTAATATTAATTCAATTTCATAAGGACTTTATACCTCCTAGAGTACTGTGGCAGCGTATGGCGTTTGTTAGGTATTAGCCCGGTGTTAGCCAGCAGGATAGAAGCATTAGGGTGGTGCACTTTTCCTCATCAGTGTATTGTGTAGGAAACTCTTGCATTTTTTTTTTTTTTTTTTTTTTTTACAAAAATTAAAATTTTCACGTATCCAACGTTCTTATTTAGCCGTCACATTATTGGTTAATTTTTTATTTATTTATTTTTCTTAATTTTTTTAAATTTTTTTAATTTTTTTTATTTTTATTTATTATTATTATTTTTTTTTTTATTTTTTTTTGCCAGAAGTCTCAAGTTCTTAAATTTTTTACTTTTTAATTTGATGGTCTTTTTATTTTTGCTATTTCGTCCAGATAGCTTCCAAATTTTGTTTTGTATTTCGTCGTTTTCTTTAAACTCCAAACTTTAATTTTCAAGGTTGATAAATACTCTTCTAAGTTCTGGGATGTCTTCTGCAGTATATCTTGCATTGCGTGTCCTAAAATCCATATTAGACTGTTATGTTTCTCTATAGGCATAATCTTGAAATCCGGCTTTGTTAGGATATTGGTGAGTATTTTCCTGGGCGGTTTTTGCATCATGCGTGCCACTAAATGTTTTGTCCACGTCCAGATTGTTTGCGCTCTTCCGCAAGAGATTCGGTGTGCTAGCGTATCTGTGTTGCCGCAAGTGTCACATCTATCTGTTGGCTTGAGGTGAATACGATGTAGCTTCTCATTGGTGGCCAAGGTCTCGTTGGCTACTTTGTACCAAAGGGCTTGAGTCTCGGACGGAATTGTTTTGTTGAAATGTTTGCCCACACGTTTTTCCAGTTGATTTCCGGGTATTTAGTTTCTATTATATTTCCCCGTTTATGGGCCATCATACATGCGTAAATCTCTTTTGTTGTCTTGGGAAAACTGTTCTTTCTTGTCTCCATGATACAGCTGCTTTCGATGAAATACAGCCTGAAATGGTAAAGGGAATTATTGATATGGGCAATCCCTACCG
>JARYHS010013631.1:137189221-137212162 GCA_031002005.1 Vandiemenella viatica | reverse complement strand
TCTTGATCTACTCATGCCTTTATGGTACTGGGGACACATGTTACTGGATGGCTTGTGGCTATGTGGGTGATGCTGATGTGAACAGTTTCACTTGTGCACATGCTACTAGATAGCAAAGTTGTCTGAGGTGAGTGAGAGGCGATGCTAATGTGAACAGTTTGTACCTGGGGGTAGCTGTTACTGATGGATTTTTTCTGGTTAGATGGTTAATGTGGAGTCCACAGTTTTTGGAATTGAAATGCTGTTTGCGAGGGAAGGTAGCTAGTGTGTAAATATGGTGATTCACTCGTCTTTCTGCGTGTAGTGTGTGTATTTCATTTCCACCACTAATGTGTGTGTGTGTGTGTGTGTGCGTCTTTCTGCGTATGTCTCTCTCTGCGTATGTATGCGTAAATATGGTCAGACCTTCCTTTAACTCGTTTGTCTGGATGTAGGATGTGCGGTTCATCTCCTCCACTAATGTGTGTGTGTTTTGTGACGTATGCAGCTGTGAGTGAGCATCCACAGTACGACATTGCAACCTGTGTTAAGAAATGTCTTGAATCTACTCATGCCTTTGTGGTACTAGGGGCACATGTTACTAGATGGCTTGTTGTCATGTGGGTGATATGAGATGATGCTGATGTGAACAGTTTCATACTTGTGCACATGCTACTAGATGGCAAAGATGGCTGATGTGTGTGAGAGGCGAGGCGATACTAATGTGAACAGTGTGGTACCTGGTAGCTGTTACTGATGGATTTTTTTCTGGTTCCAGGGTTAATGAAACTATAGAAAAAGTGTGTACATATCCTCATCAGGTATTGTTCTCACTGTTTGCTGTATATTATTTACAATTACCACTGGTGTTTCACCTACAGGGCCCATACCTACATCCATTTGCCTTATACCTACCCAAATCCTTCCTAAAACTTATCGCTTAATGAGTGCGGGTGTGTTTTTTATGTATATAGCAACAGAGACAAGAGACGATTGTGATATTAAAAATTGTTCAACCGACTGGCTGACTGTTTGCTCCTCCCCCCTCAATGCACTATGAATGCTCGTTTAGGTCACGTTAGGCCTTCGTCTGTTTTGAATCTTTGCTTTTGAAAGTGTACACAACCATATAGTTGTTATCAGTTTAACGTGGAATCCGAGCCACAGAAGCGTTCTGCACCAGAGGTGAAGGTGGGTTAAGGGCTTATGAAAATCTCCGCCCAGACAGGGATTCGAACCGAAGACCTTTCTATCTCCGGTCAGACGCCTTAACCACTGAGGCAGTGTCGAGATTTGATGTTTATACGAATTCTTTCTTCCCCTCGTGACATTCGAGTTTGAGATACACCCGTAAGTTGCTTGTCTATGCTATTCACAGCAATGTGTGACAGAGAGTATGTGTCACCCACATAAATATATTTTTCATCTCATAAACATTAGCAACGTTTAAAAGGTATACATGCTTTGGCATGGAATTTCATAACGTGTAAGGCAATAAATGGATATTAAGTGAAGACTCAGGTAAAAAAGGGGGGGGGGCAGGATGTGAATGCAAGTGAGGCCTATGACACACATGGAATCATAAGTATTGAATGATGTATTATATTGCAATAAAATGTATTTTAAAAATTTAAATAAATCTGTAACATTTATCAAGAAGTTATGTTTTTATTTAACGAATCCCCTACCCAATTTTTTTTTTATATTCGTTGGGTATGATGGATTAGTATAGTATTTTTATTACGAGTATGAAATACTAGAAATAAAAAGAGAACAGCGTTTAAAACTGACATATCACAAAAGGCGTGTTGAGGTAATAAGACAACATGGAGTAGGTATAAAAAAAATGGCAGCTACAAATAAATGACCTTACATAATGCACAACGAACAGGACTTGTTATTTGAACTGTTTGCAGAAGGCAACAATATGTTTTAGAAGTTAATTTTATGGTAACTAAACAATTAACGAATTATAATGATTCGAAATATCAATAAGACCTGAAAAAATGCTCCTCGAAGGTCCTAGGAAGAAAATTATAGGTTTGGTAATAACGATTGTTGAGGGATCTATCATTTGTACCAGCTAGCAGTGTATAACATGACGCGCACATTCCACGGCAGAAAAATCACGCTCGAAATAGCGTATGCTGCATGTTCAGACGAAAAATATTCTTGAAAGACGTGTACAGTTCCTAACGGGAACCAACGCGTCACCCGGAAATAGCGATGCGCTAGGAAACTATGCACTCCAGGAATAGCGTATAACGGAACCCGTTGCTCGCCGACGCGTCATCTGTGGCGCGCGCTGGGAATAGAAACAACCGTTGTCGCCTGCGGGGTGTGTGCGTTCCGACTAAGCTCCACAGAATACTCAGATAGATTCAGGTTACCGCTGTACAGAGGCTGTGACGTCACGCGGACGAGTGGAGTCTCTTCCGGGCGTCACGCGGACGAGTGGAGTCTCTTTACGTTGTCCCAAAGAGCTTCCTTTCCCAGCTCTCTTATTATCTTACTACTAGCGTAAGATTAGAGCTTGATCTCCATCGATCCTATGTCCGGTCAACCAGCTTATGTTTTTACGATATCATTTCAGGCGAATGTCGGGATGGTTCCTTCAAAAATCTGTAGCCGATTTCTTTCACTTTTGGTAAAGTGAACTTTTTTATGAAGTTCGGAAGGATGCTTCATAGGTTTCGAGTCAACTTAAAACATTGTGTCTCCAATACGCAATAAGATTTTCTGATTAGATAACCGTGAGAAAGAATGAATGCGCTACAAGTAGAAATACTGTGAATTGGATGGTTAAAAAAATATTCACGTATCTCGAAATCAGTCATTGTTTAAGCTATTAATATGTTAAACTAGTATGTGGTGTCAACTGAAAAAGGTCATACGCGAAGTTTTGTATAGCTTACTCGTTGTCTAGCTGAGGAATGTAGGGTGGATAAAACAGATCACGTAATTTATTTCACATCAAACTGGCCCGGTTATGAGCAGTCAGCCTCGGAGGAAGTGCGTTTGGCTAACGCAATTTGATTTTTGATTGCTTTTACAAGCGACAAACTTTGAGTCACCACGGGAATCCACGTCCACGGCTTCACTTCATGCCTACCTTCATAACTTTGTAGTTCGCTTCCAGCAATGGTGGAAACACGGAGAAAGTGTGCGCAGTGCCACAGTGAAAAGTATGAAGGACATTTGGAAATTGGATATTGGGTAAAGTAATATAATTTTTCCTTCAAACAGATATATTATTGAGGCGGTAAACTGCGACTATCCTACGTTTCGCTGAGGTAATTAGGGAAAATCACCTGGAAATGGAGTAAATGATTACATAAATCGGATTGTACATTGTTTGAACCAAGTGATCGTGGAATATCTCGATGCCGAAAGAGGAGTGTTTCTGGTAAGAAATAGATTAAAAATGTGTGATTTTCATGACTTTAACAGTATCTCTGATGGAAGATGAAATTGGAGATATTTAAACTCTAAAGCAGGGGTGGGCAACCCTAGTGATCTTGCGAGCCACTTTGGAAATACATCATAACTCTGAGGGCCGCATATAAATCATATATCTCCATATTAGATTTAGACCCACTATAGACATTTTTTTGGGAGTGAAAAATTGAAACACAACGAATTATTATTATTGTGTTTCCTATTATTCTTACACGTAAACATAGATAATATAATAATAATAATTCTCATAATTTTGGCATATAATTTTTGAATATATGGGTGCATAAATAATGTATTTTGTTAATACATTGGTTTTCACTTCTTTGGCCATTATAAAATAAATATATTTTGTAAAAGTATGGTATATCTCGCGGGCTGGAAAAATGTTCAAGGCGGGCCGCGGGTTGGACACTTCTGCTCTAAAGCATCAAGCATAGCCTTTAGAATGAATCAGAGAGAGAGAAAGAATCATCATAAGAGTATTAGCTTCGAAGGAGGCGAGATAAAAAATCTACAAAGATTTAAATCTGTATGAAGCAATATCGTAAGTTTGGCTATGGCCTAATTGACTTTCAGTTCGAAAAGCGGGAATTGGACTGAAAAACCTGAAAAGAGACAAGGTAAATGTTTTTAAGTATCATTTGCAAGGGTGGGTAGGGGGAAACTTGGACTTAAAGCAAAGAAGATGAAGAAGGAGCCTAAGCAATTGAGATTAACGTATGAAAAATAAAGTAAAGAATCAAACTGCAGAACAGAATGTGGAAGCAGAATTTTCAGTGTAGGAAGGGTAAGACAGAAAAATGATAGTAAATATAAAGAACAGAAATAAGTGCCTGGAAATAATGGCACAGTGTAAAAAAGGATATAAGACCTAGTGTAAAGTAGAAGACAAGAGAAAAAAATAGGTACCAAATGTTGGCTAATGTAAATGTTACAGGAAAAAATGTGGAGATGAGGCGATTAACTGAAGACAGAGAGGAATTTACAAAACGGGCTGTGAAAACATGAATGCTGCCAACAATCACTGTAACCTTAATCATCGTTTTCTTACGCAATTTTCCGTAAGCTGCCAATATGTGATTAAGAGTGTTAGTCGAGTTAAGCCTCCTATCTTAGCACTATAAATGCGATCAGTTAGCAAAGAAAAACATGAACGATATATGGAAAAATCAACCGGATCTAAGTAGGTTAAGGAAGAGAAAGGGAGAAGTATATTTTACAGAGCGCTGACGCCTTTGCGTGGAATCACATCCGTTTGTCTGTATCAAATAATAGCGGTGCGGGGGAAGCAGCAACACTAGCTGCCACCTCGCGTCGGTAGCGGGCTATTGGCGTCCAGCAGGCAGATGAAGTCAACACAGCTGTCCCTTTGATCTACGGCGGGTGAAGCGGCCTTCACTTCCACACGATTTTGAGCTTCGTTTGTGTGCTAGCGTAGCGTGCTAGGAGTGCTTCCTCACTTTTGTTCTTGCTCTGGACAGTGATAAATCAAGGGGAATACACTTCATAGCCACAGCGGTATCCGAATATACAGCACTGGGTTAGATAACATTTTGGGTGCGTATTTGTCAATGTTATCTTGACTATCCGGGTGGAAATGTGTCAATTTTTCGAAACCTGATGTTTCAGTCACCATTCTGTGGATTTATTCAGAGATGATGGCTGAAGGTTTTGATAAATTGGCGCGATTACACCCGGACAACCAGATAACGTAGAAAACATGTTATTAGTTACTGGAGTAGAAGATGATAAAGTCAATACGGACTTTATGTAAAACTATTCGGGCTCAAGTTTTTGGCCGTTTCTTCGTATAATTGGACCAAAACAGATCTCTGTTGTCTTTCGTCTAGTTGATTGATTAGTTTCGTCATTACAGCATTCACTACTAGCCTAACAAAAAATTGTGTCAACTACATATTTGATATTAACAATTAGAATGTTAAATGCCAGAAGACGCTTACAAAAAGGGAGATAGCCATTACAGATTTTTATAATAATATATATGTAGATTTAGATATGAAAATAGACTATAGAAAGTCTAAAGTAAGGTAATTTAAATGAAAGGAACCTATCAGAAGCAAAATTTGTATAAAAATAAATACTAGAACAAGTTAATACTTATATATATCTCGCCTCCTTAACATAATATATTGCTAAGGAGAGAAAAATGTACAGTGCAAAATTTCAAATTTTATGAAAGTAATAGTATAATAACTTAAACAGTTACGAAATGATTAGTTCAGAGACAGACTAGTTGGAATAGCTTTAACTGCATTTTTACCTTCCTGACAGAGCGTGGCGGGTGAGCGGCAATGCTCTGGCCTCGGATTCGGGAGAAAGCGGGTTCGAACCATCGTCCGACTATAGATTTCGGATTTCCATGGTTTCCCGAAATTGCTCCAGGCGAATGCAGGATTGCTTACTTCAAAAGGCTATGTCAGAATTTCTTCCCGTTCTTAGCCCACATTCCTTTGCAGCCACTAATGATCTCGATGTCGATGAGGCGTAAAACCATAAACAAAATAATATGGCTGCAGTAAATCAGCTGAAGGCTTAGAAATCGAAATAAAAAACGCGACACTCCGGGTAAAAAAAGTATTTCTTAAGAAAGATGGCAGCATGAACCTAAGAAAACATTCTAGGCTGAACTTGTTTAACTATCTAGCACCCATATGATGGTGAAAACTAGTGAATCTTGAAAGATCATTGTTTGAAATGAGTATAAAGCGGAGAACAGCTGGAAATACACTTTGGCGAAAAGATCAGTTACAAGCAGAAACAAAAGTGGAATGCTTAATGAAGTGCTGTCCCGATTGTTAAGGGAAATGGTGATAAATTTTTATTTTTATACTAACACGGCATTAGAATTGGCCGTACAAAAGACGACTGGAGAATTTAATAGGCCACCAATACTGTAGTTGAATGGATTATGATGACGATCATTGGCTTGTTACGGTCATCCTATTCTGGCTTACCTATTTTAGAATGCTTAAAATTAACTCAACATTCATGTTACAGGTTCTGTACATCACTGAAGGCCAAAATCTATCGTGTAGGAAGATGAAATCGATAGGTGACACACGGAACAACTCAGAATGCTATAACTAGGTAAATGTTTTTGTGCTATGACCAATATCTTCCCAAGCCTCATCAAATTTCTTTCCAGTATCCAACTTCAAATTTTTGTAATAAATTGCAGAAGGGTTTGTGTATTTAACTACAACTGAAATGGTTTGTATTTAATGTCTGTCGGAGAGATGCGTGTGAAGACATTGTCATACGTTGAAAAAATACAACGATGCTCGTTCCGGATGCATGCGTGAAATGTAATCATTTAGACGAATCTCTTGTTTTAAATGACCCATCGAGTAGGTAGCAGAGAAAAGGTGAATGAACAAATGTAGAAGGGAACTGAGGAACGAAATCTTGGTCATGCCCTTGTTTGATTTTGATGGGATGATATGGGATCCATATTAAGGTTATGAAATACAGGAGTTAGAAACGGTTCAAAGGAGGGCAGCTAGATTTTTCTGTAAAGAACACTGCAGAACCTAATAAAGTAAATGAACTGGGCCGATGACACAGGAAATGCAGGTGAAAATAATGTTTGTCGTCCCCATTGTCGCCACAAAAAAAAAAGTACACACAAAAAAACGTACACACAAAAAAACACACTCACACACACACACACACAGAAAACGAAACAAAAAAAACAAAAAATCGTACGTACGACACCTTACACATGTCTAATAAAAGAAAAGTACTGATATACTAATGTCGTTCCTTCTAGCTAAAAAAATAAAACATACCGGAAGTCCGTCATTATGATAAGCCAACGTTTAATGTATATATATATCCAAGTCATCAACGAAGTAATAAGTCGGGCAAATGAATACCAGATGCCCCTCTGTTTGGCCTTTATCGATTTTGAAAAAGCTTTTGATTCAGTCCATCACTCTGCAATCATGCAAGCCCTTTTAGAACAAGGAGTGAATCCCGGCTATATTGACTTACTGTACAACATCTACACCACTTCCACTGCTTTTGTCAACATCGCTGAAGTCACCAAAGAGTTCCCAGTAGAAAGAGGGGTAAAACAAGGAGACTCTATATCCCCCAAGCTATTCACATCAGTCCTAGAGTTGGCAATGTCAAAAATCCAATGGCAAAACCGAGGTTTGAGAATAAATGGAAGAAATCTCAACAACTTAAGATTCGCTGATGATATAGTTTTACTCTCAAACAGTCTGGAAGAGCTCAAAGAACTGATAAATGAACTAGAGACAGCGTGCAGTGAAGTGGGCCTTAAAATAAATATATCAAAAAGCAAAATCATGCAAAACAAATGGGCAGAAAAAGATAAAGACAAGGCGGACATGAAAGATTCTGGTATTGAGTTCGTAGATCAGTACATCTATCTTGGCCAACTGATCAATATGAATGGTGACTCAAAGCCTGAGATCTACAGACGGATAAAGCTGGGCTGGAGAGCATATGGAAGAAATTCCATAGTTTTTAAATCGAACATGCCAATACATCTTAAAAAAACAGGTATTTGAACAATGTGTATTACCGGTCCTCACATATGCCTGCCAGACTTGGACCCTAAATAGTCACACGAAGCAAAAACTGAGAACTGCCCAGCGAAGTATGGAAAGAGCAATGCTAGGGTTTACAAGAAGAGACAGGAAAAGGGCTGTGCACATCCGTTCAATAACTAAAGTAACAGACATCTTAAAAAGAGTCATGACCCAAAAATGGCAATGGGCCGGTCATGTTGCTCGCAAAAGAGATGAAAGATGGACTACGGTAGTGCTGGACTGGATACCGAGAAACCTGAAAAGAGCAAGAGGAAGACCCCCGGATCGCTGGGATAAGGATATACGTCGAGTTACAGGCGTGAACTGGAAGAGGGCGGCTCAAGATCGATCGGCCTGGAAAGAACTACAGCAACACTATGTAGAATTAAATTCTAATATATAGCTCATTAGGCTTAAAGAGGCTACATCCTGAAAAAAGGATTGATATAGCTGCAATAATAATAATAATAATAATAATAATAATATATACAGTGAAAAAATTGTAATGTTACAAACAGTGATTGGTAGCAAGAAACAAATCATGCAGAAAAATAATATATTTTTGAGTCATCTTCATGTGCAGATCTATTTAACCATTGCCATTTAAACGGATTTTATGCTGGTTTACACTCAGAGCGACCAAAATTTCATTTTTTTTTAAATCCTGATTTTTCTTTCAATAACGAAGAATCAGCAGGATGAATGGCAACACTATGAAATATCTGAGATATCACACTATTCATCAGCCTCCTTGAAACTTCTCAGACCACATGCACTTTTTTGAAAAAATAGTTAAAAATAGTTTTTGATCTCCCGCTCCGTTAATTAGCGTCATAAAACACATCTCCGATTTTTAATTTTAAAGCAAGCTTTCAATCTGTTAAAAACTATACAAAAATTTAGAATAGTACAAATAGTCAGAATGATTCCACTCGGTCGTGAAAAAAACATGATTAAAATCTCTAAAATATAATATTTTTGTGACTGCGATGAAATAAACCTCCTCCTTCAATTTAGCCCTTGATCTATAATTAGTACATGTCCTTCTGTCGCAGAGTATAAAAAAAGAGTTGTACCAAACAACACGCACACAAACGGCATTACAGCGTGCGGATAACAATACCACACTTACTTTGTTTGTAGTTAAGTTAAAAGAATAACTGTTATTTAACAATCATAATGTAACTTAATTTTTGATGTGTAGCTGAAACGTGTTGATCTAATACTACATTCGTACTGTAAATATGTTAAGGGTAATCACTATTCGTGCAATTTGTTCGTGTGACATGATCTAGTTTATGAAATGATGGGTAGTTTACAAAGGTTCGCAAAAACCCAAACTTATATTGATATCTCGCCAAGGAAGAAGTTGTATATGTTTTACCATCAGTCAATAAGATTAATAATCATCTTCCGAACGTTAAGTGGCAAGTCGCACAGGATTCGTCTAATGAACCTTAACCGTTTAAAATATTATTAATTTAATTACGATGGAGCAAACGCACCGGTGGCAATTCCGTGTCATCCAATTACCCCTTTTTATTATATTTTTTAATTATCTTAAATAATTTGAGTGTTAAATTCTTCCCCATTTAATTTTTAGACATATAAATTTTAATTTTAAATTCCTTCAGCATTTTTGGTAAATTATTCATCACTTCGTAATTTGTTCCAATCCCTGACACCCTTTCCCCCAAAAGAAATTTTTCCCACTCACTTATGCATGAAATCAAGTGCTACTTAGTGGTTATGGTCATCTTTTCCCTTCCATGCGCTAATCATAAAATATCTTCCAACAATATCCCTCCAAGCCCCATCATCAACAATGCCTTGTACATTCCCAGCACTCTCCTCACCCTCCTACTGTCCTCCAGTGACTCCCAATCCAGCTCCTTTATCCATGGGTGCCAACTTAGGGGTTTTCCCCCTAAATTTAGGGGGTATACAAGCGTGATGGAATTTTTTTAGTGGCTTTATAATTTTAGGGGAATTTTTAGGGGTATTTTTTTTTAGATACTTTATGATTTCTTGTATTTATTTGTCGAATATTTATATAGCGACATCAAATCCTCGTACAGATCCTCATTACTAAGAATTCGGATTTCTCTACGGATGCATATATTCTTCTGATAACAGAATAAAATATTTATTTTTGAAACATATATATTTTTATTTTATTTTAAAAAAAGCATTGAATTAGCGTTTAATGTTTACCAGAGACATATAGTGGTTTCGTTTCCCTAGAAAGACTTTGGTTGTTGCTGCAACAACCAACGTGCAACAATGTAGCCGTTATTGTTTAGTTATTTCTGGTTGAATTAACTATGCTGCTGTGTGTATCCTGTAGTGTGTCGTCGACAAACAGTTTGTTAATCATGTCTAAGATATAAAAGAAATACAGTCAAAAGTATACAAAGACGTGGGAAACAGATCCAGATTTAAAAGGTAAAGTAGTTTCGTTACGTTTTTATAATTTGTTTTCATTATGAATCAGGTAACATTATACAATATTAATATTTACTATTTGTCGTCTTTTTCCACATAATGGCGGCTCCATTAAATTACTACTGTAACTGTTGTTCGATGAAATTCATAAGAAGTATTTTATTTTCAATACCTACCCTACAAATAGTGTTTCTAGGTCAGGTTTGTTAAAAATCGGGATGGAAGGTAAAAAAAAAAAAAAAAATCGGGGATCAGGCTTAGAGATCGGGACAGTAAAAAAATCGTTTTTATATACATAAATTGCGTTTATTTAGATAAATTGGACAGGACAGGGGTATCAAATGATAGGAACTTACGAAGCTTTATACTAAACATAATGATCTCAAAACCTCTGTACAATCAGAACAAAACGGAATGATGTTAGAAATATTGAATAATTTATAAATAAAAATATTACTAATCAAAATATAGTATTTCTATAGGGGTTTTCCCACTTAATTTTGGTGATTTTAGGGGTTTTGACATAAGTTACCAGATACTGTTAAACGTTATAGTCCGGAGATACAGTCTTAAAAAATTGTTAAAACAAAGTTTTTCGGATAATCAATTATGTACTCAAAAACCCACACTTTTCATCACCAAAAAATTAAACAATATAAATTATTTTGTTGGTTGACGGGTTGCGCAACTAGCACAATGTTAAATTATGTGTTACTGAACAAAACTTTATTTGAAATAACATAGAGTACATATACTAACATCAAACTCCGAACCAGGATAAAACCTATAACCGCTAACCCGAGTATTAAAGTTTTCGTTAGTTCGTAGCTAAACGGAGGAACATAAGATATTTGAGAGTTAAAGGATTAAAAAGTGTAAAGGAAGACGTAAAAAAATAATTGCCAATTATTTTCAGTTTAAATACGATATTTCAGAAGCTAGAAGCAATACTAATTGTTAAGCAACAATAGGAAACCACAACAACCATAAAATTTTGACTTCAAATGTGCGTCGTAATCCCGTTCCTAGGATGTCAGAGTTAAAATTTTATGTCAATGATAAGTAATTATTTTCTTAAAACGGGTTACTCATGATCCAAAAAATGAAAAGAAATTGTGCCATGAATAGATTAATGACTGACGGAGATATAAAGCTGCGCAGGTGCTCTGAAGTATAGAAGCTCGTTTATGATCACTGTTTCACAGAACACACATATATTGCATCACGATAAACAGCAACTGCAAGACTTTGTGAAGATTTAAGTGCGTCATATCTGCTGTTTTATCAACATAACCAGATTATCTAAGTAAGATCCAAGATGTGTACCATATCTATCACGGCTGTTCCGTTAGATTAAGTCAAAACACGCAGCGTCAGTACAATACTTCAAGATACGATTTTTTTATTTCCAGATTATCGTTGATGCAATCAGCCTACTTGAGAAGACAACAGTTTTACAATGCTTCTCAGAAGACTAGAGAACACTGTTTCTTACCAGAGTTTCAAATAGTAGTACGAGCTTTATAACTTCATCAGTTACTGGTCAAAGATTTAGATGAAAATATAAGCTTCTTCATCTGATGCCACGCCCGATTCCGGCAATAGGAAAGATGTTTCTCATTGCCTTCCCCAGTATGTATTTACACTGAAGAGTTAGGCATGCGTATGCAAACACGGAGATATGTAAACACTCAGAGTACGGTTCGGCGGTCGGCAACGACTATATAAAGCAACAGGTTGTAACGATGCAATCGAACCGACGCGATTCGAGAGTAGCGTCTGCGAGAGATTATCTTTGGACAGTAAGAGCAAGATGGCAGAGAAGTATAGTTTGCGGCGGGAACGCGGGAAGCGAATGTTGAAAGTGGTCGACTGTTGAGAACGATGCTGTGAGAACGAATATTATAAAAAGTGCTTATAACTATTACATTAACTTGTACGGTGATTTGAAGAAGCATTCGGAGTGTCGGTGTATGAGGACAAGAACAGTGTTCCGGATAAACTATTGTGATAGTGGCACCACATGCTACTTGTACCTGCTCGGTTCGAATCTTGCACGCTTTGGTAAAGAAGTTCCGATAGCACGAGTCTTTGTAACTGGTGGTTACTTCGGCGACGTATTTCTTCTGCTTATTCAGACAATAAATGTGTGTTCTGAATGTAAACTTTTGTGTGATTTATGTGTTGGCAATTCCCGCTAACTACTACTGCTAACTGTTTACGTGATTGATTTTGTGAGTGACTATGAATTATTAGTATTAGTTGCGGTGTCCCCGCTGGCGACCTGACGGTATCAAACCTGTAATCTTACGAACATTTAATTAAGACTGAAATTCACGTCGTGTTGTGTAGTACCACCAGGACATAAATTTATCACAAATCCACGAAATGCTTACATGGCGACCGTGACAGGACAGCATAAGTGAAAACGGAGGTAGTAAATGACATTAGTCAACACCGAAGTGGATTTTATGCTGCAAAAACCGAGTAGGAAATGTAAGTAGTTTGAACAACAATCGGCGACAACGGACTTATTTCAACGAGGTGCGAGTAACGACGGAGCCCGAGCATACACGACGATAGCCGAACGGCGCAGTACGTCGACAGACGCTGAACGGGCAACTACTATACTCGACAACACGGCGGCGCGGTACTACCTAGCGTGGCGGTAGTGGAACGTCGCAGACAACACGGCGCGGAGGCATCGCGGTCGGCAGAATAGCAGACGGCAGCTGGGAGTCGACGAAAGGGAAGTGCAAATTTCAATTTTCTATGTAAGGTTCACAAACTGACAGTAGTAGTTTTTCGTTTTCAAACAGAATTTGTTAATTTCATGTGAACAGGTCGAAATAAATTTCTTTCGACCTTTATTCAATTTTTTAAATAGTTAAATGAGTGGGAAAATCCCCAAGCAATTTGTTTAAAATAGAAGCTTGTCAGTTTGAACCAGTAGTTAGTTTTCGTGGTAACGGGATTTTTTATAATTTTTCTGTGGACTCACGGGAGTAATTTTTTGTTTCTTTCGACTTCTCTTAAATTTCAAGGAACCACATGAGTGGAAAATTTAATTTTAATGAGACTGGAGTCAACGAATTATTTTAGTAATGCTTTGGTTATAAAGTGTTAACTAGTTCCGAGTGGTTTTTTTTTTTTGAGCAAAGTAATTTCGGGAACTTTGATGCTAAAGCTAAGAGGGGAGTATTAGTGACTGAAGTATTTAGTGGTCCTAGTTTCGTTCAAGAATAACTTGAAAAATTGTAGTTAATGTTGAGTTGTGCCATGGCGTCTGAGAGTGATGTGAATGAGGGGGGGCTGGTGTTGTCAAACCGCGAGCCTTTGGATGATACTTGTGATGGGCACACCGATCAGTTGACATCCGCTCCTGTGGAACCAGAGGTGTCACTGTCCACTATGTTTGAATACTTCAAGTCCATGCAATCAAGTAATAATTCTTTGCATTCAAAGATAGATTCAAATACTAATGACCTGCGGTCTGATTTTCAAGGGGAGTTGCATATTATTAATAATTCTTTGCATTCAAATATTAATTCTTTAAAATCAGATAATAATTCTTTGCATTCAAAGATGGATTCTTTGCAATCAAATATTCATGACCTGCGGTCTGATTTTCATAACCAATTGCGGATAAAGTTTGGAGAGCTTAAGGTTGGGTTGGAGGAGAACAAGTCGGAATGTGAGAGACGGGCTTCGATCCTAACTGATGGGCTGGAAAAGCTAGAACAGAGTCTAGGGAAGGAGACGGTGTGTCTGCGTCGTGATGTCGGGGTGCTCGACAAAAGGGTGGATATGGTTGAGCAGATTGGGACGGGCAACGCGCAGAGGCTGGATGAGGTGGAAACTCACTTTGTCCTACTGAATAAGAAGATGAAGGTAGGAGAAGAGAAGGTAAGTGAATTGGCTTCTGAAGTCAAGTTGGTTTCCCAAGATGTCGAGAAATGTTCTGCGTTGATAGAGGAAGTAACGAAGGTGAAGGTTCCTGAAGTGGTGAGGGGGGGAGATGACTAAAGTGAGAAGTTGGCTTAGTTCAGCATCGCCCGTGGTTGGGGGTGAAGAGAAAGTCGACTGGGGGAAGTTTGATGACTATGGTAGCATTCACCCGGTGGAATTCATATCAAATTTTGAGAGTTTTGGTCCGTTTTGCTTGGCGAGTGAGAGGCAGAAAATAGAAATGGTCCGTAAACATTTGACTGGAGGAGCTAGACTATGGGCTAATTGGTTTGCAGAAAATTGCAGTACGTTTGAACAGTTCAAAAAGTCATTCCTTCAGAATTATTGGTCGGTGGATAGACAAGTGGCAGTACGCCGCGAATTGATGTCGGGGGAGCCTTATAGGGCTGATAGGGGGACACAAAAGGATTTTTTCATGCAATGTGTGGATTCTTGCAAATATCTGGAGGGGGCTTATAGCGAGGGGGAGTTGGTACATACAGTTGCTTCTCGACTGCCACAGCAGACACAGCTAATTTTCGCTAGTCACAAGATTTGCTCGGTTGCCGAAGCGATCGATATGTTGACGAGAATTGATATTCATGAGAAGGGTACCCGAGTGGGTCATAATCGGGACCAACGGGGACAATCACAGTTTCACGGGGGAACGGGTCGCCAGAATGAAAATTGGAGGGAAAATTGGGGCCAGAGACCCAGGTTTGGGGGAAATTTCAATGGTAGACAACAGTCGAACAATCAGGCTGGCCAGCAAGGAACACCTTCCCAAACTCCTGGGGAAGAAAGGCCGTTAAACTAATGTCTGCCACTGTTTCGGTCTCAGCAGGGGCAGGGGGCTTGCAGAGGCCAATTTCCAAAATAACAGGTGATGATGATGAGAAGAGGGTTGATTGGAAGAAGCTTGAAGACGCGGCATACAAGAAAGTAGATAGTTATTTAAAGGAGGGAGGTTCGGATTTGCCGGATGATATCATCGTGACATTTGAGGTGGAGTGTACCCAAGGGAGTAGTGGGGAGGTAACGGTTGGAGAAGTTTCGATGGTTGTTGGAGGAGGAGACGATGTTGGAGAGGGAGAGTCAATGGAAGTAGAAATGATCAGTTCTGGGGGTCAAAAGACAGTAGAGGATCAGGGGGGGATAGATTCGAATTCTGAGGCTAGTCTCAATGCTATTTTCCATGATGATACTAGGGAGGTTTTGCTGGAAGAAGGGATAAAGTTAAAGAAGAGGGAGTTTCACTCACCTAGGGTGGTGGTTAGGTTTGGAGAGCACCAAGTAGAGGCCTTGTTGGACTCGGGAGCAGAGATAAGTTGTATCTCGGAGGCACTGTACCATACTTTGGTGACTGAACCGAAGGTTGGGGTCTGGTCTGTAAGTGGAATGACAATTACTGCTGCTACGGGGTATAAAGTCACCCGGGTGAAGAGCGTTCTTCAAATTGACGGTAAGATTGGGGGGAAGGTTGTGGAGGTCACACCATATGTAGTACCTAACCTTAACGTGGAACTCATCCTAGGGGCAGATTGGTTGAAACTTGTGGGTGCAGTAATAGATTGGGTAGAAGATACGTTGGAATTCACGAGCGATGAGGGAAGGGTCAAGGTTGACTTAAGGAAAACAAAAGGTAATGAACTAGGGGAGCATAGGGAGATTAGGGTAGTAACCTGGGGGGATGCTAGGACCGTCAGACATCGGAAGGAGTGCCTGGTGGGCATGAGTAGGAGGAGTGAGTGTGGAGTGAGGACGGAACGAGAGTCAGAAACTGGAGTTGACGATATTTTGGAAGAGTTCTCGGATGTGTTCTCAGAAATTCCTGGACGAATAGTTGGTTACGAATGCGAGCTGAAGGTTAAAGAGGGGGAGCCCTTCGCGGCTAAATCTTACAATATTCCCGTAGCACTGAGAGCTAAGGTGCAGGAAGAGTTAGATAAAATGGAGTCACATGGAATCATAGAGAGGTCAAATAGCGAATATGTGAACCCACTGTTGGTAGTCAGGAAGTCAGACCAGTCGGTGAGGTTGGTACTGGATGCAAGGGCCCTCAATAAGGTGTTGATCACGGAAAGGGATCACCCACTACCGGTGGACGAGGTTCTTAGAACGTTTCATGGGGCTAAGTACCTTTCGTCGTTGGACCTGACTAGTTCATACTGGCAGGTGAGCCTGGCCAGGCGGTCTCGGAAGTACACCGCGTTTAGGTTCGAGGGCAAGTGCTACCAATTTTGTGTACTGCCTTTCGGGCTCAACAATGCAGTAGCCACATTCATTCGGGCTTTGGACCAGGTTTTGGGCAGACAATTACGAGATAAAGTCCAGTTGTATGTAGACGACGTGGTGATTGCATCGAAGACTTTGGAAGAACATAGGCAAACTTTGAGGGAGGTGTTTTTGGCTTTAAGGAGAGGGGGATGACTTTGCGAAGGAAAAAGTGTGCTTTCCTAAGGAAACAGCTAACCTTTCTGGGGCACGTCATTACGCCCGAGGGCATCCAGGTGGAGCAGTCCAAGTTAGAAGCTATTGAGAAATTTCCAATACCTCGCGACAAAACCCAATTGAAGAGCTTCCTCGGTTTGTGCGGGTATTACCGAAAATTTGTCGAGGGTCAAACGCTTAATAGTGAACACCTCAGTAACCTGATGAAAAAGAAGTCGTGGGAGTGGACGAAGGGATGCGAGAGAGACTTTGAGAGAATTAAGTCTGAACTCGCCAAGCATGTCGTACTGTCACACCCGGATTGGGATTTAGATGTATGTCTAGCCACGGATAGTTCTCAGTATGGTCTGGGGGCCGAGGTTTTCCAGGAGATAGAAGTAGAAGGGGAATTGGAGCACCGAACTATTGCCTTCGCGAGTAGAATGTTGGGGCGACACGAGCGGGGGTATTCAGTTAGCGAAAAGGAGTGTCTAGCCATTGTGTGGGCGTTTCAGAAGTTCCGCCATATTTTCCTGGGTAGGAAGACCACGGTGTATTCCGATCATAAGGCACTATCCTTCCTGATGTCTTGCAGGCTAGTACATGGTAGATTAATGAGATGGGCCTTACTGATGCAGGAGTTCGATTTTGAAATTCGATACCGGCCGGGGAGCAGTAATGAAGTAGCCGATTGTCTCTCGAGGTTGCCCATAGGGTTTGACCAAGAGACGGAATCGATTGATTCAGAAGACAAGGCGTCCCTTAACTTTATCAGAGGTATCCCACAAGAAGAGGAAGTAAGGGATGTTTAAAAAAGATGGTTGAGTTACAGGAGGGTGACGAGACCATCAAGCTGGTAAAAGACAACTTAGCGCATCCCGAACATAAGACTAGACTTGAGAAGTTTTACCTTGTTCATAAGAATATAGTCTTTAGGCGCAATTCGGAGGAGGATAACGAGTGGAAGCTGTGGTTGCCTGAGGTCTGTGTCGAACTGTTTATCACTCATCACCACCATAGTTATGGTCACTATGGTCCTAACAAATGTTGGAGGGTCATGAAAGAACACTACTACTTCAGCAATATGCCTAGGAGAATCACGCGGTTACTGTCATCTTGCGATCTTTGTCAGCGAGTTAAGATAGACAACGTTGCTAGAGCGGGGGAGATGAAGAGCATCTTGCCGGATGAGGTAGGGGAATTGGTGGCTGTGGATGTGTTTGGACCCTTGCCCATGTCCAGGGGGGGTGTCACTCAAATCTTTGTGGTTATGGACGCGTTTTCCAAATACTTAAAGCTTTACCCAATTAAGAAAGCGTCTGCGAAAGTGCTCGCGGATAAGATAGTGGGGGAGTTTATTCCACAGATTGGTAAACCGAAGAAAATACTGTCGGACAATGCTCCGCAGTTTAGTAGCGCGAAATGGACGAAGCGACTGGAAAGAGAGGGGATCGTAGTACTCAAGACGTCGTGTTACCACCCACAGGGAAACCTAGTTGAACGGGCTATGCGGGAGATTGGCTGTTGGTTCCGCAAGTACTGTTATGATAAACACAAGAGTTGGGCTACACAGGTGGAGAGAGCGGAGGAAGTTTTGAATTGTTTGCTACACGATTCCACGGGTTTAGTGCCCTATGAGTTGATGTTCCAGAAACCTCCGCCGCGGCTTATTAACCAAGTGATAGAATTTCCGCCTAGCAATGGGGTGGATTACGGGGAACGACTTAAACTGGCGAAGGAAAACCTCCGTCGTAAGGCCGAGAAGAGGAAGGAGAGACATGATAAAAAGGGTGGGCGAATGTCGTATGTAGAGGGAGATCTAGTGCTTCTGCAGACGCACTTCAAGTCGCGAGCGCGAGGAGCGAGATCAAGAAATTTCAGTTCTTGTATGAGGGACCGTACCGAATTGCGGGTAGTCCCCGAGAAAATGCCTTTGTTTTGGAATACCCTAGTGACGGGAGGTTGAGGGGCACTTTCAATGTCGTGTCACTCAAACCCTATCGGTGTGCGGAGACACAAGGTGGTGGGGGGAGTCAAACAATGGAGTAAAAGGGCTCGCCTCTTGGTGCCACCATGCTTCCCGCATTTGCACATTTTCAGATTGGTGTTCTCTATGTGGCATGACTTATTTTGTTTCATTTAACTGGCTTCTTTCTTAAAATAAAGAAGGGTTCACAAAAGGGTAATGTAAGCATGGGGAGGATTTTCCTACTGATTTGACTGGCTTCGAGTGGAAGAATGATTTCAGTACTGTTAGTTTGTGAATCATAGGAGTGTGGCCCCGAGGCAGGGAATTGTAATCAATGTATCCTGTGGTGTGTGAGAAGGAAAGTGACTGTACGGTGTTTCCGGAGGAAACTGAATGACTATAATTTTCAAGTGTGTTTTCATTTGTGTTTATTGTCATATATTCATATTGTGTATACTCAAGGAGACTGATGTGTTTTGGTGAGGTTTAACTTTTGTATTTGATGGTTTTCTTCGATGTTGTATTTGGTCTGATGTTTTGTTCTAATGATGTACCCATTTTTGTAAATGAATTAGCCGAGTACCACCAGATTTGTTTAGGGTTTGGAAAATTCTCAAATGTCAGTAAGGTTGGGTCCGGCGAAAGGATACGCGTTTGTCAACCGTATCTTACGCCTTAAAGCCAACGAGGGGGGGTGTAACGATGCAATCGAACCGACGCGATTCGAGAGTAGCGTCTGCGAGAGATTATCTTTGGACAGTAAGAGCAAGATGGCTGAGAAGTATAGTTTGCGGCGGGAACGCGGGAAGCGAATGTTGAAAATGGTCGACTGTTGAGAACGATGCTGTGAGAACGAATATTATAAAAAGTGCTTATAACTATTACATTAACTTGTACGGTGATTTGAAGAAGCATTCGGAGTGTCGGTGTATGAGGACAAGAACAGTGTTCCGGATAAACTATTGTGATAGTGGCACCACATGCTACTTGTACCTGCTCGGTTCGAATCTTGCACGCTTTGGTAAAGAAGTTCCGATAGCACGAGTCTTTGTAACTGGTGGTTACTTCGGCGACGTATTTCTTCTGCTTATTCAGACAATAAATGTGTGTTCTGAATGTAAACTTTTGTGTGATTTATGTGTTGGCAAATTCCCGCTAACTACTACTGCTAACTGTTTACGTGATTGATTTTGTGAGTGACTATGAATTATTAGTATTAGTTGCGGTGTCCCCGCTGGCGACCTGACGGTATCAAACCTGTAATCTTACGAACATTTAATTAAGACTGAAATTCACGTCGTGTTGTGTAGTACCACCAGGACATAATTTATCACAAATCCACGAATATGCCTGGCGCAGGCGTTAGATCGGTTATTGCCGCTACAATAGCAGGTTATCACGATTTAAGTGAGTTTTAACGTGGTGTTATAGTCGGCGCACGAGAGATGGGACACAGCATCTCTGAGATAGCGATGAGGTGGGGATTTTCCCGTACGACCATTTCGCGAGTGCTCCGTGAATATCGGGAATCCTGTAAAACATCAAATCTCCGACATCGTTACGGCTAGAAAAAGATCCTGCAAGAACGGGACCAACGATGACTGAAAAGAATCGTTCAACGTGACAAAGTGCAACCCTTCCGCAAATTGCTGCGAATTTCAATGCTGAGCCATCAACAAGTGTCAGCGTGCGAATCATTCTACGAAACATCATCGATATGGGCTTTTGGAGTCGAAGGCCCATTCGTGTACCCTTGCTGAGTACACGACACAAAGCTTTACGCCTCGCCTGGGCCCGTCAACATCGGCATTGGACTGTTGATGATTGGAAACATGTTACCTGGATTGACGAGTCTCGTTTCCAATTGTATCGAGCGTATGGACATGTACGGGTATGGAGCATGTCAGCAGGGGAATGTTCAAGCAGGTGGAGACTCTGTAATGGTGTGGGACGTGTGCAGTTGGAGTGACATGGGACCTCTGATACGTCTAGATACGTGACAGGTGAAACGTACGTACGCATCCATTCATGTCAGTTGTGCATTCCGACGGAATGGGCAATTCCAGCAGGACAATGCGACACCCCACTCGTCCAGAATTGCAATTGAGTGGTTCCAGAAACACTCTTCTGAGTTTAAAAACCTCCTCTGGCCACCAAACTCCCCAGACATGAGCATTATTGAGCATATCTAGGATGCCTTGCAACGTGCCGTTCAGAAGAGGTCTCCACCCTCTCGTACTCTTACGGATTTATAGACAGCCCTGCAGGATGAATGGTGTCAGTTCCCCCTCCCCCCCAGCACTTCTTCAGACATTAGTCCATGCCACGTCGTGTTGCGGCACTTCTGCGTACTCGCGGGGGCCTTCACGATATTAGGCAGTTGTACCAGTTTCCTTGGCTCTTCAATGTAGTATAGATTGTTGTTTGTGTTATGTGGGAGAGGATGAAAACCGATGTCAGCCAATTCAAGGCTAGTCTTCCGAAAGACACCTAGCCGACCGTTAGGCTTAACGCACCCATCCGCCTGACAAATCACCATCAGCAGTGCCGTATGCTCTCAGTCCACATGCACTGTGGAGAGGTTTGGGCTTTGACCCACGAATTCGACGCATAATCTGATGATTAGGAACCGTGCACCACACATTCTCCCACCCCGGCGGCCAAACCTAGTTGATAAAAATTTCTTTTACCACGGGACTCGAACCAACTAACCCCACGTCAACGCCGGACGCAACCAACTGAGCCAAACCGCGATATAAAGTAAAAGCACTCATCTCAAAATCTAAACGCGCCGGAACTGACACTTAGAATTCGAACATAAAGTTTTTCGTACGTAGCGTATGATAGGTTAATCAATAGGAATGGGCATAAGAGTATTGGTAAGGGCTACAGCCGCCTTTGAGCGTATAACGAGAACAACAAAAATCACACTCAACATAAAAACTTAACTTAGTCCACAACCCGAAGGTTGGTTGGACCCTCCCAAAGGAGGCATACTACGCCATTGTTTCAGAGGTAGGACAGCTAGTTCATTTCCCTGGGACCTACAGTTTAACGTAGAATCCGAACCACGAAGCGTCCTGGCATAGCTCATATGCGCTTCCGGGATTCGAACCCGGGACCGGAGCAGTGAAAGTTTTGAAGCAAACGCCTTAACCACTGAGCTACCAGAACGCTCACACTTGACATACGGTTTTAAATTACGTACCTTAAATTAACTCGTTTCTTTGTCTCGTATTGTTGTCATTGCGTACACGGTTACTTTCGTTGCATTCTCTCCGTCTCTTCCTTTCTCCAAACGATTCTAACCTCTCTCTCTCTCTCTCTGGTCATTCTGGAGACGTGGGTTCGAATCCCCGCCCAGGCTTCCAGATTTAGATTTTCCATGGTTTCCCCATAACACTCCAGGCGAATGCCGGGATGCTTCCTTCAAAAGGCCATGGGCGAATTCCTTCCCGTTCCTTGTCCCCCAGTCCCATCCCGCCTCTAATGACCTTAGCAGTCGACGAGGCGTAAAGCCAAAAATAATAAAAAAAATCTCTCCTCTGGATTCTGTTCTTAACTCTTTACATTTTTATTTTGTTTATATCCCAAAACAGCAACGTGAAGTTTTTGTTGATCCCCTCACTTTAAATGGGGTTTGGTAATATTTTACCGGAACCCCACTTCCCTATCCTATTTTGAGTTTTCGTCGTTAATGGACGTTTCCTATGACAGATCAACGAAATTACCATAGTACCTCACTGCAACAGTCCTACCACCGCTTAAATTATTAGATGATTGCTGGCAAAGATCGGGAAAGAAATCGCCATTGTCGTTTGAAGCAACCGTCCCGGCACTGGCCTGGAGTTATTTCACAAAACCTTGAAAATCCGAAATTTGGAAGGCCCTAAACGGGAATTTTTTCCTTCATAATGCAAGGGCCCGGTGTCAACAAATCACCTTCCAGGCTCGTGGCTGGGCGAGTTGTAAGTTGTGATTCCTTGTAGTCTATTCCGTCTACGATGCTTTTTACGTTATCTGTCATGAAATATGGAGAAAATTAATGGATGTCACTGGTAGGAAAGATACCAAGGCGAATCAGAGATCTAAAGACTCTAATCAGATCTTCTTGATAAAAATTGTACAATA